>JAODJW010000046.1:20272435-20287000 GCA_026777045.1 Hyperopisus bebe
GCCCCCCCCCCCCCCCCCCCCCCCAATACACACAGACACACAGACCTGTACCCCTGTCTGCGGGGACCGTCCATTCATTTACACTGGGGAAAGCCCTAATCCCAACAATGACAACTTTAACCTTTACCCAGCCCTAACCTTTATGTAGTCATTTAATAAAATGCAAATGAAACCAAAATTTATTCTCAAACAAAACACTTGTATATGACACATTTTTATTCATAGTAAAAGAAAAAAACTGCATAGAAGTTGATTAAAGAGAAACACTGTTTCTGATAAGTTCTCTCTCTCAAAAATGGAAACAAATCGGACTAGTGAAAACCAGGCTTGTGCTTATTTTTATGCCTAGTTCAGTCTGTGGCAATGAATTTCAATGGCAGTGAACTTTTCAAACCCATTAAAAGAAAAAGCAACTATTTCTTTTCATTTCAGAAAAGCACTTCACTGTCTGTGGTGTTCTTACCTGTTATTACCGCTCCACATGGCTTCTTTTGCAACCTTAATGAAATGTCGGTATGTTTTTCCTTACCTAATGCCGACTGCGACACAGACATAATAGCAAAACAGTTTACAAGAAGACTTCTCAAACAAAATGATGGTTTGTACTTGCCAGATGGATGTGTGGTTTACCTGCTTGAAGCTGGTTGGATGAACATTATTCAGTTCACAACTACTGTCAGCACTAACTAAACATAATTGATAGAGATGAAGGAAAAAATAGATTATGTATCGCGATTCTTTTGTGTGGCGATTCATGTATCGGCACACTAACTCAAATAGATTTTTTGATTAATTTTTAATTTAATTTATATGTTTGGATTTGAGGTGGAGAAACATTGCAGTTCCTCTTTAATCCTACTAGTGGCGCTCTCTTAACTGTTCCCACATTGACAGGCAGTACAGCATCCCCTGTCATAGGAGCTAATTATTTTTTATCTATGTTTAGCAATAACAGGAATGGTGGATGACATAGCAGAGATTTGTGCTGCTCCTCCACAGTTGGAATCCAATGTACCGTAAGGAGGAGTTTGACATGGGACGTTCTATATACAAACTTTTCTGTTCTATGTAGACTTGGAATGACTATGTAGAATGACATTGGATACGTCTCCTGGTGGTATCAGACTGTGGTTTGTGGAATATATAGAACCTGAATTTGTAGTACAATTTATTTGGATACAGTCGATTATGTGATGATGAACTAAATAGGACTCTTTGAAGTGTCGTTCTGTTCATCGCCCAGCTTTGGTAATGGGAATGGAAGCTCATCCACAGCCATTGTGAGCCGCCTTTCACCGTAGAAGCCAGATCACGATTAAGTAGAGGAACCTTGATCTGACATGTGTGAGTTTCTTCATGGATCCCATGAGCATTTCTTATTAGGGTTAGATTACTGTGTGGTTTTCTATCCCCTGGTCATTAGCTACATGTTCCTTTGGATGTGGAGTCATGGATACAGCTTTGAAGGTTGCTGACTATGAAGAAATTGTTCTCTGATAGCGTAAAGTTTTTCTTCCATAACAACAAACTAGATCAAAACTCCTTTTTATGTGGATATAAAACAAAATAGACCTTTCCTGTTTCTCCCCCTCCCTGAAAGATGTGTGTGGAACCAAGCAGTATATATTTCAATGAGTCGTTTCACTGTATCTACATATATGCAGTTAACCCTAAAATGTATTATCGTACCTGTATGGAAAGCTTAATGAGCTTTCAATTACCGCATTAAATGGACAAGGTAATTTTCCCCTAGTTTGGTATTCCAATATAGATTTTTTCTTCATGCATTAAATTGTGACCACTTTAATTTTATCCCCATAAATCCCTCATGAACCACAGCAGTTCAAACATCAAGATGTATAAAAACTGTCAGAGCTTCCCTGAAAATACATATGAAATTTATGTTCAAAAGATCCAAGTGCGTGAAGAGAGATGTACCTCCCAAGCTGACGTGGCTGTGCTTATCGTAAAGGGAAACTTTCAGGATTTAAAAAAATAATAAAATATTGAATGAAATACAGGTTGAAGCTGCAAAAGATGGCAGGACTGTTAACCAAAGACATGTAAAATCCTTGGTCTAGCAGCGGTTTTTGACTCGGCATATGATACTCTGAGGTAAAGTGATATGATGGCACAGATTTTCCTGTTGGAAGGCAGATTTAATTCACTTATTTAGCTGTCGCATTTATGCAGTGCCTTAAGTCATTAGGGTTAAGTGCTATACTGACCATAGGATTTGAACCAGCGACATTTCGATATCACAGAGTCCTTATCCACAGGAGTCACATGCTCTACATCAGGGGCTTCCCAGACCCCCAGTCAGCTAGTTTTACTGGCACAATGTACAGGCAGTCCCCAGCTTAAAAATGTCTTATAGACTCATACTTATGAATGGACTGCTAGAAAGCCTTTTATATTAAAAAAAATTGAGTTAAATACAGTGGTTTGTAACTTTGTGACACTCATGAAAACATTGCACCATTGTAACCTGGAGGCTGCTGTATGTCAGTCCGCAGTCATCAAAAGGTCAGGAGCACCCCCCTACCTACTCTAGAGGACTGGTCTACAGTACCAGTGAAAAGTTTGGACATGCCAAACTGCCTACAAAGGAAAGTGATAGATTGTCCACATCACATAACCTGGACCAAAATCGGTAGAAATGGCTTTAGAGGAGCTTGTCCAAAGAGTGAAGAAAAAGCAGCCAATGAGTGCTCAGAATATGTGGGACCACCTTGGAGACAGTATGGTCAGCCAGTCCCTGGAGGAATTGGGGTTAAGGGCCTTGCTAAAAGGCCCAAAGGTGGGATCACTCTGCCAACCCAGGGATTTGAACCACCAACCTTCTGAGTCCCAACAATTTTTTTTTCAGTTAATGCTTTTTTGGTCAGTGCAAAAAATCCGTATATGTTATTTTATAGTTTTGATGCCTTTACAATTTTTCTAAAATGTAGAGAATAGTACAAAAACCCTTCTGTGGGTAGGTGTGTCCAAACCTTTGACTGGTACTGTATTTCTCTGGCTGTATCACAGCTCTAATGTAAAAAGCACAGATGTTAATGTCAGTGGTGGACGGCCTGTTTCAGAAACAGAACATTTCTGCTGCTCACTATGCATACCTAAAGCAAGAGGAGACCTTAATGCAGAATGTTTTATGCTGAATAAAATACATACTTTTATTGTTGACAAAAAGGCATAAAATGGTAAGAATGTTTTATGTCGCTTTCTGGTCTGGTAGAGGCTCAGCACTGTGTTTAATGTATTATTAACTTTTTTTTTTTTTGACATTGCCATGGTAGCAGAATCCTCTCCAGATGGGAAGCGAAAGCCTTCTAGGTGCCTTCATTCATCCAAATTTCCATGAATTGATGGAGGAGGGAAAGTAGGAGCTCTTAGAGTTGAGGGAAGTTGCCTCCCAGCTGCCAGCCCCTGAGTAGCAATGGTCAGGCCTGACTCCGGGTTACCTGATCATGTGTCAGCAAACTTGCGCGTGGGTCGAGCCTGCAGAGCCGCCGCACCAGAGCTGAGGATCATAAACTCGAATAACTCGTGGTCCTTTCTGGTGTGAATTTCACATTAGCGGCAGCGATTGTGCGCAATGACGAGATTGCTTTTCGAAGCATAGCTTGTTAGAGGCGCGAGTTTGGAGAGGTGCCCACCGTCTCCCGCTCACCCCCCCCCCCCAATCTACGGATGAAATTGGCCTCCTTCGTCCCACAGCTGTTCTTTTCATTCTCCCCCAATCCCTTTACGCCGTCACCATCCCGGGAAGAATGTATGACCCTTTTAGCCGTGCTTCCGTCGCATCGTCGCTCTTCCAGCTCATGACATCTGGGAGGATGTCGGCTGAGAATAATCTGAGGATGCCAGGCGTCCCTCTCCCAGGTGATTATGGGTGATACTCCAGGATATTAGCTCCCGTGGTTTCATCTTCCATCCCATAGTGCTACATCAGGATTCCCTCAAATCATGAAGGCCAAAAACAGGCATCATCTTGGAACCGTGCTTTCACAATGGATGGTGATATGAAAAATAACAGTCGGTTGTCATAGAAACCAAAAGGCTAAGTAGTTTTTAAAGGTTAGCAGAGTTTTATTTTGGAAACATTCATCCTAGACCTGCAGTTTTAATATACATGAGAAATGTATGAATGCCCACTGAAATGCGGCACAGAGGGTCTTTGTGCTCATGGTATTCACTGACTTCTATTTCTTACATCTCCTTTCTTTTAAAATCCGCAGGGATAGAAACTTTTTTTTGCAGTGTTCAAAAGACTGTTTCAACACTTTGTGTGACCTTGTCCATGTCGATTTTTTTGTCTCCCCCAAGCTCATGGAATTGTTGAAAAAGGCTAGCCTAGGATTTAAAGGCTTTTTGGGATTTTAAGCGTGTCTTTTTCCGTTGACATTGCGCATTGCAAAAGCCAGAGGATCGACACCCTTACCCAGGAGATCCTGGCATTCTGGGGACTGGATCAGTGCTGTGTCCATGTGGTGCACTCTGACCTCTGGTCTTGTTCAGCTCCTCCAAACATGAAACTAGAGACCACTTCTGTCACGTGACCCTGGAAAGACACAATGACAGGACATGAAATAGCAGGCAGTTATTTGCCATGTGTGGCTTTCAGTTTCATCTATATACTGTGCAATATATCACATACTATAAGAATGACATAATGCCACTGAAAAATTCGTGTTTGAATTTGGGTTAAAGTGGTACTTCTATGATGGAGCCAGTTTTAAGGCGTTACGATTTTTCTGGAATTCAGCCTGTGTGCTTTACATAATCCTACTTAAAAAAATAACATGCCATCTTCTGAAAGAATGCAAATTGCAATTAAGAAATTATCTACAGGAAGGAAACTCTGAAGTAGAACTGTGACATGATCTGATTGGACCAGTTGCTCTTGGAGCTGAAGATGGACTTTGTAGCTCAGCGGGAAGATAAATGTCTATGAGATCTCTAAGGGGGAAGAGTAGGGAGCATTGAGCAGTTGTGTGCAAAGATATTAAAACAAATATTTAAGCTGCAAACAATATTGATAGTTATAGGAATTGCAAAAATCAGGGCAATATGTACCTTGGATGAGGGTCTGAGTGAGTTCAGAGAGCTTATGCAGAAGATGTGAAGAATATGGTGGTTACTGTTGACGTCCATATCGGTTTTTATGGCCCGATTCCCACGGCAGCTCTTCCCTTCCACCTCCTCAGAGGGAACATTCCAGCGAGTTTGGAAGACAGCATCTAGAACCTGGCCATTTCGCTCTGTTTGTTACCTCAGCAACAGAACTGAAAAACATCTTTAAAAATCCACATAGCAGCATTCTGCAAGCTCTTCTGTAAACACTTGAGATTTTGAAATACTTCACCTTTAAATTATTTCGTCGTCTTGTGTATGAACCCAAAATGTTTATGAGTAATCAGCAGAGAATGACGGCAGAGACCCCAGTTGACCACCACCTTTGATTGCTGGGAAATTCATGGTGAAAAAAAGGTGGGAGTACTCTGGACCACTTTTAGGGGGTTATTCACCACTGACCCCAGCTTTAATACTCCGGTTTTATCCATGGCTTCACTAGGAGTGTGCCCCATTAAAGTCAAGAGCCAGGTCATGTTGAATAGGCAATAAATACTTTTAAACTCCGACAGCTAGTCAGGCTCTGCAGAAGATAGAGGAGGAATTGTGTAAAATGTGCATGAAAGCTCATTGTCAAGTGAGTGGCACATCTTTATCAGCTTAATGTGATCCCAGTCCATTACTGTCGCAGCAACAGCAGGCCTCGCAGTGTAAATCCCCGCTTTCTGTGCAGATCGATGGGTCGTGTTCGGCTTTGTCTGGTGAACTCTCGGTCGCTGAGAGCCGTTACTGCTACAGCTGAGAGGCTTAGCTGGGCTTGGGAAGGAATGACTTTGGCGAGTGAGTGCAGGGTAGCGACCGAGTGACGGGGAATTAGGCGGCTGTTATGGCACACGTGTCAGCCTGAGGCGCCGTGCTGCTGCTTCTGGCTGTAAAGGCTTTCCCAGCTGCCTGTGCAAATATCTGACATTTTGACATTATTTAGAATCCCCTCTCTAAAAGTATCTCTCTGTGTAATATGTGCAAGTATCAGCTTTTATAGCGTCCTGCTCATACTGCTATTTGTTTATTTTTATTAATTGTGTTTTGGTCCAGGGTAAATACTAAGCTTGGTAACTATTCTTTGGAAAGATCTGAGTACTGTGGAGCACCTTTAGTAACTCCTGAAAACTGTATATACCACATAATGAATAATATTATGTTTTGGTGTGGATGAAGAAAAACCTTCCTTTAATATATATGTGGGAGTTTTATATTGTAATAAAAATGATCGCCATGTTTTTGAACATTACCTAAAAGCGGTGGCAAGTAGAATGGAAAATCCGTGCAGAATGTGAATTAATCGGTATTCACGCGAACAGTAAAATGAACCAGGATAGACAGAATTTGTAAAATCATTTATTAGGTGACATCAGCTCTTTTAATGTGAGGGGCCGGTGTCATGGCAGGTTTTAGTTTAATATTGTCGATGTTAAACAGCTAGGTTGAGAGATTTTTTAAATGATATTTGGTATTGAGCACATTTGTCATGGTAAATGGTCACCCCTGGAAAAGCAGGTGCCTGCCGGTTTGGGTGCAGAGCTAAAATCTGCTGGAGAGGCCTTGTAAACTGGCAAGAGATGTGAACAGGACCAAGTACAGAAAAATAATCCCAAAAGGATGCAGTCTACTTACAGGTAAAACGAGGTACCTCAGGGACCAAATGAGACAGACCTTACAAGGTGCAGTTATGGGCCTGATGTAACTGCATTTCAGTCCTGGTTATTTGTGCAAGACGAATTGTACCAAATTATCCCTACACTGGAAAAGGATGGGGGGGGGGGGGTGTGAACTCAGGTAGCCCCCATAATTCCTGCCGTCTGCTCCCCATGCCTCAGATGGATGTTGGTCATGCCCAGTTGCCCCGCCCTCGTGCTGAAATGATGGAAATGAGCGTTTTGAAGTTTGACGTTTAATAATAGGATGGGTAGATGCTTGTTAATATTTCCCATCATGCTTATTTATCAATTTTTCCAGTTGACTGCAGTACAGGCAGGATGTTCGTTATATAAATCATGGCTCCAGGTCGTTGTTGTTCATTGCGTTCCCGCCGCCGTCTTCCACGGCCTGTTCTCGAAATCTAGCATGGAGTAAAGCCTCTGAAACAGCTTATATAAACACGTTTTATTTCCTTCTTTCCGCTTGCATGTCCTGCTGTTCCCTCGTCATCATTAACTAGCCAAACCCAATGAGGAATGAAAAGGACGTTTCAGTGGTGCTCTACACTGCTGTCGGCAAAACGAATCGGTTTGTTCAGATGGGGGGGGGGCTTGCATAATGCTAAGGTTAGAGTGCCGAGATGTTGCCGTGAGAGGAAGCCTACGGTCACAGGAAGCGTCAAGGCCCGACAGCCTGGCTCACTGGATGCCGTGTGGAGTCTGGACTGCAGCGATGGTCAGACGTCTACGTTGGGTCATCGTCTGCAGTGTCTTGCCGCCACATTACTCTCATTCATCTCTGAGGTGGTTTTGTTTGGCCATCGCCGTGTGTAACCATGGTAGTTTTCCCGTCTTGCAGTCATGAACGTTTTTCCCTCCGTTTGATCCCGCGACTATCGCGCTCACCTCCACCTGCTTCTCGTTCTCCTTACCTCCTACCACTTCTGCTGACTTTCTTTCTGTTTTCCACCCTGCTCTCTGTTCTCTCCATCTTTTTCTTCCCCATTCCCTGTCGTGCATTTCCTGTTATTGTAGAACACTGATGGGTGGTGGTGAAGGTAATTAAACTGAAATATGGATTTTAAATATTTTATTGCATTATTGCATGCTGTAAAACTTCAGCATCAGGTTTCAATTAATATCATTTATAATGTCCATGTAAGCAGTGGTGAAGCTTTGAATTCAATCATTTTTTAATGTTATTTGTTTTCAGCATGCTGAGAGCTAATGGATGGGCGTCTTGTATTATGAACCACTGGCTTTTAATGAGTATAGCCTGTTTGATTTGGAGGTTTTCAGTTTTAGGATGACATTTTTCACCGTCTTTTTAAAGAGAGGATTCTGGAGGCTTTGTGAGGCTTTGGTGTTGATGCTAATCACTGTGTGAAGATCTCCTCCCTGTTCTCTTCACCCGTCTGTGTCTGGTAATGACTTTCCGAAGAGCCGCTCTCAGAAATGAGACCCCAAAGAGTCTGGGGGTACCATCCTAGCCTGAAAGGAGAAGCTTATCATTGCAAAATTTTTTTTTTGTCGTGATATGATGGACTTTAGCTGCAAGTGATTGCTTTAACTGTGATCACATTCACAGAGCTGGATTGTAACGTTAGAAGCCTCTTCAGACACTTTGATCCAGTTTATTGTTGCTAATCTAGTTAGTTGGTTCTTATTTACATATCGGTATCTACAGTTATGTAACGCATCACGTTGCGGGTGCTTGTGGAAATTCAACCCGTAAGACATACTGGTTGAAGCACAAAGAATCTGTCAGAGTCGCTGTTGGGCCCAGCCAGCCCACTCACGCTCTGAAGAAGCCTTCCGTTGCTTTTCCTCTACGGTTTCGTCGCGTTGCGGTTCTGTGCTTTCAAACACCAAGCGATGGTGGAGCGAGCCCCGCCTTCCCCCACATCTGTGAGCTTTTTAGCTACTGGCAGCTCGAGCCCAGAGCCCAGAAGGTTCTGGTAGCTGGCACATGCTGCCTTATGTACAGGGAATTAAAGCATGAGAATTTCTTTGGAGTGATATTGAGGGAGAAAAGAACAAATCTGTTTTGGAAAAATGAATTTCCTCAAAGGATTCCCCGTGTTGTATAACCGCTCAAAGCTACAGCTGATTTGCCCTGCAGTTTTCATTTCTTTTTAGTAATTATACTCTGTACAATCAGTGGGTGCAAAATTTTGTAAAATTCCTCTTTACTGAAGACTTGTCAGTCCCTGTAGGAGTCTCAAGGGACAGCTGTGATTTAACCCTGTGCATTTCCAGCCCTTTGTAGGAAATTCTTAGATGTTGTGGTATACATGATCACTATAAAAACCGTTATATCATCCTTCGCCATCACAGACCCTGATGAAAAGCTTCTCTCATGTTTTTGATTTTCGCTAAATGGTAAACGTACAGTGTTTACATTTTAGGAAATATTAAGCATGAATTTCCTGTTCTGTTCTGGTCTATAAGAAAATATATTTACCTATCTTCTGCTGGGTATAATGCTCTCCTGTTATTCACCGTAGCTGGCCATGATAATTTTTTTGAAATATTTTGCTCCCAGCTTGTTTGATGATATGGGGACAGTGCACCTTGGCTTTATGTTGCCGATGGACTTTGACCCTCTGGGGGAAAAAGTTTGGGATCCCAACTGCATATCATTGGCTTTACTGATCCAGATTGAGATATGAAGTTGAAACGAACATTTGTATTGTGCGTTTTTGGAATGTATCTGACCATTATTTTGTTAGTGCCAGTAAAATTGGTGTTCCACTTTTATTTGTTTTGAAACATTAGCAATGACAAAAGTGTCCCTGTGTTAATTAAGCAACTGACGTCCTCCCTTAGGGACATGTCTGTAAGTACTACAGCCTGTTTGACAGGAATGATGCTGACAGCCAACCGCCTCACTGATTTTTCACGGGAAATGGCAACTAAGGTTTTGCTAGCCTGAAAGTCTGAGTGATGGACAGCATCGACCAGGTAGGACCGTGGAAGAAGTGTGAGTGCCGCTCTGAGATCCTGAGCAGAGCAGGCTAGCCGTTCGGAATCCATTGATTGCCCGTCCCTTAGATTGACGTTTGAGGGCCATTTCATCAAGTGCATTCTGTCGAGAACTTCACAGATGGATTCTGGTGATTGGTCGCTCTACCTCGGGCCCTTATTATGCCTAAAAATAACTTTCTGCAACCAAAGTGATGGGATCTACTGAGCCATGGGAAGAATATGATGAGTCACCCTTTCCTCTTTTCCCCATGTGGACTAATATACGTGTGGCCCGTGTCTGGAAGACCCAAAAGCGGGGGTTCTCAAAATCCAGACCGCGGTCAGGATGAGGACCAAACCGCAAGTTAGTCCAGACCTAGGCAGTAATGTACCTTATGAATCAGAATGGTTCACGCAAAAAATCTTAACTGGGTTTGAAGGACAAAAATCTAACCAAACTTCACATACGCATAACTCATCATAATCCCTCCCAATTAGTCGAAACAATCAGGGGGCGTTAAAAATTTTCCATTTTTGTTATACAGTACAGTGCAGAAGTCTTGGCCAGCCAAAGAAAAATGTTTAAATGATCTTTATGTTGCTGTAAAACTATGATAGTGTGCCTGTCAAATTGTGTTAGCTTAGCCTATTCAAAACCTCTGCTAAGATCGCCTCAGTTTTTGCAGCAATCATACAATACAGCCCACCTTGTATAGCTAATCAATAAAAATTACTTTTTAAAATGTAGTTAATGAAGTAAGGGAGCTGGTGGTGAATTTTTTTAAATACGTGGAATGACTGAGGTGGGTACAGTGGTTGATGTTGCTGCCTCACTGCAAGAAGGTCCTGGGTTCGGTCCCTGGGTTCGGTCCCTGGGTTCGGTCCCTGGGTTCGGTCCCTGGGTTCGGTCCCTGGGTTCGGTCCCTGGGTTGGGCATAGGAGTTCGCACGCTCTCCCCGTGTTCACGTGGGTTTCTGCCGGGGGCTGTAATTGTGTGAGTCTGCGCCCTGCGGTGTGTGGGCACTGCCCAGGGTTGGTTCCTGCTTGCGCCCGTTGTTCCTGGGATAGGCTCCGGTCCCCCCCCCCCAATGGGTTGGGATTAAGCGGTTCTGGTGATGGATGGATGGAATGGCTGAGGTGCCCCTGAGGAGAGGTTTGGGAACTGAAGCGGTGTTCATCTAGCCATCCAACTAGATATCAGTAACTTCTGTGAGAATGGAAAAATTTTTTACTAGTCTTTGATTGTGTTTTCTTTATTTGCATATGTTCAAATGCTAAATTTGTTTTTGTTCTGAGCAAATGTGCACTTTCTACACAGACAAATAGCTTTAAACGTTTCTCTTGACTGCCTAAGGCTTTTGCACAGTACCGGATATTGATGTCTATATCGAAGGCTATTGTTAATTCTTTAAAGTTCATGAAATGCTGTTTTACTCCTGACTTTGGGACAGTATAATTACCATCTCCCCCCCCCCCCCCCCCCATAACAGTAAAATGGAATGCTCAGTTCTTCAGGAGCTGCAGGCGTGGTGGAGGTGCCCCGCCACCGGGCAGCCGAGAGAGAGCTCACGCTCAAGCCCGGCTGACACGACAGGCCTTAGCGGGCTCTCATTAACAAGACGCAGAGGGGCAATTAACAGGCGCAGGAATGATAGATCAGAGCAGCGGCAGGGAGCGCGTCTCCGAGTTCTGCTCCAAGGTGTGCCCTCGTTTTATGGCTGCTGCCCGCTGAGAAGATCGCGTCGGTGTACTTTGTAATATAACTACCCTGACTTCTGTAATTGCCTGTTAAACACCGTCTCCTGTAACACTGGTCAGGCAATGCGATGCCATACACTTAGGTTGTTATAAAGTGGAAGTAAATAAATGAGAGTAATTGATCTACTGTCATCCTGTTCAGCCTCCTGCCCTATGCTGCCTGGCCTAGGCTCCAGGCCCTCTATGGAAGCCTATCCAGGAGGCTGATGGTTGGATGGATGGATGAGTGGGTCCCGTCTCGGGTCGCGGGGGGTCTAGAGCCTATCCCAGAGGCTATGGGTGCAAGGCATGGCGCAACCCAGGATGGGGAGCCAACCCATTGCAGGGCACAGTCATACTCACACACTACAAGCTGATGGAGAGTGGGTGGGTGGATGCATTGGGCAGATAAAACAATGTTATTTGCTTTTGGTTTTTAGTCTTTGTATGGGACAGTGATCTGATTGTTCAGTGCACAACTGGTACAGCAACTGCTGCTGCACGATATCACATGACTGTAGGTGAAATTACCCAAGATTGTTGGTGCTGCGGCGACTTATCAACAGACACAAAGCAGTGCCGACAAATGCGATGTGATTAGCGCATGCACACGATATGCTGCAGCCCTTGTTCACATGCAGTTATAAGTTCCTAAAATAGGTGGAAACCTTTTGAACTCAATTTCTCCCTCCATTGTACAGCTTACAGTGAATATGGGGATAAAATCCGCTGTGGTGCTTCGCCAGCCTTTCACCTAAGTCATTTGTGACCTGTCAAGATGTAAGCCACGTCCACTTACTTTATGGCGGTCTCTCAGTCCCAGCAGCGCTGTCGTAAATTTGCTGGTTTCTCTCCAGTTCAGTGCCCTGTGTTATGTTTGATTCATTCATGGAAATATTGAGCGTTGAAACTCGCGCACTCGACACTTTGAGAGGGTTTCCACTCCCACTTCTCCTCTTCGCACTGTCTGTTAAAGTGTATAAAAGTAAATGATGAAAACATTACTTTGTTATATGTATCTTTTCCCTCCATGAGGTCCGTCTCTGCTTGAATTATACAGAAGTTATCGATTAGCTACCATCTTCTAGGTGCATTTCGTATCGCTCTCTGTATCTTTTCTGGCCCAAGGCCCTGCTATCTGTGGAGATTATGGGAGGATAAATCTGCAGTCCACCATAAAGACAATGTTAAGCAATGCACTTGTTTCAGAAGAGGGCACAGCCGTCCGCACTGATGCGAAACCCTTAGCGGCATTCGGAAGAACCAACGTCGCTATATTTCAGCAGTTCGGTTCATGTGGCTCGGCCAGCTTTGTTTTTCCGTTGGCCTAAAGCAGGAAAGAGATTAAAGGAAAATTGTTTCAAAAATTGGCGACATGCCCTATAAGTTTACATACTTTGTATTAAGCTTCATTCCGCCAAAGACCTTCTTGAACGGGGCTTTCGATGCACCAAAGGTTTAAACCAGGTCTTTCATCCGGCAAATTTAATATTTGGAATTTTTTACGCTATCATTTCTAGAAGACTTTTCTGCAGACTTTTCGTTCATCTCTCATTTGTTTGTCTCTTCTAATATGATGCCAATTTAAAGGCCCTATCCCGTCATTAAGTAACTGACCAATAACAAGAAGACGTTTTAACAAGATGATTTCTCATTAAAGCTGTCAATAAACACAAAAAACCTTAAATTTCTCTAGAAATCTCCTACAGGGCAGCATGAATATGCGTCCGATAATATTAAATATTCATTTTCCTGCTGCTCATTAGCAGACTGACAGATGGCATCTTGGGGTCTGTTAAAATGAGATCAACCCCTGGCATCTACAAGCGACCCCAAATCCAGCTACGCTGCTGGCATTTCACAGACGTCGGCGGGTGATTTAATCAGCCGTTGTACAAGTATGTTATGAATCATTGTCTAGCCGCGTGGCCTCTGTTTGATCCATCGTGCCAGAATTCTGGGTCTCCACTTTCCCCAGAAGCCATTGCAAGGTAACCATGACAGCTCGTCCACTCGTGACCCCGAGCAGCATGTTGCAGCTCATAGCGAAGCGGGCACTTGGAAGATGTACGTTTCAGAACCGCAGAGTAAATAAGGCGCGAGGGATTCAGCTACTGAAAGCTTCTCCAGGCTGGTTTAAAGATTGGTGCAGGTACTGTCTATCCAGCATGGATTCCAGTTGAGAACCTTAAATAGTCCATACTTTCGTATCCTTTTTCATTGCTCCTTGTTATACCACAGTAAGCGCAGCGTAGGCAGATTTAGAATGGTCATTTTTATTTTTAACTAAGTCCTTAAGAATTGGAGAACTGTGGTCCTTCACATGGGTAACCGGTTGATAGATTTATAGAATTATGTTTATTAGCATAATGCTGATTATCATTAGCGTCCCCGTTAAGGGTGCTATGTGTTCCTCTCCAGAACCCCGTTTGCGCTTGGCTCAATGCTTGATCTGTTCTGAATGCCGGTCTCCCGCGGAGGGTTTTCGACGCGTTTCCTCGGCACGCTGACGCCTTGTTCGCCCGCTGATGTGACGGCAGAGCCAATAGGAGTTTCTGCAGTGGGTGGTTTAACTCCCCCGTGTCAGATCTCCCAGTTTACATATCATTCCTTCCATTTACACTGAAGCAGACTTCAGCTTTTACCCCACCGGAGGGGAACTGTTTCCTTTCCTGGAATCTCCTGTATTGGACGTTCTTTTCAACAGATGGTAGACGAAGTCAGTCACTATATTTTAATATTTATATTTAATGATTTATGGGATTTATGAGTCACGTTGTCCATCATTACCTGACCATATAATCAGACTGAGGAAGCTGGTCAATCCAGTGCTAACTACAGAGGTACATGTGTAAACGGTAGTTTCTGTCTCTCTTGTGGAATAAAACATTCACTGAGCTTTTTTTTCTCCAGACTGTGCATTTGCTGCAGTTGTATTTTAGGGCGCAGTCAAGAAAATTGCCGTTCACTCTTGCTTCATGTAGTGAACCAATTCTAATTATTCTTTATCCAATTATTATTTGTATACCTTTTCATCTGCATTTCAGTGCTGTGCATTCCCAACTGTGTCTAGGAAATGGCTTTTTTATTG
>JAODJW010000046.1:20287038-20298037 GCA_026777045.1 Hyperopisus bebe
GGGGGGGTGGGGATCGAAATCAAAGGTACCTTCTCTGACCTTGTGAGTCAGGCTGTCCTTCCACAATAGATTTGAGCCCCTCTGCACTTCTCTTTTCCAATTGTAGGAAGGTGAGGGTGATAATCACATTTGTGCAGGGTCCCGATAACAGCAGTAAGCCTCTGTAAAACACCCGGGATCTCTGCTGTCAAACTCACAGCCCATATCCCCGGCGCTGGGGTGGACGAGAAGGCGTGGGAAGCTTGCTGGAAGTGGCACGTCCTGCACTGAGGCCCCATGATATGGAGGCTTTGTTCCTTTAACGGGGAAGCAGGATTTATACCGAGACGCTGAAGCAGTGCTGGGATGAGGTGCTTTTTTCATCCCCGCCCCCTATCGGGTGATCAAACAGCATCAGTGGTGGAGAACCGCCACCTCGCTGCGATCAAGCTCAGTGGTAGATGTCAGTGCCGGTTCGAGCAAAGACCTCCGTGTAAACACGACCCCCCAGCTCCAGCTTCCCCGCTGCTCTCCCTGACTCCCCCTGCTAGCCGCCCGCGCTAATTGCAGTGTTCCGCACTGCACATAAAACTTACCTGTCAGCTGCATTTTCATAGCTGAGCCCAAATACTCCTACGGATGATTAATATATTTAGCCGCATAGCTAGCACGTAGCACGCATGGCTAGGTTCTGCAAGCATACCGTGACCACCGATGCAGTGACGGCTTGCTTGTAAGGCATAACGGGTTCAAGACTGTCTTACAATGTCTTGTAATGTGTTAAAACTTCATACAGTGCTGCATTGCTGACTGCGTCAGGTTGCTCCGGTAAACCCTGACTCTCTTCCGCAGCTGTAGAAGGTTCTCTCCTTGGTCTTCACTGTGATAATCCTGCCTTGTTCTTTAGCTACATGTCTGACCATGAGCCCCTCTGCAGGATTTAAAGGCGCACGGTTCACCAGTCACACGTGTTGAGCTCAGAGTGCATCTATGGCCTTACAACCTATATGTCAACATGCATTTGCTGTTGCGATGTGTCCTGTGGTCTGATCACATCGTGATATGATATTTTACCCATAGGGGGCGATCCCACTCCTCAGAATGGATAATGGCATTTGGCTTCCTGGTGGAGAGGTGATCTTCATTTAAAGAGGCCCCTCTTTAGCCATCCTTGTCCATGCCAGACTGTGATGTGATCTGCATGGACGAAGTAGAGTCAGTTTTTTCCATAGTGTCCCCTGACTCTCACCCAATTTTTGTAACTGAGGCTACCTACCTGGGAAGATGAGTGAATGGAGAAAGAATGAATGAATGAATGAATGCTACATTTATGTGGCGTTTTCCTGAACCACTGGGGAACCACTTCAGCCGCCACCGCTGTATAGCCCCCATCTGATTATGCGACTATACAGCAACCATTCTGCACCAGCATGCTCACCACACAGTAGCAAAGGGGGTGGAGGGGCAGGAAAGAATCCACCAGTTAGATATAAGGGATGATTAGGAGGCCTGATTTGAAAGGGCCCCATCCTCACCTAATCAACTTATTGAGGTTTGTAGCTGTAATGTTTTGCCCCAGAGCCCGTCCTCAGGAGAACATCTTCAGAAACACCCCTAGAAAGAGACAGACCAGCACCCCGCAGGCCTGGAGATGTAGCCTTGGGACCTGTCCGCTGTGTCCCTATGTTTAGAACAGCGTTACTGAGACACAGAATGAAGCCTAGGGCCATTATACAAAGAAAAGGTTTCTTTAATTCATGCTGGTCCCCCAGCTCCCCACCTCCACCCCACCTATAAGCCCCTGCTGAGAGCTCAGAGCACAGGCCCAAGGGGGGTGCGATTGAGGTTTCTAAGACTATTTTTTGCACGATTTCCCCGCCAGCGCTCCCTGTGGTGTCTGGCGTCCGCTCAAGGCTGTTTGTGCAGCAGTGGGCTTTATAGCCAGTCCGCCTGAATCATTAGCATAATCATCTGTCGAGCTTTAGCCACGGTATGCTAATGGTAGCGTTTCGGTGCAAGTGCCAGACTTCCTGTGCTGTTTATTGCTCATAATTACTCAGCGCAGTGATTTTTTTCCTCCTTCTTTTTAACCTACCCCCCCAACCCCACTTTGAGTTTTTATTTCGGTCTTTTGGCTTCTTGGTGTTTTCCCACAGTCATTGATGTTGTGCCAGTCAATTTAGGTAGGCACATTCCTACCCAATATTTTGTAAAAATGAATATAAATTAATTTTTCAGTCAACCAGTAACTTGCCTAATTTGACTGTGAATAACAGGTTGTTAAACGTGCGGTCAGGGTGGTCTGGCCAATTGGTGAGCTTCCTCCACCAGATGGCATCTCTTAATCCCCTCCCCCAAGCGTCGTCATTCCCGTCGTCTTCCGATAACGCTACACATCATCAATGAGTCACATCGTAACATTCACGGCTAACATGACTGCAGTAGTAAACAAGTTTAGCTGAAAGTTTGAATGTATAATAGTTATATAAAATTTTAAGAACATTAATATTCACGTATGTGTATTTTTTATGTCTTGCGTGGTTTTGAAATGGTGCCTTCCCACAAATTTGGTTTGCAGACCGCTACTGCACTGCATGCAGTGGTGCCACGCCACCTTAATAAGTATCCTCCAGGGGTGTAGCAGCCACTGTCCCCTGCCTAATGCCGCCTTCCTTGACGTTCTACACTCCTTTAATACTATCTAATATGTTTTACAGCTTCGTTAAATGTGCCGCTGTAATATCTTCCCGGTTCAATATCCTCTGTTTCGACAGGAGATATTAAAAATACTCGGCCTGTGTTTATTACTTTATTACCTCCTAAAACATCTCGAGTAATGGGACAAGATGCCTCTTAATCACATTTGGCTGTTGCCCTGCCCTCTTGGGTAACGGAGAGGAATCACAGCAGTGGCCGACTGCATGGCCACCATAGAAGGTCCGGTGGTTCCTCCTGAGATGGTCACAGGATGCCAGGGTGTACTTCCGGGTGAGTGGGCTCGGGCTCGGGCTCGGGCTCGGGGTCAGCAGGACACGTGCTACATGAAGCTTGGGCATCTTATCGACACCAGATGGCTCGAATCCAGAATCAAGAGCATGGATCCATCTGTCAACCTTGTGTGACCGCTTATCCAGTGCAGGAGCTCAGTGAGCCTGCAGCCTACCCCAGCATGCCCAGGACCAGTGCCAGGGGCCACTCTGGGTGGGATGCAAGCAGAATATGGAGCAGATTCTCTTGATATTTGATTCGGTTAATAAAGATCAGCAGTGGCATGACTATAAAGAAGGAGAGAAAACAACATTTGTGAAATTACATTGCTGGTTTCCATGATATACCCCGGAGCCGTCATCTCAATGCTCTTGCTCATTTTTCCGTGATTGTATCTTTTCATGTCGATTCTTTTCTTCACGGGTCGTTGATCCAGTAGATGTAGGATAATGTTATCGGTGGTAAGATAAAAGGCAATGTATTTAATGGATTATGGGACTAAAATGCAAATGAAGGACTTTTCTGATTGGTCCATTATCCTCATATAGCCAGACTGGATGTGCAGCTCCTCCTGCAGACTTCCTGCATTGCGCGTGTTTGGCTGCTTGCGGTGTGGAGCTGGATGGTACTTGTCTGCTTCTGGACTGTTTCTGCTGCTGAGTTTTGGCTTTAGCATGTGCAGCCCTGGTTAACATGGAGTCTACAAGAACCAAAGTCGGCCATGGTATTTACCTTAAGCAGTCTCGCAGGCTTTGTTTTTAGAGCTGGGAGATCTGCTGTTCCGCTCCGCTCCATGTGCCCATAACGCGAGGTCCAGCTGAGGAGTGATTCACGACGGATGAAATTACCACGATTTGCCAGCCAAGGGCCCAGGATTTGTTTGTGCCAGTGAGAATGGTGCCGATGGCGGGATTCCTAGCTCTGTTTCACAAGTGTTAGTGAATGTTATCTCTTGGATGGAGCCTTGAAAATGGAACAATGGAATGGGGCAATCTGAAGGATTGCACTTGAAACCACGATAGCCGTCTTTCTTCCAGACAACTTGGGTTTTTATGCGAAACCCTGAAACTGCCTCTGACGGGACGACTGATTAGCAAGGCGCTTCTGCTCGGTGAAGCGGGCAGCGGGGTGGCCTGCGCCAACCAGCCTCCGTCAGCAGCAGAGCACCTGCCTGATCAAACGCAGCCTAACGAGCACCACTGAGACGACTCCGGCAAGTGCCTTACGGGGAGAGGAACCGTTAGACCTCCGCCTGTGAGACATCCCTCCTGAGGGTTCACGTCGCCAACTAGGACAAATAGGAGTACAATTTTAGCCCCCCCCCCTCCCCGCCACCAAACATACACTAATGGTACGTCTCATCTTAAGGGAGCTTTACTTCTGCAGTCAGTCACTGTAATATGCACTGCACTTGTGATGAATGCTGGGCTGCTGCGCACTTCTGTCATAAATGCAGGATGCGACAGGCCAGACCAAAGGCTGGAACACAGGGAAAGGACAGGAATGCAGCAACATATTATTACACAGAGATGCACCAGCCCTCTGAATACCGAACGCAGCTTGTTTTGGTTGGACAAACTTAGTCCAACAGTTAGGATTTTTTCCCCCCTTCCTGTACGAAACTTATATTTTTATATATTTAACTGTCTAAATGTGTTTTAATGATGTGCATAAACTTTGCAGTTTGTTCAGTCGGTGTTTGGATTTCCTAATCTGAAGGTTTTGATCATTTAAAAGAGAATAATCCATTATTTGTTGGAGGCGTGTTTGGCCGTGTCAGACAGGAGCCTGTTCTCCAGTGCCTTGGAGTTTATGGGGCCCCTTCAACCTGTGTGTGTCTGTTGCAGGGGTCAGAAACGCAAGCTGGACGACGACGGAGACGGTAACCAGGACGACGACGCCGATTCCTCCAGTGAGTCCAGTAAGGAGTCGAACGAGGAGGAGGAGGGCAGCAGCTCCGAGGCGGATGAGATGGCTGCCGCCCTGGAGGCCGAACTCAATGACTTTATGTGACGCGGCTGAAGATGTAAACGCGCTTTTCTGCCTGAAGCAATCGTATGCTCAACCAGAATGTTCCGGGGGTGAGGAGCCGAAGGGAGGCCCAGAGGGGCCAAAAATGCGTGTATAAATAGTTATGCAGCTATAATAGACGATTTTAGGGGTAAAAGAGTAATTATTGAAACACAACGGTGTTAATGTTTTATTGTGTAATAAAAAATAGAGGGAAGTTTGTGGATTTCTTTTGTGTTGTTTCAGTTATGATTTTTATATAAGTATAAATACATGTAAAGAAAAAACGATTGGTTGAATATGCCAAAGAGTTGAAATGGGCACGTTTGAGCCTGCAGATACATCTGTGTACTTTACCAGCTTCATTTTCTCCTCTTGTGATTATATTTTCTTTGTATAAAAGACACTCGATTTACCAGCAGTGAAACTATGACGCCTGAATGTGTTGAATCAAGAATTTTTCTGTCCTTTTCCTTAAGCAGACCTCAAGAGCCTCTTGAGTAAGAATGAAATTAACTAATGGAAGAAAGAAAACACTGCATTTGAGGCCTCTGTGTTAAACTAACGCAGTCCTGACCTAACTGCAGGGGAAGCCAATGGGGTACAATCTTACTGACAGGTGGGTCATGCGTTCTGGTGTAATTCCAGCTGTTATCTGTAGACCCGATGCTCTGTGCCCCCCGGCCCGCCCTGGATGATCACGACGGCTGTCCAGCCTAAGGGGCTTCCCGCTTCTGTACAGGGGTTGGGACAAGCTGTTTTTTGGGCTGTTTCAGGTATTTGTCATACTGTGCTGTGACTCCCGGTCACCGTGGCGCGTTGCCGTGTGACCGTCAGCTGCCGGCGTTTCGTGGTCTTGGCCACTTCACGTTTTGTTTGACCCCCTCCCTTTTTTGTCTCTTTGTTTTTTAGTGCTGTGTTTACTTTTAATGAGAAAACTAATGTGAAGTTTTTGTATATTCTATTTCATACTTGACAAGAGAGAAAGATTCTTTTCATTTAATAAAGATTTGTTTTTTAAAATCTGCTGCTTTCCTGGAGGGTTAAATCATGAGGACAGAATAGCTGTTATGCATGTATGCGGGATGTCTACCTGTCAGTGAAACCCAGCTATGAACTTGGTCCACTGCTAATTAGAGTTCTAAGTAGATACGGCTTTTGTTTGCCTGAGGATAAATCAGATGTTTCCATATCCATTTCCACATGAAGATACTAGTGTCACCTTTTTCTGCAAAAAAACTAAGTTTCTCAACTTTCCTTTGCAACATTGGTAACACATCAGCTGTAAAAGCTACTTATCACTGTTTGTTACAAAAAGGCCTTGTACTGAGGAAATTGGCTATGCAGTAATTATTGATGCAGAAATATTCTCCATGGTTTCCCTGTACTCAGGAGATGGTGCAAAACTTACTTTAACAGCTGTGGTGAGGACAAGCATCCATATTGTGAGAGAATTATTTTACCAATTATTTTGAATTATTCTTTAAAATGTATTAATTCTCTTGGTTCTACAATAGCTATTGATTAGAATTAAATCATGTTGAATCTCAGTTGATATAGGGTCTCCTAAATGTATTTCTGCTTGTTTTTTTATTATTCATATTTTTTTACATCATGACCTGGTAAGAGTAAACATTTCTGCATGTAGGAGTATGTTAGCATCTAATAAAATGTCTTTGTGCTTAAATGGAACAGTTCCACTATAACCCCGGGGGCCATTTCAGTGTGGCCCAGTCCCTCTATAACCCCGGGAGCCATTTCAGTGTGGCCCAGTCCCTCTATAACCCCGGGGGCCATTTCAGTGTGGCCCAGTCCCTCTATAACCCCGGGAGCCATTTCAGTGTAGCCCAGTCCCTCTATAACCCCAGGGGCCATTTCAGTGTGGCCCAGTCCCTCTATAACCCTGGGAGCCATTTCAGTGTGGTCTCACTGTTTCCCTGCTAAGAGGTTGTCCATAAAAGGTTAAACTGAAATGGCAAGACAGTGTTATTACTGGCAGTATCATTATATGAGAGATGCTGCACTGGTCTCTGATAGGTTTACATTGCTACACTTCTAAATGTGTCATTTACCGGCAGGTACCTGTGGTGCTCACTATGTATTCGATTTATGAAGCGGGGTCCTGGGGATGAGCCTGTTTCAGTTGCTCATTTTCCCAACAGAAAAAATAACAAATCAGTTAGAAATGTCAAAGGAATTGGCAGGAGCATCCAATAAAAGAGGAAATCTCAGATCTCAGCCCACATCATGCACTGGCAGCTCGAGCCCCTTTCTTCAGCCTAATTAGGCTTATGCGTCCCAGAGGCTGCAGAAACGTGAGGTTATGAACTTGCTTCTGGGGATTCGGGCCTGAAGGAATGAGCAGTTCCAATAAATCCTTTCTTTTATTGGCTATAAGAACGGCAAGATCTCCCCCGTGTTTTATCTCCCCTCCCCGGGAACACCTTTTCAGTAGCTGCTTATGATCAGATGGAGTCTCTGAAAGGAAGTATATTTTTGGCACTTCAATGGCTTTCTCTTACAGCACCACAGGAGATGATTGGCAGGCCTTTGAGCCAGTCACGGTGAAGCCACAGCGGGGGCCGGCTCCTGAATGGCTGACAGAATTAGGCGGAGTCTTCATGTGCTGTCATTTCAGATTCAGATCCACAGGTTATAAACATTTCATACTAAACCAACATCCATCCATTTTCTGAAACCACTTATCCTATTCAGGGTCACAGGGAGTCCAGAGCCCATCCCGGAGGCTACGGGCAGAAGGCAGGTAACAACCCAGAAAGAGGTGCCAACCCTTCACAGGGCATACTCGTACACACCAGCCACTCACACGTGTACACTATGGGCAATTTGGCAACTTCAGTCAGCATGTTTTTGGATTGTTGGGGGAAACCGGTGTACTGAGTAAACATATTACAGTAAAACCTTGGATTGCGAGTAACTTGATCTGCGAGTGTTTTGCAAGACGAGCAAAAATTAATAAATTTTAATTTGATAAACGAGCGAGGTCTTGCAATACGAGTATTACGTATACACTTTGCCGAGCGTCACGTGACCACAACTGAGCCGATGGTTCTTCTCTCTCTCTCTCGCTGCAGGATTGTAGGTAATTGTCTTTCATTCTCGGTCTCAGTCAGCGTGCCTCACTCATATAGTCAAAATCTAGTAGAAAAGCACCACCAGAATAAGGGTGTAGCCCTTCAATGTCCACATTTCCGCAAAATTGAAATGGAGGCAAAAGCAGCCGTTATTGGATAGGCTCCTTGTTAAAGTCGCACAAAAAGAAAAAGATTCCAGTGAGCCAACAGATAGCAGTGATTCTGTTAGTTATAGTGAAAGTCATCCTACAAAATAACCCTCCTCTCTCTCGTCTTGCACACACCATCCACGAATGCTTTCAAAGGTAAAGAGCAAGTTAATTTGTTTAATGTATTTTTACTTTATATTTTGTATTAATCATTTTTATAGGAATATTTTTGGGTTGTGGAATGAATCATCTGAGTTTCCATTATTTCAAATGGGAAAATTTGCTTTGATATACCAGTGCTTTGGATTATGAGCACGTTTCCGGAACGAATTACGCTCGCAAACCGAGGTACCACTGTACTGTGAAATGTCTACATTTGCAACACGTCGTAATTTGTATTAATTATACGTTGAAGGTGTCCTATAATAATAATTGGATGGATGGTATTGAACATGATTTATTAAACTGCCATGGAATACTTTTCATACAAGCCTGGTGTGTGATGCAGTGCTGGAATGTCTCTGGTGTCGACCTGACAAGTTAGTGACCACCGCCACCTATCTTGAAAAATGGGCAAAAATTACTTTCTACAGCTGTTAAGACAAATAACAATGAAACTACCCTACTACCATATTAATGATCTAGTAATAAAGCACCTTTCACATGAATTTCACCATTTGAATTTCAGTGCATGGGCAGGCAGTGAATGTCTTTGATGGCAATGAAAGATTGGCACACTGGGTGATTTCCATTGGAATGTAAGTCTGAGTCCCTCACCAGAGTCCAGAGTCCCTCATTCCGTAAAAGAGTTTTCCCAATCCTGACTCCAGGGGAAGGCAGTAAATGCACTTGACCCCCCACAACTCCGCATTGACACTGAGCGATGGACAGGCAAGATGGTGACATGACACAGGTTCAATGACTTGTGTCTGACGCCAGCGAGCTTCGGCTGCCCATGTGCGTGGAGCCGTACATCACCTGATAACACTAATAGTGAGCAGTTTCAGGCTCACTGCCCAAGTCCCCCCCCCCCCACTATCTCTCTGCACAGACCAGCATGCCTCAAGTGTGTCTCAAAGAGAACTTTCATTGACAGGGGCAGATAAACCTCTGCCTGGGCCTTAGATTTCTGAAAAGAATCTTTCGCAGTGGTTTATTCATCAGGCCGATCGTTTACTGGTGCATAAGCATACGTGAGTTACCATGCCCTCACTAATTAGCCCAGAATGAAAAGCCTGTGTCACAGCAGGTTGGTGGCACCCCAGATACATGCAGAAAGTCTGTGGATTGACTGGTAAGTGCCTAAGCCGAGTCTGACACCTGAAGCTTACACACAGGATGCCCTGAACGCAAGAGGCAGGACAGAAAGAGCCAGAGATTTCCCCTGTTCCCCGCCAGAGAATCCTCTCCTCGGTTTTCTGTGCGGATCACGGGACTCACAGGATTAATGGCCTCAGACTTGAGCCCAGGGACTTGGGGTCCAGGGCCGCAGTGACCTCCGGAGCACTTCTACTTTATTAATATTTAGGGATATGCGCCAGGTGGCTGACTGGGTAGGTAATTGGACCAGAAGATTTGCACTCCCAAACGTCTGAATGGGGAGTGCTTTCGGGGCCCTTAAGAAAAATAGTTGGCCAGAGATGGGTATTGTGTAACATGCAAGCTACCCAAGTAAGTCATCCTGAATAAGGCATTGCCTGTCAGGCAAATGAATATTTGATGGTTTCTCATCCTAAGCAAATCAGTCTGACTTCATTCTTGCCGCTGATAGTTTTTGTTGTAACGTGGTTTCCCTGTAACAAACTAGACTCAGGGGTTATTAATGTAGGATGCATTTACCTTTAAACTGCTTTAAGAATCTTTTCATAGGTGAGGCCAGGATGGAATGGAATCTATGTACTAGTAAAATGTAATTATCCTCGTCATCTATCATTGACATCCATCCTAATAGCCGCCTCTGTAATGTTTGTTTAAATTAGTATGTTAATTAATAGTCTGTTTGATAGATGTTGCCAATGTTCTAGTAAAAACCTACACTGTCATAGTGACTGATAATTGAATTTTAATTTTGATTTTAATTGCACATTGTTGGGATTGCCCCCAAGACCCCGAGCAGAATAGGTGGTTAGAAAATGGATGGATTACTGTGATTAATGATTGAATTTGATTACATAAAATACATTACCCAGATGACAAGTCAGCTCCATACTAACAGATAAATTATTCATAGATATGAACTTTATTATTACTATTAATTTTTTTACATTTTCCAAATGTGTGAATGTTTGAATGGGTAGCAAACAGTAATAAAAGCTTATTTTTGTATAAATGTTTGAATCTTGCAAAGCTGTAGAG
Source organism: Hyperopisus bebe (assembly GCA_026777045.1). Taxonomy (NCBI): domain Eukaryota; kingdom Metazoa; phylum Chordata; class Actinopteri; order Osteoglossiformes; family Mormyridae; genus Hyperopisus; species Hyperopisus bebe. Next base: position 20,297,615 of record JAODJW010000046.1, read on the forward strand.
TTTAAATAGTTCATATGGAATAATTAATTGAATTGAACAGTGCTTGATGTACGCATCAAGTCACAAATACACAAGGCAGGGGAGCAGCATAAACAGGATGTCAGTCACACACAGGGCACACACACACTCAGACACAACCACACACTATGGGCAATTTAGAGATGCCAGCCACACGCAGGGCACACACACTCTGACATGCACACAACCACACACTATGGACAATTTAGAGATGCCAGTCACACGCAGGGCACACACTCTCAGACACAACCACACACTATGGGCAATTTAGAGATGCCAGTCACACACAGGGTACACACACTCTCAGACACAACCACACACTATGGGTAATTTAGAGATGCCAGTCACACGCAGGGCACACACTCTCAGACACAACCACACACTATGGGCAATTTAGAGATGCCA
>JAODJW010000046.1:20298137-20314662 GCA_026777045.1 Hyperopisus bebe
TAGAGATGCCAGTCACACACAGGGCACACACACTCTAAGACACAACCACACACTATGGGCAATTTAGAGATGCCAGTCACACGCAGGGCACATACACACTCAGACACAACCACACACTATGGGTAATTTAGAGATGCCAGTCACACGCAGGGCACACACACTCTCAGACACAACTACACACTATGGGCAATTTAGAGATGCCAGTCACACGCAGGGCACACATACTCTCAGACATCCACACACTTCGGGAATTTAGAGATGCCAGTCACACGCAGGGCACACACACTCTCAGACACAACCACACACTATGGGCAATTTAGAGATGCCAGCCACACGCAGGGCACACACACTCTCAGACACAACTACACACTATGGGCAATTTAGAGATGCCAGTTAACCTAACCTCATGTCTTTGGACTGTCAGGAAAATCCTTTAGAACTTTTTTTAATAAATACATTCGACTGGTTTACTTGATACATTCTCATAGATGTCAGTTGATATTTTATTCCCCTGTATAAAAAAAATAAAATATACTGTGAATGAAACTTGGAAGAATCTTCTCAGCCTGTGCGTCAATGGATGGTTGGATGGGTATACCAGAAATCTGAAAAAATATGTTAAGTATTATTGGAAATTACACACAAATGATTTCATACCTTATACATTTTAAATATACAATATATAGTGGTGGAATGTCAACATCTTTTTCATTAAACATATTTCCAATGCAGCAATTCATATGAAATTTATAGCAGACATTGGAAGGAGGCAGACATGCTGTCGGAGGGTCATTTATTGAGGATGGAGGGTTATTAAACCTCAGAAGCAAGTCCTTGTTTATCTCACGGCTCACTTCGGTGTTTTCAGCTTGTCAGGCGGCCCCTGATGATGCCCACACATCCTCACACGCTCCATTATGCCATCACAAGCACGGATGTGCCCATTAAAACACAAACGAACACGGTAGGACTCCGAGTTTGCTATAAATCACTGACACATTGATATACCTGTATTACAAATATTACAATGATATATAAAACCCCACATATGGAAAAGTTCTATAATTCAATCATCTGCCTACACCGTGTCATCCTGTTAGCCAAGGGATTCATCTGGCCTCAATTACAGCAGCCAGAAAATCTAAAAATGTCCGTTGGTGCTGCTTGAATCTGCATCACCTGTCAGTTTTACGGTAATAGAGCCTCTGACCAGGCTTCTCTGTATTGTATAACACCGCCCTCTCTGCTACCTTCCTTTGAAAGTCCTGCTGCTAACATTTTACTGGAGGGGGCATAAATAATGTATGCTCTTACTTAATGTATTAATTACCCAGTAACTAAGTGTTAGTTATGTACTGATCCCATGTTCGTTCATCATTAATCGGTCATAAAGGTTCATGTATTTCACGCAGTTTCTCTATTTGCTCATGATTTGTACTTGAGTAGTAACTGAGTGACTTGTGCCCCCTCAGGTTAAATGTTACCAGCGCGCTTTTTGTATCAGTAAATCATGTTCTGGAATGTACAGCATCTCCTGATAGTTAGTAACGGTCATGCCATGGTTAATGTACGCCTGGGGGGTCAATGATTACATGCTGGGTGAGAGTGACTGTAACCATGATGGTGACATGACTTTATACACATAGAATTGCATTTTTGCTTCCATTATGATAACATCTTTGTTAACATCAGTAATCACCTGGCCATATGCAGGGAATTCAAAATGAATTTTCTCTAATGAATTACCACAAAATGCATAGTATGCGCAGCAAATACCCCGCATTTACTAATTAACTTAATCTTTGTCTGAATGCTGTTACAGTGAATGGTGTCCTGACCTCTGCGTTAATGTTCATTTCTGTTCTTCAATGACTCGTGAAAGGTCATATGTGTTTGTGTGTTGGCCTTGTGTAAGTAAAAAATGAATCATTTTGCATAACAGGATGGTACCAATCATTTGGATTGGATGTAACTGTGACCCAGAGTTCAGCATTAGCCGAACATAATTGGCGTCATTGTGTCACAGAATGGGGGGAGGTGGGCTTGAATTGCCCAGCTTGTGTCACAGAAGTGTCTTCTAGAAGCTGCTGGATGGACAGGTGTGTAAGGCCGCCGCCGACTCTCCTACACTGCAATTTCTCACCCGTAGACCTTTTTTCTGCTCTACAGTAAACATACCAGGTCTGCCTGTAAGCATTGTGGTTAAGGGGGGGTGGGTATGAGCCACGGAGTCAAAAAACAGCAAAGCTAAAGGGAAGAAAACAGAAAAACAGAATCCCTTTGCAGCACAGGGAGCCGTGTGCCTGCTGGAGTCGCCGCTCACAGCTGTTTATGGTGTATTTCAATCTTCCATCTTATACTAGCAGCATATTCCCAGAGAAAGCGCATAGGCCCCCATAATGCCTCTGTAATGAATTCAATGCAAACACTTTGAGATACAATGTAATACCGTAATTGAACTCACATCACAACACAGAGAGTCATATAAACCAAACCTAGAGAGACAAAGGGAGTCATAAACCATCCCTCAGCTCACAGGGTGAGGCTGCAGAGCAAGTGACATAAACAAAGTCATTCCTCAGGCCATAGAAGGAGTCACAGCTTCAGTCATACAAACCATTCTTTGACTCACAAAAGATGTCATATGCTCCGTGTCTTACTGAGACCTTACGACAGGCATTATGAAAGGAGCCTGAAGAGTGAAGAGAACTTTCACTATATACATACTATATGAAGGATCCAGGGGAAGAATGTCGCATTGTCTCTCATTCTACACCCCTCCTTTGTGACTCCCTCTAATTTGGGCCTTTTCTAGATGGAATAACATTCCTTACTGTCGCATTTTGCCGAATAAATACGAAAAATCGGCAATGCCTCTTACTGTGTATGCACATCGGGATTTGATGCAGCCCGCTCACAAAGTGGATGAAGGACGTTGTCGCTGTGTTGTAACCTCTTGATGACAGCTTGAGGATTATGCAGACCAGTCGCTTGAACATTGTAGATGGAATGCTCTGCGTCACCTTTGGAATTGAATGAGTCATAATAGCAATAAACTTCATGCATGCTATAAGAAGGAATAGACCATATTGTCTGTGTTTTATCACAGAGATGCCCTTGCAGGATCACACAGTATATCAGAATTAGTTGTATTAGCCAAGTATGTATGCATACAAGTAATTTCACGTGGTGTACTTGCTCCTAATACCCGTAGAACTCTATAAAGCTAAACTAAGCTAAAGTTATGGTGAGCAGATAATCCATATCAGGGAGGACACTTTGAGCTAGGACACAATTTGTAAGCTACCATTTCAATTAAATGGACCTGGATTTTACATAAGCGCTGACTTTTTAGTGTGTGCCGATTGGTCAGTTTCCTATAATCAAGTATGTGTCACTAATGTTAATGTGAAACAGCTGGATGAGTCTTTCAAATCAAGGAAACAACCAGTCAAAGCACAAGAAGAGCTGAACTATTCAACCAAGCGCAGGAGCCTTTAAAGAATCAAGATTCAAGAAGGTTTATTGTCATTCCAAGCACATGAGGGTAGCATGTGAGGGAACGAAATTTAGTGTTGAGGTCCTGTGAACAGCACTATAGTGTAAAAACATTCACTTTTAAAGTAGTTTGTAAAACTGGAAGTAGCCCAAAGTGTCTTAACTGACATAAATTATCTCGTCATCCTAATTAGCAAACTGAGGTAGAGTGCAGTTCTGGTGTTGGATAGTGTGGCTGCTTGGGGGAAGAGGTTGGTCTCGTGGCTTTGATGGACCGAGCCGTCTCCCAGAGAGAAAAACTTCTGACGAGTCTCTGGCCAGGGTGGAAGGCATCAGTGCTGATCTTGCCAGCTCGCCTGCACATGTGTGTGAATTACTGACACCCCCACCCACCTGCCTGTGCACTGCACACAGGGGTGAGATTATTAACACTAATCTTCAACCTTCTCTCTCCAGTTTCCTGTTCAGAACAGAAGCAAATGCTGTGAAATTCAGCCTTCTGCTTCCCTGCAAAGTCATGCAAGGAATTTAGAAGCCTTTAGAAGGCGTCACTGGAACTGATCGTGGTGTAATTCTGTCCCAGTACCGGTCCTAGCTGGGTGGCACCCTAGACAAGCACCACCAGTCCCCCCCCCATCCAGGACAAAGTGAAATTGGCTGGAAATCTGATTAACCTTTTTGCTAAAGACAACTCTTCTGACAACATTCTTACATTCCAGTTCCTCAGTTGTTTGACCAGGAACAGTAACTGCCAGACACAGTGTGAGGTGACCAAACTGTATACTCATTAAATTCTGATTCCAGGAAACCTTCAGTGGTGAGCAGGAATGAAGCCCTCACCCCTCCCAACCCTACTCTGTAATGCTTAGCAAGTAGTCAGTTATTACCGCGGTGACGCATGATGAAAAGCTGCATCGCGGTCTGCGTGCAACCAAACTGGGCACTTTGTTCCAATAAATGGGAACATTACGCTTCATTATCTAAAGACGATTTCATGGCTCAAATCAGCTGTCGCCTAATAGTGAGGACTGCCCTCGCGATGTACTGTCCTCACCAAAATGCCTTGTCTTAAAAATGCCATCGGCTGTGAATGAAAAGGGGGGGGGGGGGGTATGAAAAGACGCCCGAGCGGATGTTTGCGTCTGCGTGGGTGTCTGTGTGTATTTAGTCAGGCATTAGGAACAGAATGAGGCTGCTCTCCTTTAGTCCGACGTTTCCTTTGATGCTGCATGTACTGTGTAGGGGAAAAATCACAGGCCTGCCACAAAAAACTCAGTCATTTTTACGACTTTTAGAAATGCAAAGCTACCCAGCATGAATGACATTAAGGGCCACTTATCGTCTCTCGCCTGTTTATTTGGGTCATGTAGAACATAATTAGCTTTTACTTTCTTCCTCCTCAATGCAGGAACTGTAGTAAAGCCCTAAAATCCAGTCCTATACCACACTTTCCAAGTCATTACACAGTGTTTTACTTGTCTAATTGTCAAACTAGATTAATTTTTGGTGTATATTAGTAGCTATATGTTTCTGAGTGATAATATGATTACGGAGTTCTACGCATAACAATCTAATTTTTCATTTACTGTTACTGTGTAGTTCAGGATTAATATCTATCTATCTATCTATCTATCATCTATCTATCTATCTATCTATCTGTCTATCTATCTATCTATCTATCTATCTATCTATCTATCTATCATCAATCAATCAATCAATGAGCTAATAGCTAATTTAGTTGATTAACATCACCAGTGCCCAGCGATGGACTGGCATCCTGTCTTTAGTGCCCCCTGCTTTGGGCCCTCTGCTGCCTGGAATCTGCTCCCCATGACACAGTACCAGATATTAGGATGGATACTAACAATGAAAATATGCAGCAGTGTTCGGTAAATGTGCGTCAGTTCACACAGAGGTGTGTAGCATCTGGTGACAATGGAGAATGAGAGCGGGTAACACCTAGCTGGAGAGAAACATCAGCGGAGGCACAGGCCCAGCTGGGGAGCCGGAGCTCTGCGTGTGATCAGCCGGCAAGACACCGCTGGAGATGGAGCTGTCCAACACTGCATGGCCAGGCAGGACGGGGAACCCGCCAACACCCCGTGGAGGTTCATGTTAAAGTGAAACTCAGTTCCATCTGCCAGAGCTGCTCTGCCACCCAAATTACATGGCCATCATTTCACATTGCACATTTTCCCAGGCGATGTTTTTATCTGAAAGCGAGAGGATGGCTCAGGCTTGAGCGATTTACCGGAATGATCCGGCATTAAAACACCTTTCCCTGACCTCCTGCCAACTAGGCTTCTCTGATCTCGAATAAAGTCTCTGGCGTTTCGTCACGCACAGTCTTGGGGTGTGACACTATATCTGACACTCCAACACCATGTGACTGTATTGGAGGGGACCTGCGACAAGGGCTAAAATAGGGCGGCGCTATTCCTCACACCGTTTTCTGGCATTTTCACACTTGGAAGAAACACAAACTCAAGAGATTAGCAGAAGCAAGTTTGAACCAAGAGTATCTACCATTTACTTAAATTCTTAGTAAAAGTATTGTGCACGCAATTACAGCGAAGGTCATTGTTATAGTTAGTAGCTATATTTATAGTACCCAAAACATTGATACTCAGATGGAGCAGAAGCAAGCTGATGGATATCCCTTTGTAACACTGCACTGGGGCATTTGCTTTCAGCAGCCTCAGTATGAAATTCTTGCATTGATCTCCTCTGGTTACAACATCGATCTCCTGACTCAGAATCAATAAGTACCATCGTGTGTGCACATCATCAGCGCTGCAAGAAAATGCACCTCTTGATATTTAAAGAGAGCCATGCTTGCATGTCTTAATTAGTTTGTTACCCTTGGGTATAGGTCCTGATTGTTATTACACTGGAGATTTGTTTATAATTAAGTTGGAAATGTCAAAACACCATGTTTGTGGTGACAGGAAATTTCTTGTCTACCGACAGATCTGTGTGCCCATTTAAACGCACTAAAAAGAAACTATAAATGAGATTTGTGTGGATTCCTGGTGGCATGTTTCTCTCTGAATTCACTGCCTATATCCCAAATACAGCAGGTACATTTTACAGGTAGGCAGTCCTGATCCTGGAGTGCCAGTTTCCAGCAGGTTTTCCATGCTATCTGGTCTCTGATGAACCACACCTGATCTCAGGCAGATAGTAACTCATCGGGTAGGATAGGAAAGCTGCCAGATACCAGCCCCCCAGGATTAGGGCTGCCTACCCCTGTTTCATAGTATCGACCCATTTTGGTATGAGTTCCTGGTTCTTGACAGTGATCAGTACTTTGAAATACAGAGATAGCACTCACAACTGGATGGATGGATGGATGTTTGGATGGATAGATGGACGGACGGCCAGACGGACAGACATTCAAACATTACTTTAGGTAATAATGCAAAAACCTTATTTAGCATCTCTAGTTTCATGGGAACAGCTGTCAATCAGGAGGACATTACATCATCATTTCCTGTCATGTGATGCATGTAACGCACTCGGGCACTCAGCAAGTCAGAGTGGAGCTTGTTTCCTTGACGCTGGCCCGGCAACGACTGTCCAAACAGAGCCACTGTTTATATATCATGAAATGTGCCGCGGTTTCACCCCTGAAATGTCTCACATCTCCACAAACAGAAAAATAAATACGCAATGTACGATGATGCTGCCAAATCCCTTTAATAACAGCTACCTTTTAATGCTGCAAACAGTGGCACAGACTCAGCCAAACCACAGCCATCCGAAAGGCCTAAGAAAAATCCCTACCAATGTAACATGATACGTATGTAAGTTCAATGAGAGAGAGGAAAATAAGGTTCTCATTAAGTGACTCATCTTATCATTAGGCAGTTTATTTTGTTAATAAATCTAACACCCCCCTCCAGCCCGCAGCGTGCCTGGTTAATTTAATTTTCTGAACAGAGCTTCATACCTTCTGTTTGCTGAGACTGTGGAGAGATCAGCTGGCCGACGGTGGATCAGTACCACAGTCAGCCAGCAGGGGCTCACTCCGTATGGGACGTTCAGCCAGGATGGGCCCTTGGTCTCATCGCTCGAACTGCACTGCTGGGAAAAAAATGCGCCATATAGGCAGGTTTCCAATAGCACTGCCAGCCATGAGAAGAAAGATTCAAAAATAGGTAATTAGGGAGAAACTGTGCCATACTGCTTTAGGCTGGAGATCTTCCACGAGGTAGCAGATGAACATTTTTGGACAGAGGTGCTCTTGGATTCCTATCAAACTTGGAAGTAACATCAGAAAACACATGGGTGTGTAAATTAATCAGTATAAAGATCACAAGTTAACTTGTCCATCAAAGCATTTATGATGTAAAAACTGCAAAGGTTTGTGGCAGTAGAATATTTAAAAATTCATTTTCCATAAATGTTATATACATCAGAGATGTATATAAATGGATTTAATGTGCCTTGGCCATGACTGCTATGATTGGGAAAGTGGTTAAAGGAGAATCGAGGGATGAATGGATGGAGCTCATTGAGTTTGATACTTTTTATCATTCTGCTGAGGACTTTTTAGCAACATCCAAAGATCTGTTGGGTTGATAGAAAAAGCTTTTTTATGCTGGTGTGATTTTTCTTTCTTTTGGGTTGTGACTGAATGGCCTTTTTAAGTGTATTTCGATTATTGACCCCACACTGATAATGTGGACTCTGTGCCACATCCCTAACACCAGCCCAGAGAGAGGATGACCAGACATTTAACCCTTTTATTATTCTGTGAATATTTCTCCCGCAACCCATGGCAAGTTACAGAACTACTGAGTTGTATGTCTGAAACATGAAATGTTTTCGTAACAAATCTTTACTGGAATTAATGACATTTGATGACTAGAAGCAGGGAGGCATAGTGGTGCAGTGGTTAGCACTGTTTCCTCACACCTGTGGGACCAGCGTTTCAATCTCCACTGGGGAGTCACCCTGCAATGGGTTGGTCCCCCATCCTGGGTTGTTCCCTGCCTTCTGGGACAGGCTCTGGACCCCCCTCCCCACAATTCTGAAGAGGATAAGCAGTTACAGAAAATGGATAGATGACTTTGGTGGGGAATGCCAAAAATGGGCATCCATTTCATAACATAAAGTCTGTAAATAGATGGGGCTTTTCTTAGGAAATGATTCCAGAGGATTGTTATTGAACATTATTTCAAATAGGCCATAACCAGCTTCTCGTGGAGAATACTGTTTCCTGTCAGAGCCCCCACGAGAGGTTGAATAGATTCTTGTTTATATAATGGCAAATGATTGATTGCTTATGTGACATGCACACTTGCACAGTGGCTTTCCTGAATCATGTGCACAATCTAGTCACTCCGCTGATGTCCCCAAACAAGGCGAGGCTACGAGATGGCCTGCGATAATGAAATAAAGTGACACTATCTGCTTAAAGTAGGTTATTTAAAGGATCAGTGAGGGACATGTTAGCCTACTTTTTTTTTCTATTAACTTGATTAATTAATCTGATTGACAGCTAGGTGGGAACAGAAAAACCCAAAGCAACAGGAGACTGTGCCACATAGAAATGTCTCTACATTCAGAGGTGAACTTGAACACTAGGATCTGAGCATTGCTAGGATCTTAAGACATCTGGGGCTTTTTCTTGTTCTCAAACTGAGAGCACGGTTGTAAAAACATCTGAGCTAAACAAATCGTCTGGGGCTTCAGCTCACACTGTCACTAACTGCTTCCATATGCCTGTGGATTGATTATGTAAACCATAGCTGCTAATCACTAATCCATGATAAAGGTGTCGCCAGGATGTTCGCGGACATGAATGCCTCTGACGCTCAGAGCTGCTCTGTGGCTGTTTAGAGCTGAACATACTAACTTTGTATAAACAAAACTACCGCAGCAGGGCCAGAATCACGCACAGCAAGGAGAAGTGCCATTAACGGCAGCGGAAACAGTATGAGGGAGCAGCAACGATGAACGGATGGCACATTTCTTAATTTCTAGAAGTGTGAACAAAGGAACCAAAAACGGCATACTGTTATCGCAGGCTTTTAGCGAGTAACATTCAATGGGAGGGAGATCGTCACACCTGAGACATGAACCTTTTCACGGAGCCACAGTGAATGAAGCCAGCTTGGGTATGGCATCCATAAAGCCAAAACGAGAAGAACTGAAAACAGACTGGCATAAGGGTGTGTGTTAAAATAATTTATGAGCTACAAAGTGTCTGTTCCATAATTAGGCCGAGTGGCGGAAATCTCACCGCTGCAGAGGGTGCATAACGTCTGCATGAACACAGAGCTGGGCTTAGCTGAGGGGTTCAGCTATGCCGCATTGTAAGCCTGCCTGTTATTGCATTTAATGTGGTCTGGTAAATAATAAGTAACGCAGCACAGAAACTGGCCAGAAATGAGTGAATGAATTTAAATACCGTGTGGTAATAGAATAAAAATAATACAAATTTTATCCTTAAAAATAATAATAGGTTCAGGGGTAGCATGTGGCTCAGTGGGCTAAGCCTCTATGCCTGTCATAGGAAAGTTGCTGGTTTGAGTCCAGCCTCGACAGAATAGTCCAGTCTGTAGGCCCTTGAGCAAGACCCCTCACCCCCAACTTTGTGGGGGCTGCTGCAGGAATATGGACAAAGGTACTGGGACACCTGGCCATCACACCCACATGAACTTGTATGACATCCCATTATCAGTCTATAGCCATCACTAAGGAGTTGGTCCTCCCTTAGCAGTTATAACAGCTGCCACTCTTCTGTTAAGGCTCTCCACAAGATTTTGGAGTGTGGCTGTGGGAATTTTTGCCCAGTCATCTAGAAGAGGATTTGTGAGGTCAGGCATTATGCTGGATGTGAAGGCCTGGCTCACAGGCTCCGTTTTAGTTCATGTCAAAGGTGTTCAATGGAGTTGAGGTCAGGCTCTGTGTGGGCCCATCAAGTCCTTCCACACCAAACTTACCCAACCATGTCTCCATAGACCTTGAAAAGGGCCTTCCCCAAACTGTTTCCATGAAACTTGGAAGCATAGAATGGTCCAAAATGTCTTGGTGTGCTGAAGCATTAAGAGTTCACTGGAACTAAGGAGCCTAGTCCAACCCCTGAAAAACGACCCCATACCATTATCCCTCCTCCACTAAAGGGGGTGATTCATCACTCTACAGATCAAGTTTGTACTGCTCCAGAGTCCAGTAGCGGCATGCATTACGCTTCACCGTCTGACGCTTGGCATCGCGCTTGGTGATGTGAGGCTTGCACGCGGCTGCTCGGCCATGGAAGCCCATTCCATGAAGCTCCCATCGCACACAGTTTTTGTGCTGCGGTTGATGCCAGAGGAAGTTTGGAACTCTGCAGTAATTGAGTCAACAGAGCGTTGGCGACCTCAGCACTCAGCAAGCCGCTCAGTTACTTTATACTTCGTGGCTGAATTTCTGTTGTTCCTAAATGCTTCCACTTTGCAATAATACCGCTTGTAGTTGACCATGGAATAATGTACGTGTGGCTCAGTGGGCTGAGCATCTGTGCCTGTGATGAGAAGGTTGCCAGTTTGAGCCCAGCCTCAGCAAGTCCCTTAACCCCCAGTCCCCTGGGTGCCACAACAGGTGGCCGTCCTTCATGCTCATGCTTACTCTCACCTACAGAGAGCGACTTGGGAGAGGCGTAAAGAGAATTTCCCTACAGTGATCAATAAAGTATCAATTATTATTATTATCTAGCAGGAAAGAAATTTCACAAACTGACGGCAAAGGTGGCATCCTATGACAGAACTACACTTGAATTCATTGAGCTCTTCAGAACGACCCATTCTTTCAAAAATGCTTGTAAACCAGACTACATGGCTGGATGCTTGATTTTACACACTGGTGGCAATGGGTCTGAATGAAAAGCAAATCCCCCAAAAAGCAAAGTTCCCCTTGCCTGCAGTACTTTCCCCTCATTATTTCACTTATCATTTAATTTAATTAATTTCAATATTACAGGAAGCCAGAAAGAGACCAGTAGCACTCTGATAAGAATGAGCATTACAGCGACATTTAAAAAAATAATTCTAATAACAATATAAGCTCTTAAGAATTAATTTGCCCTTTATTGCCGTGAGCCGTGCAGCAGAGAACACTGAGGAGTTAATGATGTACTCAAAAAGCTCATTTTAATCTTCAGGTTTACGTCTAATTTTAACAGCATTGCTAGATTGCTCTCCACTGTTGGAATTATCACTGAGAATAGGATTTTTGTTTAATAATGTATAATACCAATAATGAATTATCATACAATGTATTTGAATAAAGCCATTAGTTAAATTTATTTTAGTTTTAAGAATCAGTTAGGTGTTTTTGTCATTTGTGTACTGTTGTCTATTCACGGATTTGTTTAACATTACTTAGTAAAAAGGTTACACGACACTATTTTACAAGCCATTTACGTCTAACTTCAGATCTTAGAAACAGAGCTGCCTTTACTCGCAGACTTTGGTCTAATTCACCAATCCATTTGCTTTAAGCAGGTACGTGTGTTTTTATCTTCTTTCAAACGCAGAAATGCCAGTCCAACTGCTGTATAAGCCGGCAAAATCCCAAATGTCAGATACTGGCATCTTGCAGCGGTGAATTTCACAACCGTATCAGCGGGAATCACATTCAGAATTTATTAATGTATCTATCCGACGTAAGATTTACTGCATGAGCTTTAGGGTCGTAGTTTTAGAGGCCATATTGCAAACTTGCAGTTTCCCCACAATACGTCCATCCATCTTCCACGTGCTTATTTAACACAGGGTTCCGGGGTGCTAACACATCAAATTACATATTTAATGTTTATATGACCAGACAAGCTCCTCTGGAAAGATGAAACAATTAATATACCACCAAATGATGTGCTAGGCATTTCCGCTGAATAGTCATCAGTGTTTCATCAATAGACTGAGTATTATTCGTAAATTATGCAGATTCTTGAACACATTTCCATTTGGGATACTAAATTAGATACGTCCAAGTTCGCAGTTCAGGGTTTTTCCACTTGTATGGAATACCCCCCCCGCCCCGTTTTATGTGTTTGGTTCAAAAATGAATTTGTCATCATAATTTATGCAAATCGTTGAATCAATAAGTTAAAGTTGACTTTGTCGTATTAGGCCTATTGACGTCACCTCATATTATGGAAGGTTGCTGCTTTTTATATATATATATATTTCATTAATAAGATAAATATACACCTATCTTAAACCAAACATCAAATTAAGCGAAGTAGTATATGCACAAAGGTCGAGTTTGCAACAGTAAACTTTATTGCAGTGTAATGAAGCATATGAAAGCGTTTGTGCTGTGGGCTGTCTGTGCACATAAAGCATCAAAGTTAATCCCACGGTGTACTTTCCATCACCTGTTCGCTGCCAGCTGGAGTCCTAACAAAACTATATTTTAATGCGAGAAAGAAAGCGCTGCTGAGTTGCGAGTCTTTCCTTTTTCTGCATTTCCACTCTTTCTCTCCCGTTTTTTCGCCTCTCCTTCCCTACCCTCTTCGCTAAGGGGGATCAGGAGGAAGCGCGGGGCGACGCCGGCAGACTTCTGTGGCAACGATGACATGGCAGCGCTCATAGAGAGAGTAACCCTGAGTCATTATTTTATCTTTACCTATCTGATTGACTTAAAGAATCCGCATGCATATGTACACCCGTTTATAAGAGATCTGTATTTGCGTTTGCGTATACGTTCACATTTACATCATGCATTGGCGATCTTAGGCAAAAATTACGTTACATTGCATTTTACAGCCATTAAAGAGCTATGAACACCAATCCTTACGCTCTGGGAAAAAAAAACACGTGACTCTACCTGGGTTTGAAAACACCTGGAAAACGCGGCTGAAGAGGCAGCGGACATAAAGAGGAAAGGACAAGAGATGGGAGATTCGAGAAAAAAAACGCGTTTATTATTACTGACGTGAGGAATTTATGATCCGATGGACACAAACCATCCAAAGCAGGTGAGATGCTTTTCCTCTTAAATATATATCTCAGGCAATACTGGGTTTGCTATGGTGTGTGCGGCAGCATCACGAGTGCATTCGCGCTGTTTATTATTAACTTTGTGAAACACTCTCAAAGTAACGTATAATATGTTACTTTTCGTCGGATATTGAAAAGCAGCTGTGAAAAGGACGATTTCACGCTTCAGATAAACGTGTGTTTCACCATTACATGACTTTATGCTGTGCCTGTATTTTTACGTGCTTAAATGACAGAATTACTTTTGGGTTATCCTCTTTATATAAAGAACTTATGCGACACGTATTTAAACATAGTTAGTAGATAAACAAGCAATTACTACATTAAAATAAGAATAACCAGACATTTATATATTTCAATCGAGCGACGTCTGTCAATCAATACTGAGATGTCTTTGATTTTTATTAATTAAAACATAAAGATTTTATTAAAGCAGCTATGCGATTGGATCAGGCTGTATTTACATGACTGATTCTAGCTTACTGGTTCAAAAACTGACGATGGCGCTTAATTAAATTAACGAGCAAGACCGTGGTTACATTTTCAAAAAGGGGTTCATATCAAATAACTACAGACTGGCCGTTGTAGGTAATTGATTAAACCGGCTCTGATTAGTACTCATAAACTGATACATGAGACAGATACCGAGTGTCTGTCAACGGCGCCCCAAATGTGATCCATCTTTTATTTCTGCAGCGTGTTTGGGCAGCAAACTTTTTGCACGACGTGTTTTTTTTAATAGCAACGTGGGATAATGGGACTTGATAAAGACGCGTCCTGTTAAGATTCTTGCAGGTTTTAGTCCCAGTACGTACGAAATTGCTTTGCTTCAGATGTCCGGAGTGTTTCAGTAATCAGGCAAACCTCGATCCATAGTGTTTGGTTTTTAAAACGGACATATACTGATGCATAATAGTTTAATAATGCAAAACTCGTACATAACTGTCCGATCATTAAGTAAACGCGACACAAAGGAGAAAACCCATATATTTGCCATTTCTAATATGACATCGTTAGCCTCTAAAATGCTTTCAAGGCAGAGGGCTCTGACAACGTGAGCTTTGACTTCAGGCTAAAAAGATGGACTGCTCTGTAATCCTCGTTTCATATCCATTATTCAGTTTTACGTAAAACACGCTCAGTTCTAAAATGGTAAATTTTAGAAGCTACTAATTAAACAGTCGATCCCTTTCAGCCTCTGCGACCGTAAGGATCGTGATGAAAGGAGACATTGGAAGAAGCCGCAGAGGTGCGGACTAAATGCCCTTTTAGAGTTCAGGATGTCAATGACTGTGAGACAAACCAACCGCTGTTGGAGGCAGATTAATGAGGCACATTTCTTATACTTTCCTAAGCACACGGACAGCTAGCTGTAAACAGCAGCTCAATACCTCAAAGGCTGAAAATAAAATGAATGGTTATATAACGCGCTGCATAGAGAACACCTATTTGTCGTAGCGATGTCCTCCGAGGATTTAAGACTCGGAGATCTTTTCTAACTGGGCTCTGAAAGCATTGCCATTTATATTTTACATTTATATAACTCCCCCTTTGAAACGACCAAGGACACCAATGTCTTATAACAACAAAATATTATTAATAGGCTGTGAGGAAAGTACCCCTACACGGTTACAAAATCTTACACTTTTATTGATTTTTTTTATTGATTCACAAAGTTGGATATGAAAAAATCACATCCAGTAAGTGTTGCGTTTACTAACTTACAAACATTCATTTTTGTGTAGATCTGGGGATTACGCATGCGCATATATATAGTTTAATATTTTACGAACAGTAGATTTCAGATTTATGTCTTTGGGCACGAGGGAGTCTGCGTTTGTCTAATGTTACATTTCAAAAACTAAACTTCCTTCATCACTGTCATAATCACTTATCGGTATAGTTATTTTAAAATGGCTTTAATCTACCACTGCTCTGTAACTTTTAAAATAAGGTTTCCTTCCTTCTTATCTCCGTTAAAATGGACTTTCCTTCATGGAATAGCCTACTCATAAAACTCCACTTGAGATTATATTATACTGGAGACAGAATTATAAATGTTTTGAATATGAAAGCCTTTATCTGCAGAATACGTGTAGACAGGCGCGTAGGTGAAATTCTGGCCCCCCCGACAAAATGTCACCTTGAGCGCCCCCCCCTCCCCCCTTAATTTGCCAGGGCATCCATAAGGCTACGACGCCCCTGAGTGTAGGACTTGCATCGACTTGCGTTTGCATTTGGGACGGGGACCACCGGACGCAAGTGAATCTGGCCGTATCTCGATATTGTAGCTGCCCATCACATAGGCCTATGGATTACTGTATACATACATGTATTACAGCTTAGATATGGATGGTCATTATACCTCTGGCAGCGCTGTCCATTCTCCTGCACCTTTTACAATAAGCAACACACCCGATAACGTCCTACAATGTCGCTTCCAGGCGTCTCTCGATCCATATATATTATTTTTACTAAGGACGTCGAACATAAATGCGATCGGACGTTACTCGATCATGCGTAACTCGACGTACTATATCATTCAATTTATTGTGTTAAACCCGAGATGAAAGATGTTAAACTTAAAGTTCTCTCTGGATTGATTTAAACATCTTTATTTAAATATGTTTATTACATTGGGTTTATATTGTCTGTAGCTGCATCTAGGTGAAATTCTATCAATAAGATAATACAGTATTAAACCAATAATAGTGAAATGGCGATCGTACACCCGTTGCCTTTCATAGCTGCCTATCCAGTACACCGTAATAGTGGCGACGCCTCGGAAAACACAAAAAGTTGTATAATGAAGCTTCGACCAGACCAGCCGAGAACCATTAAGCTGATTTTTTTCCCTCGTAGCTCATCGTTATGAGTGCACTAATGACAACAGCTATGTTTTCCATACAAATTGTGCACCAAGCACAAATGAGGCAGTCATTAATATTCTCAGCGTTAATAGCCCTTTTGAAAGAGAAAAAGGAAAGCCTTTCTGTTAAGCGCACATTTCTATAAATATGTTGATAAAACTG
>JAODJW010000046.1:20314762-20328112 GCA_026777045.1 Hyperopisus bebe
TGAGTGCCCCCCCCCCCCCCCCGGTTATTTTCCTATTTCTTGACGCCTTCTCTAATTGATTTAAGACAGGCCCTTAACACTATTATGCACCAACTGCAAAGAAAAAAAATAAAAAATGAAACAAGAATCAACAGCACAGGTATTAGTTCTGCTGTAGCCGGTGAACCCAAGAAGTCCTTTGAAATGTAATTTTTACATGGGGGCGCTGTCTTCGCGCAAATTGCGGATTTGTCAATTTTCCAAATTAGCTCAGATTAATCGCTCCAGTCGTCTGAAGCGCGCTGTCATAACATGTCAGTGTCCAACGGGAAGACGCTATATTCTCCAGAAAGAAAAACAAGCGCTTCATCGCATGTTTTGCTGTCACTTTGAATATATGAGCAAAAGGGCATTACAGAGCCAAGATTTGGCGTTTAATGGTGTTTAACTGTTAGTTTATTGTACTGATGTCTCTTTTGCAATTATTCTACCATGCATGCAAATTAGGCTTAAGCCAAAAACAGTCATTTTTCCCATCGTCTCAGTGTTACAGCAGTAAATTGCATTCAGAGTCAAACTACTCACCTGAATTTGCAGACTGCATACCCCCGTTCACCGTTAGCCTATCATCAAGAGCCATTAGCCTTGCTGCAATAGTTTTTGGGTGATTTTATACAAAGCAGCCCAAGGTGAATCACGAATCCTACCCTGGTCGTAACCTGGGTAATCATAGAATAGCCTCGTTAGCAGAGCGGAAAGCGATATCCAGAGAATGGTAAAAATCGACAGATTTGGTTTAGAGCTCGTTTTCACAGCTCTTGTGCCCAATTTGCCACTTAAAGTGGTGAAACCGGTTGACCCCCCTCCTGGCCAAGCCAAATGGCAGCCATACTGTTTCAACCATCCGATTCATTTCTTGTTTAATTTTACCCTGTGCTAATTTTTTAGCCTTAAAGTGACCAGCATGACTGACCTCCTGCATGAACCATTTATCAGTGAAATGCATCACTTTGGCCATCAGTCCAGGCCCACGCGGATTTACCCGTCGACTTTGGGACAGTTTTCAATCATGTCCCATTATATCCCGCTTGACATTTTCAGCAACTGGTAAATCTAATGAAAGTTAAATTAATAATAATCAAAGGAGAATCAGAGGGAAGGTTTCTGTTGTAAAAGCCTGAATTTAAAGCCTGAGTTTAAAGGGGACTTGTGCTCATTTTCACGCTTTTTGGGGTCATGCATCAATGTTCCAAAAATAATTTTTCTCCTACTGTACATCTCCATTCACCCTCTGTCTGAAGCACTTTGTTGGAGTTTGAAGCCTCAACCCTCCCCCATGAGCCCAGTGTGCTCTGACTGGTCAGCTTGCCCTATATGTTCCGCCTCCCGTCTTGCAGTCTGCTGACCGACCTTTGCAGGGAGGCATGGTGACCTCACCATATCAGGGAAGATGAAGATAGGGCTAGAACTCTAACGAGGCATTTCAGGCAAATTAGATAAGACTGTTTTTTGTGGCGAGAGTTACTCCCTTTGGTGTGTACTTGAGACCTTAAGACTTTACAGACCATTAACATGCACATAGAGCTATATGACACACTAAAGGAAAGGGAAAAACCAGAAAAGCATAACAGCTTCCCTTTAAGACCTAATGGTGAGAGTTTACAGGGAGAGCTGTTCTCTGCCTAGCATTAGCGAAAACCACTAGCATGCCTGTGCTACGTAAGGCTCTTGTTGTACCGGTACGCAAACTCTGCTACAGCTCTGAATAAAAAAAAGCTTTAAATGGAATAATTTCATTTAGAGGTTTGGTTATGCGAGAGAGAGAGGCGCAGAGGCTGAGGTCATCATTTAACGCTAATTATCTATACCCTGGGATTCTGTAGAAGTTCATTTTAAGTGGTTTTTGATGAACCCGATCTGACAGTTCTAAACACATCTATATATCAGAGGTAGAGCAGTTAAAACCAGACAAGCAGTTATCAGCAGAGTACATTTGCATACAAATAGAGATGTGCGCACCTGGGTAGGTATCCCTCCTTGCGGTAGGATGCTCGAGTTCGATAGATGTTCTGTCAGGCTCCATTTAACTCTGCCTGGTGTCCGAGTTAAATTAGGAGGGATGCTGAAAGAAGTTCAGGAATGATGACAAATGCTCCTGACGTATTGCTCTCAGGTAAGAGGACTCGTGTGGGAAAGGAGCCCCTCCCTCCTCACCATCGACCAATAAGACCTCTGCGCCCTGACGCCGAGAGGCAGGAAGTTCGGGCCATGTATCAGGAAGTGGCCCTTCTTGCCGGCAGTGCGGAGCGCCAGTTCTCCACCTTCCACGTGAACCCCCTGGAGAACGTGCACGAGATAACCACCAACAAAGGCGTCTTCTACAAGAGAGCCAGCTTGCTGAGGCAGAAAGAGGATGCGTACCAACCGGAGGAGGGCTATGGGGGTGCCGCCATCATCAACGTGGGCGGGATCAAGTACCGCATCCCCTGGACCACCCTGGAGGAATTCCCGCTCACCCGGCTCGGCAAGCTGAGGAGCTGCAACAACCACGAGGAGATCATGGACGTGTGTGATGACTATGACATCAGCTGCAACGAGTTCTTCTTCGACCGCAACCCGAGTGCCTTCCGCGCCATCGTCACCTTCCTGGCGGCGGGCAAACTGCGCCTCCTGCGGGAGGTCTGCGCCCTGTCCTTCCAGGAGGAGTTGCTCTACTGGGGGGTGGAGGAGGCCAGCCTGGAGTGGTGCTGCCTTCGCAAGCTCCGCCAGAGGCAGGAGGAGGAACGGGAGGCCCAACGGCAGGATGGCGGGCAGGCTACTCCACCCAGCGAGGAGGCCACACCCTGTCCCCATGTGGACGAGGGCCGCATGGCGGGCTGCATGCGTAGGCTGAGGGACATGGTGGAGAACCCGCACTCTGGACTCCCCGGGAAGATCTTCGCCTGCCTTTCGGTCATCTTCGTGGCCATCACAGCGGTCACGCTCTGCATAAGCACCATGCCCGACCTGCGGGCCCAGGAGGAGAGGGTGAGTCCTCTTAGACGTTGTGGTTCCATCCACTTACATTTCCTAACGGTCTCTTCCATGGCAGGAACCATTACGCTAATTAGCCGAAAAAGTAGTGAGCTACGTTAAAAACTGTTTCCTTAGTTCGTTAGCTGATGATCACCATAACTTTAAATGAGAGTGTTATGTCCTCATCTTCTCCAAATTGGCATATGGCAATGTACAGGGAGTCCCAGTCATGTAGGGAGTACATTTGATTCGCCATGCAGATCCTGAGATGCCAGGTGGCATTTACATCAATTTTACGCAAGGTGGATATGAGTTTAAAAATTTCTGTTTTACTTTGGTCACAGAGAAAAAATAAATCAAAAAAACATCCAGTCTGGTTTGTGTCTACTTCAGTACAGCTGAAAGGACTCACTGTCAGCCAGAAATGCTGGAGTGTGAAGATTTGTCACTTTAACATGAGTGGCAGGCATTTAGATCTAGCATATAGTTTATGGGAGAATTTCCACATACTGTAGGGATCTTCTATTATTATTATTATTATTATTATTATTATTATTATTATTATTATTATTATTATTATTAATTCACCTTGATGTCCATAACATTCAGATCCTTTTTTTATTTGACTCCAGTTTCTTCCATTGATTAATGACTGTTACCATACATAGTTCCATTCATGCCCGATTCTGTAGGGTCAAACTTTACAACCCTTTCCTTAATAGTAGATAGTGGGTCCAAGATAACCATTTTCAGTACTGAATGACTAGTATCAGCTACAGAACTGTCTACCTCTCTAAGCACCCAAATCATTTGACATTAGTACAGAAATGTATTTCTTGGTGTTGCCTTGAAACAAACACGGCACTAAACACCCCGATGAAGCTTTGGAAATGTGGCAGTAAAGAGCGGAATAAAAAAAGCAGTCTGAACACAATCAAACTCGCATGTACAACACAATACAACACGAATGAGCCTTTTATTCTCAAAAGAGACCCAAATCAGAGGGGGAACTTAGATTTTCTTTAAGAAACAAATTTCCCCTCCATATGAAATTTATCTTTATTTTCCAAATTTAGAGAGAACATAGTCTTTAAATTGCTTTTGGAAGGGAAAAATATATGAAGTTTTACACGGCTTTCTGAGGTTTTAATCACCCTTTTTTATACAAAATGACTATGCTCATTGTTGTCTCTATACAGTGTGAGTCACACTAAAGGGATACAGAACAGGTAATTTTCTCAGTTTCAGTGACAGTTATGCTCCCATCCAAGGGATGCTAATCCCATAAACTAAGTTTGACAATTCATACAACTGTTAATTATCCCAGAGAATTCTCACTGACAAGGGAAAACATGGGACATTTCTGCTCGTTCTTGCCACAGTAAGCAGTTCTGTGTGTAAGCTTAAGATGACATAATCTGTTCCTTGCCATGGAACTGAATTAGCATCCAGTAAAAAAAGAAACCCCAAAAACCTCAAAATTCCCCAGGAAGCTGAGCCTTTGCCTGGCCTTGGGCCGCAGTACAAGCCGCAGCAAGCTGGGAGCGCAGAGGGTAAATGCGGGCGGCTTAAGGCAGACATACCCCTGAAAGGATTTTACACACAAAGGGCAGCAGTTCAGGGAGTGTCTACAGACAAGCCAGTCAGCCAGAAAGAGGCCCTGTCAGTCTATTAGGGTGATAACAAGGAGTTTGATTGCTTTCAAATCAGTCTTGAGGGACACGGGAAACAGTGAAAGGAGGAAGCAAAGACTGGACAGACTGTACCATGTCGAACCTTACAAGACATTCTGGCTGAATCTCAGTATGTGTACTTGACTGTATTTGTGTTCCCGCGTACCCGTTTTACGTCATCTCCCAGTGCCGAAGATCAGTTCAAATATTAAGAAAACAGGTACTGAGGATGGTAAAAATCCCTGGATGTTGGTCTTGCTCCTCCCCGAATACCAAGGATACATGGGTTGTATCCTCGCTGAACGAGACCAATCCCATGATTCACTGCACCCCAAGTTTGTTCTTCAAGCTTGCAAGACCGGTCTTGCCAAGACCACAAGCATGGTCTTTGAATTCTTGGTATTGAGATTCACCCTCTGTTTGGCCATGTGGAGATCATAGCCTTGCTGTATGTCATTCCACAGAGAAGCCAGCAGGAAAGGTAACTTTCATTAGGAAAAAACTCAGCAGGGAGGGTATTGGGTGATTTTTGGAAATGTTTTCTAAAGACAGAATTCCTTGACTGAAATAACAGTTAGCATTAAAGACCCTAATATGTACTGTGAATTTGATGCCAAATCGCATAATGAATCGACTCGAAAGTAGCCTGTCCTCAAACTTTCTGAAGTATATTTTTGGTATGGAAGTTTCACTCTGACACAACTGTACTCTAAAGGCTGCACTGGGAATAACTTTCAGCTGAAATGGGAAAAGCGACTGTTTGAAAGGCAGGCAGTCTGTGCTCCTGTGGACAGAAGCCAGTACTGGAGTGTCGGGGGTGAGCAGTTTGAGTGCCTCCCGGGGCCCAGAGCTGCACGGCGGACAGTGGGATAGGCGTCACCTCCAATCTCACGGGTGCTGCCAGGCACCTTGATCTGCCAGAGGCCAGCTGACCTGGCACTTTCGGCTGCCTCCTGCTAGGTCAGCCGCAGGCACTTAGCTTTGTTCTGCTCTCCTCTGAATCCTCCTGACCAGCACCGGTCACAGCGACCCTCCCTCGTGGATTATACTTTCAGAGCAGCAGTTTAAAACACTTTTAATAATTTCATCATTGACAACTCATTTAAGGGCACGCAGTCCTTGGGTTAAGAATATCAGACTTGTGAACAACTCATACTTATAAAGGAACTGCCATAAAGCATATAAAAAAATGCGGGTTAAATAGTCCATAATAAAGATACTTGGTGACGTTCATGAAAACACTGCACTTGGCCTACAGTACAGTACCGTATGTAGTCACTTTTATTATTTTTGTATAATAATCATAATAATGTACCCTAATATTATTTTCCCGACATACCTATAAATCTGACTTATAGACAGATTTGTTCGTAAATTGAGTACTGCCTGTAAATAATTTTATTTTGAAAGGTACACATTTTCATACACGCATTGGTTGCGCTCTGCCTGCTATTCCTAGCAGCTTTCACCCTAAACAGTGTTTAGCTTTAATAACTTTCACCAGCGAGGGAAAAGTCTTCCAGCCTTGCAGCTCTCCTCTGTCTGAATACCAGTAAGATAAGCTTTCCATTCCATGATCTATTTGATTATTACAGCTCATACCGAGATAAGAGATGTGGAGACATACAAGTTTGGGAAATGAAATCTACTCTAAACTTTCTCCAGTATTCGAGAAACCGTGATTGTGTGAGCTCAGCTAGTCGGGGAGCTTGTGGTGATCAGACGCATGTTTCTGTAGGGGCGCCAATGGCAGGACACACAGGTCATTCCCAAATGGCATCAGGAACGGGGCAGAGATGGGTCAGAATGGCGAGGCAATCAGCCAGTCAGTCTATCCAATGGCATGAAGCCCAACTACCAAGTAACAGAATAAAATCATAACACCCTAATGAGATTAGGCTGGAGTGCATATGAAAGGGATTAATGATAAATTCCTTATTTTATTTCAGGGTGGAAATCTGAATGAAAGCCTACATGTGAATGGTCTGCTGATTGAATTACCTTCACGACCAGCTCCCACAAGCATGAACATCTTAAAAAAATAATCTGCAAGCTGCTTTGGCCATCGTTTGAGGGCATTTAAACAGGGCTGTGGAAGCCCTGTTTAATGCCCGTTAAATCGGCTAATTCGTTAATTACTCCTGCCTCCTTGGTAGGGTTAGGTTTTAGCTGCCGTTAATCAACTTTACCTCGTCAGATGATTAAATCCCTTGTTCCCTCAGGTTTCCAGCATGACAGTTCTTGTCAAATTCAGACCTTGAGACTGAACCAGAAAATGTAAACAAATTTAGATAAAACTGAGACTGAATTGCTGTATTTGACATATCTCTCATATCCCCAAACATGCCAGCCAGTCCATTAAACAGATACTAATTTGACACTGTAGTTCTGACTACAAAGCTTGGAACCTGTGTTGTGACTTACCAATGTTTCAGGTATTATTGGTGTGAAAACTTTAAACGTTTCGGGTTTTAAACCTGTATAGAGAGGGGACTTCATTATTAACAGATGAGAGGTCAACATTGATCAAATAAACAATGCTTCTGTAGGTGCGGGGGAACATTTTTTGGAGGGAAACAACATAGAAAAATAAAAACCAGAGTAGCATGACCTTCTACTCTTTTACAATCCAGATCAAACAGAAGCCTGGATCTTTCGTGTCCCATGGTGCCAATTATGCAAAAATCCCATTTAACTTTTACTTTGACGGCTAAAGTGTTTGCATGTAGGATCCCTCTTGGGTTTTGCTGTGGGAATTAATGTAAGAATTTCCTCTTAAACCTGGATATTTGTCTCTAATCTGACATTCCGAATTCCATCTTCCCATCCCATTACTCTATATTCCTCAAGCAAATCCGGCCAGAAATATGACACTTAAAAACTCTTCCTTCCATAGTATTACATTTTAGCCTCTATTGGAGAGCGCAGATGTTTTTTTTTTTTTTTTTTGTTAAAAAAATCCATCTAAATCCTCATAAATTAAGACATCTATGGAACAGCTGATACTGGATAAAATGTGGAAAAGCTCAGATGTTTTTCCAGACAAATAAACCGGATTTCAAAGCCCAGCATTTGATCGGCGCCAGAAGGCCAGCATGTCTGGCAGACAGGCACCGAAAATGGGCAGCCCTGGTCCTTAAGAGAACAAGGAATAATCACTGGTAATTACACCCTCAAATGTTTGCAAGCCACTTTACCGCAATCAAAGATTAATTACACAGTGATGTTTGAGATATGGTAGGGTGACAGAAATTAATGAGGGAATTTGCAAATTTGCAGCCACTGGAACGTACTTAACTTAATGAAATTCAAGAATAACTGCGGCCATAAAATTTAGGGGGAATTAAAATCAGTCTGAAGGATATTTCCACAGACTGGCTAACTTATGGTTTTTTTTATACTTATAGGCAAGACAGAATAATTCCGTTATTTTCTTACTACTTCGAGCAAGTAAATATTGATATTAGGTGTGGAGGGACAATTGAAACACAGAGTCTGATATGATTTGAGACATTGAGGGGAGTGGAGGGTGCCCCCGGCTCTGGGAAGTCGCTCACTGTGCCCTCTGTGCCCCCCCCCCCGCCAGGGCGAGTGCTCCCAGCGCTGCCGCAACATCTTCGTGCTGGAGACCGTGTGCGTGGCCTGGTTCTCCCTGGAATTCCTGCTGCGCTTCATCCAGACGCAGAGGAAGTGCCTCTTCTTGCGGACGCCGCTCAACATCATTGACGTGGTGGCCATCCTGCCCTACTATATCACGCTCATCGTGGACTCGCTGTCGGCAGGCGAGAGACCCGCCGGCTCGGGGAACAACTACCTAGAGAAGGTGGGTCTGGTGCTGCGGGTGCTGCGGGCCCTGCGCATCTTCTACGTCATGCGGCTGGCGCGTCACTCACTGGGCCTGCAGACGCTGGGCCTGACGGTGCGCCGCTGTACCCGCGAGTTCGGCCTGCTGCTGCTCTTCCTCTGCGTGGCCATGGCGCTCTTCTCACCTCTGGTCTTCTTGGCCGAGAGCGAGATGGGCGCCAAGCAGGAGTTCACCAGCATCCCGGGCAGCTACTGGTGGGCCGTCATCTCCATGACGACGGTGGGCTACGGGGACATGGTGCCGCGCAGCATCCCCGGCCAGGTGGTGGCGCTCAGCAGCATCCTGAGCGGCATCCTGCTCATGGCCTTTCCCGTCACCTCCATCTTCCACACCTTCTCACGCTCCTACCTGGAGCTGAAGGAGGAGCAGAGCAGGGCATCCCGGCAGAAGCCGGACTCCCATGACAGCACCAAGTCGCAGAACAGCGAGGACTCGCAGGAGACGGACAGCTCCTTCCCCTCCATGATGGAGGCCGCCGCACACAGGAAGTCCACAGTCGGGGTGGCTCAGAGAGCTGTGGAAAACAGGAAGTCATCAAATGCCTAACAAACGTCCTCCTGTGGCCGGCCATGGACATGCTCAGGGGATATCAGATAGCCTGAGGGTTCAGAAATGAGGGGAAGGTGGATGTGAAATGAAGGAAGAACTGGTACCGCCCCCCTCCCCCTCCCCCTCCCCAAGGGTACATTGGCTGCTCAATATAGACAACTGTTAGAAGTTGTTGTTGGTTTGATTTTTTTTCTAAGAATTTTAATCCTCTTTACAAAACAGCTTGAAACTCAACCCATAATGTAAAAACAAAAGTTTTACTAAGAAGTTGTATAATATTCTGCAATAATAAGCTAATGTATATAAATGAAGCATTTATACCTGCTGAATGATTTAGATGCAAGTAGACTCAGGATCAGCTCATTTTACAAAATGTCATTGCTCTGTCTTTTTAAGTCATACTGTGCGCAGATTAAAATTTTATTTGACACCGAAGCCCTGTTTAATATTCCCCAGCGACGGCACAGCTCAGCTGAACATCCGAGCACACGGACGGTAGCCTAAATTTATTGCCATTAATTAGATATTCTTTATTAGCTACATAAAGGGTTCCATTTCCATGCAGAGGAATAGTCATAATATTTGCCATTAATATCAAGCACAAGAGCCTTTTGCTGAGATGATCTTGGAGCAGGGAAACCTACAGTGATAGATTTAGACAGAACGTAGACCACCGGGGCAGCAGACTGCAGGACGCTGGAGTAACAACCTCATGACTTTGCAGGGAAACTCTGTAACATGGATCTTACTCTCAGCAGGCCAATGGGACGAATCCAGCTCCATAACGAAATCAGATATAATCCATAATGACGGAAACAAACAACCATACACTTTCGGTAAATCGATTATTTTGCAGATTTGTCTGGGATCTCTAACCCTTATTCTCAGCCATCCTGAGAGCTGGACCTTCGGCTCTCTGCCTATGGGGGCGGGGGGGTCGGAGGAAATAAAAGCACAGAAGTATTCAAGCACACGCAAAAGACGACGGCAGAGATCAATATCCTTCAGCCATTTTATCTAATCAATCGGCTCATCAGTAATATACTTCGACCTTATATGGGACTCACAGAATGTAATAAAACATTGTTCTTACTGTGCGGCCGTGTTTCAGAGTAAAACATGGTAGCAGGAACAGCAGACGGGAGAAATGAACACACAGAGAGCCTCATCCATTCACTTTTAATCCTTTACTGACCCTTTGCAACATTTTTTTTTTTTTTTACATTTCCTTCCCACCGAATCTTCATAGAGTACAAACAGTTTATTAAAAAAATTGTATATGAACACATGTAGGCAACCCCTGCAGATTAATATTATAGGGGGGACTTAGGATATAAATGACAATAACCCAGCTGCCGTTACCATGCCCGTTTACGACAAATGCATCAGCAAATGACCACATTTGGCTAATAACTCAAATAACATACAATATGAAAAGAAAAAAAAAAAAAGACTTAAAAGAAGAGCGCCATGAAGATGGAACTCATGGAATTATTACTTGCACAAAAATGTTCTGAGGGCAGAAGGAAAAATGATTGGTTCTCTCTGAACAAATCAAATTGTAGCAGAGGTGGGTACAAGCAACTAGAGAAGACAGGACCAAGACATCCGATTGGTTGGTCCCACCTCCTCTCGGAACCAATCATTTTCCCTCTAGCCCTCCGAACATTTTTGTAAATGTTCCATGAGCAAAGACAGATGTGTCCAGTGCTGGTCAGCACAGGGTAAGGTGGAGTGTCAAAGGTTAGCTTTGAAAGTGCAGGAGGGAAGAGGCAGTGTGACCCCAAGGCAGACCTGGGGAGCTGGAGCGTACCCCCTCGGGGCCACAGAACCGGGACACGTGGGTGCGACGCGAAGCGTCAAAAAAGCGTAAGTGCGTGAGCGACTTTGTTTTGGCCGCTCTGTCAGGGAAGCAGGGTTGCAGGTTCAGCTCCCACATTCACGTTAAACACTTCATTTTAAAGTAACACTGACACATCTTTCCAGAATTCACCGTGAAAGGAGGACAGCACAGATACGGGAGATGTGCTAAACTTTACAGACCCAATTGGGTTGAACAGAGGTGAAAACAGGACAGACCATTATGATATAAGCAGGGAGTGGGGGGGGGGGGTGGATCGCTGTGCCCAGTGAAGACAGCATGGATGACAGAGAGGGAAGGATATGGCCTTATTGGCTAGCGAAGGCCATACATGCACTTTAAGTGACCTGCATGTGGTGAGTGAGCTCACCAGGAGTGCACTAATGGTGTGTAACATAAAGGATGGTCAAATCCGTAACTAGGAAGTGATATGATCTTAAAAACAAATGTATAAAACAAGGAGAAAATTCTAAGAAAAACAGAAAATACAGAAAAACTAACGCAAGTCTCCAAAAATCCTTTGGAATGGAGGAACAACTTCTGGAATAATAAAAATGAGATTAGCGAATGCCCCAAATCCATGTGACCAACAGATTTATTTATCCAAAACCTGAAAGCTTAACCTCTAAGGGTAACCATGGACACCGGAGCGAATGACCGCTAGTGCCCACACTGAGTACCGCCACAAGGTCGGCAGCCCTGGGAGAGGTCAGACCTTCATTCTCTCACCTGCAGCGTAACAGTGGCTATGCAGTTCAGGCTTAAATTGGCTTTTGTCCACACATTAGCTATTGTAACCCCTGCCCATATCTCACAAGTAATTAATCATAATAATGAAAATAATACACTATCCTGCAACACACGGAGTCATCTAGAAATGGCTGCAGGTGAATGGCTGGACTGTGACACCATGAGACCTCAACACTAAACCTCCAGTGAAATGAGCCAGCTTCTGCATCATGGATCCGATTGGCTCGACTGTCACAGTCTATAATTAACACATTTGACACATTGACGTCTTAGTAATGCTGCCCCCTACTGGCTCTTGTGTGTGCGTCGCTGGGTCATGGCCTTTTTTGGTATAGCTGCGATTGATGGCGACCGAACCCCCGGACGTCAGCAGGGCTCTCTAATCGCCCGGAAAGACGAGAGTAACCAGGTCCCTAGCGGGACTGTGCGATGATGGCGTCGGAAGTCGTGACTGTCGGGATTGGTAAAAACCTACAGAAGAGTGAAAAGTTTACGGGGGGGAGGGGGGTGTCCTTCCAATGTGGCACCCGCTTCTTTCCCGACGCTCCAAAGCCGGGACAGCCCTTGAGGAATTATCTAAGGCAAGGTTTGCATGCAGCAGTCGTTACAGATGCAGGCCAAGCGTAAAGAAAACATCCATATTACGAATGTTTACGCTACAAACACACACATTGTGCACTGTATACATATGTACAAATCATCGGGGTGTGCAAGTACAAGTATACATATTTATAATCTGCTCACAAACTGACATATGCCCAAATAGATTGCGTATAATATTAAAGGACTGGTTATAAAAAGTAGGAAGAGACCACCAATTGCCATGGGATGCCTTTGTGCCCAGGGGGGGGAATAAGTGTCCCCACCTAGCTGGGGGGGGGAGCTCAGAGAGCCTTGGCGCTGGTGGTGTGGGCCGTGTGGGACACAGGCTTCTGGGGGTAGCGGCTGTAGTAGTAGACCTGGAAGAGGATGGCAAGGTCCACGAAGACCTGCAGGAGGCCGCAAACCCAGAACTGCACAGGGGCCTGGGTGAGTAGGAAGTAGGCCGTCTTGAAGGTGTCGCCGCTGGTCCACATGCAGACCATCTTGATACTGCCGAGAAAGGGGGACAAGGTCAGAGGGGTGCGGAGAAAGCCGGGGCGGGCTTGTAGGCATCTCAGACGCTTTCGGCTGACGCCTCGCAGCTCGACGATTAATCGAGATGATCAGCGGCAGGAGTTATACAGGAGCTGTGTGGTCACAGCCCGTTATGAGAAGGTAACTTGAACATAGGGCATAGAACAGAGGACACCCAGGACCTCAGGATGGATGGATGGACAGAGGGTGACTCAAACCCTGGCTGACCTCAGGGACGACAAAGGTAAAGTGATCAATGACTTTCACAAACGGACACAAAGTGCCCTGCAGTGCCGGGAGAGATCGGCCTTCTGCTTTATCTCCTCATGGCCGCTGCAGGTTCGGTGTGACCATGATGAGCATCTCCGGGCCCTTTTAATCATCAGCTGGCCACCAGGTCTCCAGACGCCATAAACATTTACAAACGACAGACACACAGTGTAAACTAGAGCAAGCGCCAGCTGATTCACCACGGATCCTAATATGGCGAGCAAAGTTTCAGCTACAGAAATCCCAGACGAGCGATAATTACAGTGTTAATG
>JAODJW010000046.1:20329822-20339889 GCA_026777045.1 Hyperopisus bebe
GTGTGTGTGTGTGTGTGTGTGTGTGTGTGTGTGTGTGTGTGTGTGTGTGTGTGTGTGTGTGAGAGAGAGAGAGAGGGGGAGAGAGAGGGAGAGTACAATGAAACATTTACCCTAAAGGCAATGACATTTTTGGGCTGAAAGTTCATACTCGCTCATTTCAGTCTTCGCTCCTGCTACTTTCCATTCTTCAACACCAAAAACATGCTGATCCAGAGATGCTCCAAGAGACATTCAGACCTTCCCTGGAAGCACTGCCTTTGAGAAAATGTGCACCACAGTCACAAAGCCGGAGGCCCGTCTCACTGACATCAGCTTGTCACAGCTGGACAGGGAGTCTCTCTCTCCATACTGCCCAAAATAAAGCCTGCAGCAGCCGATGGGAGGTTTATGATCCTCAGTCAACCTCTTCAAAAGGGCAAAAATGAGGAAGTCTGCCAAAGTGGTCCATACCCACCCCAAACACACACAAAAATAGGTATCTATGTCTTTGTGGGGACCCTACATTAATTTCTGTAGGCATAACCCTAATCCCAACCAAGACCACCTTAACTCCTACCCAGCCCTAACCTTAAACATAAGTAACTAAACAAAATACAAGACTGTTGGCCACAATGTTTTTTTTTGATTGCATTCATAGATTTTTATAAAACTGATTGTCCCCTTGTGGGGACTGAAATAAAGTTCAAAATACCAGGATTGAGTATTCAGTTAAGTATGGCTGACTTATCCCGACCTTGAAGCAGAGAAAAAGCAGGAGGAGTGTGGAAAAAGAGGAGATGTGGACAAAGAGGAGATGTGGACACTCATCTCCAATCAGCTGACGGACCCTTCAGAAAGGCTCCAGCGTTGAGGGGTTTCACTTTCTAGCCGGAAATTTGTTGAGTCCACTTTAAAAACTTTAAAACCTTAGCAGCAGGAGGAATGCTAGCTAAACACTGCATGACACAGGAAACTGCCACGCCCATCACACATGGAGCAAATGTGAATTATAAGTCATAAACCTCTACAAACCAGAGCTTGTAGTTACAAAACACAGTTAGAGAAACACCGCAAGTAGCAGACCTCCAGATACAAATGGCATCTTCCGTTTCCAGACAACCATGTGTAACATCTAAACGGATGGGAGTGTCTCCCTCACCTGGCGCCATCACTGGGCACCAGCAGTCCGTCGGCATCCCCTGGCAGGCTGACCACCCAGGCAGCACAGAGCAGACACGCTCGCTCTCTGGAAGGCCACCACTGGGACCTCACAAGAGCTGATACTCTCCAGAACACAGTAATGCTTCCATGACCTCAGAAGAAAGGGCTCCAGACCATCGTTCTGTTTATTAGCTGAAGCTTTTAACCAGAATTATTGATTTGATGGATATTTAATGAGATTAAGGCAATATAGGCATGTCCCCCCTCCCCCCCATAGGAAGCATGTCGCGGCCCTGCAGTGGTTAGCATTAGCGATACGGGGGGGAAAGGTGTACCAAATTAAAGGGGGGGGGGGGCAGAGATCTGTGATCTGTGTAGTATTCGAGTTGCATGGTCCACTGGACTGCCCGTAGACGCATGCCACTTCGCCTCCCGCTAATTATTAAATCAGTACGAGATAATGAGGCCATCTAACGAGCTGTCATGGTGGGCCTCGTCAGGACGGAGGACACAGACCGCCCCACCCCCACCCCCATTTCCTATGGGCGGCAGACGGGGATGGGCCGGGCAGCCGTCAGCGGCGGCGAGGATACCGTGTTTTGGCAGACGCTGTGAGGACGTGGCTATAGATAAAAGCCAATTTCCAGCCGATTGTTAGACAGTCGATAGCAAGCCTGAGGCAGGATGAGAGCGGCACGTGGGAGCCTCAACTCCTGATGAGAGAGAAATCGCTCTAGCAGTCGTCCGCTGATGTTCTGTCCGGAAACAAAACACTTTCTAAACAGAGAGAGGACCATCGAGCAGAGTTACCATGGAGACAGAGCGGGGAATTGAAAAGGCAGAAGGGGGATCGTGCTACGGATGCAAGACGGTGTAAACACGATGTCATGGGTGAGCATCCGGGGGCATCAGCGGCGACCAGACCGACCAAGGACGAACCATTCCTGTGTGATGGGGGGGAGGGGCAAAACCATTATGCAACCACTATGGTACAATATAGGTATCCAGGACAGAGACAGAGATCCCGACCTCTGAACCCCCAGCCCTGAGCGCCTCCTCACGGTGGATGGAGCTCAGAGGTCGGGGGGTGGGCAACACAGGAAAGTCAGCTTTTACTGACCCAGCTTACCCATACACCCAGGGGAATACATGGTTACAACAGGTATGGGCGTGACAGGAGTCTACCTACAAGTGTTCTTCATTTTACCCATCAGCCCGCCAACAATCTGCCGAGAATAAAGACATTTCACCCTCACATGTCAAATGAGTGAGGTGAGGTCAGGTGCAGGCCTGAAAATAACTCTGCGATTGGTCACCTAACGACAAGCTGAGGAGAAAACCCAGGCTGGCTGATTACAGCCCTGCCAGCCGACGCCCCGGACGGTCCCCAGCCTGTCTGACTGCAGTCTCCCGAGGTGAGGCCGAGATGGGCCATTACGCTGTTTGAGGGCTTGATTGGGATGAACCATTAAAGAAAGGGATGGGGGTGATTTTCAAAAAAACAGAACGTTAAGACAGGGACTAAATAAGGAAAGCAGTCCTGCAATCACTTAAGCAGAAGATACTTCATATTTCCTTTTTGGGAGGTGAGATTATGATCAAGTGTTACAAAAAAGTTGATAAGTTGGTAAGTGATAAGCAAGATGAAAGCATTCGTCAAATTTTGTTTGAGTTCTTCTTATTATTGTAGGTATTATTAAAATACCTACACTAATGTTGGTCAAGCTGATTGCTCCACTTCCTGTATTTGCAGTTTGCATTTTTCATTTCCTGTAATATTATTCAACTTAACTGGTCATAATTCCCTGTTGGTTGGGCAGCTGGATAATTGGACGGTGGTTGCACTGCTTATAGGGTAACTAGGCAAACTGAATAAACCAGATCAGCTGGCTGACTGTGGGGGTGGGGGTGTGGCTTGTGACACCCAATGGGAATCACTTGGCTTGCCGCTGGCCAATCAGAGAAAACATGTGGGCCACGACCTAGAGGTCATCTTCATGGGACAGGCCATCTAATCCAGTGATAAACACACAGCAAGAAGTTATTTTGCGCCCTTATAAGGGCCGTCCTGGGCCTGGAGCAGAGCACCAGCTGTATAAGGATTCCCCAGATCCTACAGTGACTCGTTAGCACAAGTGTGTACATGCAGACCCCGGAGCCCATGGACCCACTGATATGATGGGACCTGGGAAACTGGCCCAGCGCCACGGCCGTCTCAGTCACCGCATTGAGTGTTGCCGGATCACGGAGCCCCTGGGGTCTAGCTCAATTCAGAAACATTAGCAAAATGTCTCCCAAAACACTAATGTATTAAACCCCATCCAAGCCCGGGGCGAGCTAATTACTCATAATGACGGTGACGAGAGTGAAAAGCACCTCACACAAAGTAAGGAGAAGCCGGCGCGGTATATGGGGAAAAAAGACCATCAGGGGTGGGGGGATAGATGTTAGCTTAGCGCTGTGGCGCAGCACAGCAGCCTCTGGGGAGGGGCGGCGGCAGGGTTTTAGCTTCGAGGACACGCCCAGCTGGACAGATCCCCCTCCCCCGCCCGAGCGCACTGCCAGCATCACCGTGATACGTTCCCATTTAAAGTTCTGAGTAGCTACTGACTGGAGATCAGCAGAGCACCTAGGCAACCAGCATGTTCTTCCACAACAACTTCCAGGGAACAAACATCGCTAATCAAAGTCCAAAGGAAGCCATTAACCTTCGGCCCCCTGCCACCCCAACCCCAAAGCGCTTCTGTCAGAGTAATGCAGCAGTGAACAGCCCAGCTCCTGCACCACTGCCCAGTAATTAGAACGAATCAGAGAGGGCCCCTGGCACATGCCGCCCCCCACCCCCTACAAAGCGGCCGCGGGCCCAGAGCCAGGTCCCGAGACCCACCAGGACGGGCGGCCGGGTTTCCTGTGTGACATGGAGCTCATTAGGGGAGGGAACCTGAGCGATCCCGGGGGTCAGTGCAGAGGGAGAGTGATCGCAGGCAGGACAAATTCAGTTTAAGGCCTGGCTGGATACAAATTGCACAGTCACTAATAAGCCCATTAGGAAAAGTTCCGCATTAGGCAGAAGGAAAGGTGAAGGTGTGAGGGAAAGAGCTGCGTTTCCGAAGGGGGCCACTAGGTGGCGCTCTAATGCTCTAAGGAGATATGAAAGCTGAAAAGTATTATTGGACTCACTTTGGTTTGATAGGCCCAGGTGAACCTCCATTACTGTAGTATATAAAGTGCAGCCTCAAAGGGGCCCTAGACAGGCCCCGTGCTAAAGGTTTAGCAGGTTTACTAATAGCAGAGAGCCCCCTACTGGAAGATTGTGAAGCACACAGAAGCACAGAAGAAACGACAGAATACAGAGCAAAGCTGAAATCAAAGCAGAGAGAGGCAGGTAACACAGGGGGCTCCTTCACCTTCTAAGTGAGGAGGAAGAGGAGGAAACCTTACCAGAAATAACCGGTGTGGGACTGGCCAGAGGAGCAGCAGATTACGGTCGTTTGGTAAATAACAGCTACGCTGCCTCCCATCATGGCCACTTAAATTGCCTGTCAAACAGATGCAGTTTGGCCACAGGCACCTGAACTCCCTCAAAGATCATGCCATACAGTAAAGATTCACCAGCAGCCCGTTTAGCCTCCCCAAGCACCGAAGCCAGCAGCAACTGCCGCGTTAATTAAAGTACCTAAAAACAAACAGCTGACACTGTCATAATTAGCATCCTGCAGTCCGGGAGACTCCTCAGTGCCTCCTGGCTGCTTTTAAAGGTATAATTACTAAAATGGGAAAAAAATAATAATAAAACAAACATTGAAACGTGATCAGAGTACTTAACAGCACACACCGGTAGCTGGAGCATCTATAAAGGTATGAATCATGAGGAATGATTAAAATGCTGAACATTAACGCATATTAACAGCGCAGGTGAAATTAAGGATGCGCTGGATGATAAATGCCAGATGTCCCCATCAATCTATTTTAGTCACGTTTTTTCACAGCAAAATTTTGATTTGGTACATCGTGGTGAGAGAGCAGGGGGCAATCATGAGCCCGTCATAGCCTAGTAATGTGAAGCTGGCCCAGGGCAGGCCGAAGCAATTGCACAAACCGGCGGGAAACGGTTGGAGGACCACCAACCATCAGTCATCACTCCTTTAGCATTAGCAGTGCAGTGGGAAACGGCATGTGAGGACCGCTACACATCAGTCATCACTCCTTTAGCATTAGCAGTATAGTGGGAAACGGCATGTGAGGACCACCAACCATCAGTCATCACTCCTTTAGCATTAGCAGTGTAGTGGGAAACGGCATGTGAGGACCGCTACCCATCAGTCATTACTCCTTTAGCATTAGCAGTGCAGTGGGAAACGGCATGTGAGGACCGCTACCCATCAGTCATTACTCCTTTAGCATTAGCAGTGTAGTGGGAAACGGCATGTGAGGACCGCTACCCATCAGTCATCACTCCTTTAGCATTAGTGGTGTAGCCAACTCTGGGAAATTGGACCACATAGACACATGGCTGAAATCCTACAAGATGCCAGCTCAGCTTGCCCACATAGCCTGGGAGAATCGGATCCAAAGGTGGCCAAGGCTTGGGATGACAAAAGCTTGTAGGCCACAAACAAACACTCATTTTACTGCAGGGAGAACAGAACTACTGTGAAATGTACAGGATCTTTAAACAGTTGTATATAGGCAACTTGATTCTGTATTCTTGGTGAACAGCAGGGGGAAAAAAAGTCATGCTTATTTTGCAAAAGTAGCATTTTTAAAAAAAACCATCACCATATGAAATGACGTGGACTGAAAACATGTGCACTCACACACAAGTTTGTATTTATTCTTTTGTGGGGACCCTACCTTTATTTCTATGAACATAACCCTAATCCCAGAAACGATGACCTTATCCCTCACCCAGCCCAAACCATAAGTAACCAATATGCATAACACACACACACACACACACACACACCCACACACACACACACACACACACACACACACACACACACACACACACACCTCTCTTGGAGGCCCCTAGCGGCCCGGCTCCTACCTCATGCCCTCAGTGGACTTGTTCTGGTAGTTGCAGTAGAGCTGCGGGGTACCCAGCATGGCTTCCGTGAAGACGGCCAGGAAGCCCAGAGTCTCCACATAGAGCGGGGAGTCCAGCAGGAGGTAGGTGACGTAGCCGGCGGTGGCAGTGAAGGTCAGCACGCACTGCAGGTAGTCTACAAAGCGACTCCACAGCCAGAAGGAGCTCCAGTCGAAGTCTGCAAGTGGGGAGAGGACATGTCAACCGGCCTGCGTTCAGCTACTCATTAAAGCCCTTACCTCGCAGTGGGGGCTTGGCCTCCATTAGGGTCACACGACACTGACGGTCATGAGTGGGGGGGGGGGGTGGCAGGGACTTGATGATCTTCATATAACCCAGGAGTCCTTAACATCTGTTTCTGTCTCGGAGGTTCTCCTTACGTTTCACAAGCAGAGCTACATCACGGTAGATCTCAAACTCCTCGAGGAAAGAAGGTCTGACAGGGAAGGGTGCAGCTACTAAAGTCATTTAATGAGCCACAAAATGGAAATATAAATGTACAATTACATAAAGTGCGACTCTTAATCTGACAGCGCCTTCATGCTGAAAACATCCTCTGATAGTCACGTGTGAAAACCTGCTTCTAAGGAACTGTCATGGCAGCACGCTGTCCTGCCTGATATTTTCAAGTGATCAGCAGCCGTTTGAAGATGTCCTGACAGTACAGCAAGCAGGAGATCAGAAAATTATTGCCACCTTAAGCCTGATGCAATTACATAAAGGGCACTTCTAACAGGAAGAATCAAAGTAAAAGACACTCTGGGGTCCTACAAGGAAAGCGTCCCTCCCTATTCCACCGGAGCTTGTGAGAGTCCTCTTCGCTTCGGGTCCGAGGACTTCAGGGTGTGAACACGGCATTTGAGCCCCAAACCCTTAAGATGAGAGACAGCTTATCAGAGGAGCATAAGGAAGGCCCGTTCAGTGCGAGGGACCGAGCCGGACAGATTTATCACTGATGCGTGGAGAGATCACCGGCTGCTCTTGAATAAAGGTTCACGATGCAGCAAAGGGCAGAGTGTACCTCAGAGTAACACTGAAGGTCAGAGCGATGACATTAACATGGACAGTAATTTGCTAGCGGGATGTGAACGAGTTCGGAAAACTAGATCTGAATAGAGCACTAGATGTCAATCGTTTTAATCGTGGTGACAAGATGGAGTGTTATGCATAAAGGTTAAGAAAATGCTTTAAAAAGAAATATCACTGCAAGATGTTGATTTGGTGCTGTGTTTTGTGGGGTGCGTTATGTGGTTCAGTGGGCTAGAGCACTGTACCTGTGATCGGAAAGCTGCGGGTTCAAATCCCAGCGTTGCGCGATTCCCGCTGTCGAGCTCTTCAGAGCAAGGCCCTTAACCCGCGGCTGAACCTACTTTCTCAAAATGTACATTGCTTTCTAAAAAAGGGTCTGTGAGTGAAATGTGAACGCGTAGTGTGCCCCCATCCCTCACTGTTACAGAATAACCATATTGATTTACAGTTTGCCTACCTGGGTAGTCTGGCTAAACCCTGCTATGGTGCCAAACATCAGCACAGCGAGCTCCAGCCCCCGGCTTTATGGAGATCTGACATGAGAGTGACGCCTGCGGGACATTTATCTTCTCCACGGTGTTGTCTGGGGGCTGCTGACTCGCTGACTTGACAAGCAAGAAGAACTCGAAGAAACGAGGGGAACCTTAGCTGCCCCCAGGCAGGAACCGCTGTAGCAAGCGTGGCGATAAACACCCCGCGGGGGGGAGGGGCGAGCAGAATGACACACACCGCCTGCTCCGTTTAACCCAGGGAGAGTTGCGCCACATGACAGTGGCGGCTAATAGCCCCTCCCCATGGGCACAATATGGCAGGGCATTTTTGGGACCGATTGTGGAACCCTTTATTCTCTACCACCATGCCAGTGTAGCCAATCCATAAACAAATTTAGTGATGAATGAGTCCCCACCCCCTTCATGACCGACCGGGACATCCTGTCCTCTAGGGGGCAGCACAGATACTCAACCACAGTATGTGAAGAACAGCTCCCACGTCCTCCCTGAGCCTCCCCTGCAGCAACCTACTGACAGGCGGAGGCAGGGTGACAATCGACGTGCCCTAACCCTGCACTCCCTGAAGGGGGCTCTCACGCTGCGGATTCGCCGGCAGCCGAATCAGAGGGCCGAGAGACTCGATGTCCCTTTGAGATGCTCTGCAGAGGCGTGCAGATGGGCAGCCAGGGACGCAGGTTCATCATCTGAAGGACGTTACTTATAAAAACTCGAGAGGCTTACCTGTAAAGCCCTTATATTCAAGCCAGAACGGAGGATTAAAGATTTCAGGGGACTTCTTCCCTAGCAACAAGAACTTTGATGGAAATCGCACAGGCATGGTATACTGGGAAACACCAGAGCGTTTTAACGGAATAAAACTCAACTCACTCCTACAAACCTATCCTTCAACAGGCTTTAGACAACATCCTCAGAGAAAGCAAGATAATTGGTTGAGAGGAAAAACAAACACACACACACACACCTCATCTGCAGCCTGCACCAACATCCATAGCAAAGAAACCTACAGCCAACACATTCTCATAAACAATGCATCAAAACAAAGGTAAGACTCCTGTCTGAAGCCGTAACAGGAAGGCTGACCGTGAACCCCCCAGGACATAAATAAGGGTCCGGCTTTTAAATCAGCACGCACTGGAGCCTGGCTCCAACGCGGCGTGGGAGGAAAAAGGCACTCAGCTGGTTCTGCAAGTGACAGGGATCCGCATCAGCCCCAAACCGGAAAAACCACCCATGACTCAGGTCTATATTTTCATCCGCTTCCGATCAGTGGGGACAGGTATTCATGCTTAAATTCAACGGCACCAAAATCCTTAGTGCGTAAACCAGCCTTACGGACCTCAGTAGTTTCAAGTGAAACAAAATATTTGCAGTCTTATTTACAGTTATGAGTCAAATGTAAATTATATAAAATTCAGCATGCGTGGTGGCACAATGGAACCAGCTGGAAGACACCAGATCCTGTTTAGAAATGAATAGAGCTACCCTGCCTTCTGCTTATGACTACCCGGGCATACTTAAGTACTCCATTACGTTCTTAGTGACTTTTTTTCCTGGGGTGGTCCACATCAGTCCTGCAACCCTCAGTAAACAGTAGGAAAACAAATGTTTCCCTCTCTGGAGGTAAACGTACAATATTCATGAATCTGAACAACTGAAAAAAAGAAAAAATATGATTTTTGGCTTCTACAGCACAGAGCAATGCTCTGATAAATGACTAACAGCCCATTGCTGTGTGGAAACAGGAACCAGAACAGGTCGTGAAGAGCATCCAATGCCTTTTGTCAGTTTTCCTCGTAAGATCAGTCCCAGAGGCTGTCAGGAGTCCAGCAATTACAGAACGCGACATGCTGCCCCCGCCCCCAGCAATTAGACAGCAGCGACAGGGTGGCATGTGCCCACATGGGGGCAGTGAGGGCAGCTGGGCTGGCGGGATCAACCCACAGCCTCGTGTCCAAATGCCCAGCACACCAACCTCTTTCCAGGGGAATTCTATAGGGAACACACCTATCTAAACGGCGTGACATCAGCAGCAAGTCCGCCGGATGGCAGTAAATGTAGGTGGTGGTCCACGCAAGACAGTCGTGCCAACACCAAAAGCAGGAGATGGCTGCGGGCAGGACCGAAGCCCCCCCCCCCACCTCGCCAGCACACCACACCCACACAAAACCCGATTCAACAGCCTCCACCAGCAATCCCAGAACAAGGAGGATTTTCCAAAGCGGTCTGTGGACACAGCACACAGACCAGTGCCACTTTCCTCGCACTGTAGATGCGGTTTGTTGATACAGCACACAGAC
>JAODJW010000046.1:20339989-20366308 GCA_026777045.1 Hyperopisus bebe
CAGTGCCGCTTTCCTCGCACTGTAGATGCGGTTTGTGGACACAGCACACAGACCAGTGCCGCTTTCCTCGCACTGTAGATGCGGTTTGTGGACACAGCACACAGACCAGTGCCGCTTTCCTCGCACTGTATATGCGGTTTGTAACAATTACACTTGTGCATGTAACACCTACACATTAAACATTTTTTCATGTCCATGGCTTGTAGCAAAGATTCTAAATAAGATTTGCAAATGAGACTGAAGCTAAAAGCACAAATGGGACGGCTTCAGGATACCGCCAGGTCGGGGGTTCGAATACCACCTCCTGTCTGCATGTGGGGTTTCTCCTGTAGCCCTAAGACATGCTGTTAGGCTAATGGGTGTCTGTAAATTTCCTGTGCTGTGATTTTGTGCGTGTGTGTGTCCTGTGACAGACTGGCATTCCATTCAGCCTCGCACCTTTTGCTTCCCGGGACAGACTCCAGA
This sequence comes from Hyperopisus bebe, assembly GCA_026777045.1. Classification (NCBI taxonomy): domain Eukaryota; kingdom Metazoa; phylum Chordata; class Actinopteri; order Osteoglossiformes; family Mormyridae; genus Hyperopisus; species Hyperopisus bebe. The sequence continues at coordinate 20,340,455 of JAODJW010000046.1, forward strand.
CCCCACCCCCCATAACCCTGGCCGGGAAAAGCAGATAGATGAGAGAATGAATCTAGTCCGCTCTAGTCCGATGCGAACACCTTGACTCCAGAACATAATCCCAGGAAACAGGAGAAAGGTTGAGTGCACCTTGTGAGGGACAGGAGGCAGCAACATGCACTAGAAAACACTGCAAAAGACAACTCAGGCTCAGCTGACCTCTTCCTGGTCTTTATGAGGCAACAGTCACCCACCCAATCAGCTATTTAATATACTGCTGGATTTAATATACTGCTGATCTCAAATGCGGAGGGTATGAAGGGGTCCAGACTCTAATCAACAAGAAAATCTAGTGAAGCCTGAAAACAGCCCTGTGAAAAGCTCTCAGCGCCATCTGCTGGCAAAGCTGCAGAAGAGCCTCTGTCCGTCGGGCTAAGGTACAAAAAGATCCTTCCTTCACAACTCCAGGCAAAGAAATATGCTGGAATTTTGTTTTTTTACACATTTCAACATTTTCAAACATCTCAAAGAATATGAGGTGTATGTTATGACCACTATTTACTGCAAAATTGTATTCTGAAGTAAACTTAATACCTACTAATTGTTGCCTTTTAACGTATCCAAACCAAACATAATCTAAGCCAAACAATTTTCATCAGAGTTCATCTACATCTATGCAATGCCAGAGAACCCCATCGCAATCATGGCATGCAACAGTGCAAAAGGGAATCCAAATGCAGTCAGTGTGGGCAGACCAGTCGCATTACACAAAACCAAGTGCAAAGAAACATCAGAGCACACGTGAAGGCAGCATGTCCGGCCGCGTCTCCAGAGCAGTGAGGCTAGTCTGAACCCAGCAAACCGGCACTGGTCATGGCTCCGCTGCTACGGAAAAAAGGTAATAACCAGCCCTCGTCTCCTTCAGACTGCCGGAGGGGTATAAACTCGAGGTGGGGAAGGGGGTCACACTCAGGGCAGCATGCTTGGATGAACCGCTGAGAGGACAAGGCAAGTATAAAGAGAGCAGGGGGTCAGTGAGTTAGGAAGGGTGATGTGAAAGGCGTCGACCATGCTGTTAATGCCAGAGAGGGTGGATGGAGCGTGATTGGTGAGGTGTGACTGGCAGGTCACAGGAGACAGCGGTACCTACCCAGGAAAAGCTTCTTAGGAACTTTGATCTCTTCATCCTTACTGTCTGATGCTAGACACAAAGCAAAATAAACAGGGAGAGAAAAAAAAAGACACACAGACCGTTTCCAGGGTTACTGGGATTGACAAGGAAGAAATAAGCCATTTGTCCTTCGAGGAAGTGGGAAGGCAGCCGGCTGGCGTCGTGACGATCACGGATGCCGGCGCCTCTACGGATGCAAGGGGGGGGTGGGGGAATTATCTGATGCTTAACTGGTGTGGAGGCCAACATCTCAAAGTCCTTAAAGCACAAGGGGAAGGACAGATTCCACACTAGCCACAATTAGTAGACACCTCCATGTGGGATGTCACAAGTGGCTAAGTTTGGGTGGCCACTTTAAATCCAAAAAGGAAGAAAAAAAAAAACTTCAAGACGACCCAGATAAGGTACGTTTCTAAAGCTGTTGGATGGAGGCAATTTTCAACCATACTGAACCTGACGTGTAAGGAGCCCTGAACAAATCTATTCCCTCTCAAAGATTCGTAAAACCCAGAGGCCCCATCAGATCAGCTCAGAACTTCCCAGATCCTCTAGTCACTGTTTACACAGCTCTGTATCACAAACCTCACACAAAGCCTTCACCTGATCAGCAAATATAGCCTATATTCCTTACGTAGTTAAGTCAGAAATAAAGATCAAGGCAAGCGAGGTCCAAAGGTGTGGTTTGCAGAGCTAGACGCCAAGCTGTCCATTTTATTAAGTGGAATAGCTCCGCTGATTCACACATCCCACTGTCATGTGCAATAATCATGATTGTTTTGTCTGATCTAGTCACACTTGGATCTATGTAACACACTGCAAAGTCAGTGACCACCTATGTAACGCAACACCCAACATGAGCAATTTCAGCCATATGCTACACTAATACAACAGCTTCTGTCATATTCCTCAAATAGCTCAACAGTTTCATCGTTTTTTAAAGACATGAAGAATGTGTCAGAATAGGAAAGCAAGTTTAGGGCCAGCAAATGCTTCAAGTGACAGAAAAATCATTATAAATGACTTTTGAGAACCATAAAGAGAAATGTGGAACATTCCGGCAGTTATGGCAAGAGATAGGCAGCACACATTTTATAATATTGTGTCAGCTCTCAAGATGAAGTTCAGGAAAGGGGGGAAAATTAGGTCTGCCATGCAGAGAACGTCATTCGAAGGAAATTGTGGCCAATACCTTTGAGAGAAGCGTGAAATGGAACCCGGTTTTATGATGGGAGTATAAATCAAAGTATGAACACACATTAACAGCTTATTTTATTCAGCTAAGCATTTATGAACCTCCCTATTTAACAGAGTTGTTAACTGAATTATTCACATACTGTTAAATTATAAATGAGTCAATTTAGTTAATCATTTGTTGAATATAGTAACTAGATTTTATAATTAATGTCCACAGAGCACTGAAGACTGAAACTGGGCTGAAAATTAACCAAAATCTTTTAACAAGATGATCAGAATTCCACATTTCACTCAAATACCTAAATCAGGTATAAAAGATCATCAAGAACAAGTGATAGCGATATATTCTGTACTCACTCAAGGGAGAAAATTATCAAAACCCAATTTAACAAATGAATAAAACCCTATTAATTCAGTGGGCATCAAGGACAAGAAGGAGAGGGGAACGAAAAAAAAAAAAAAAAAAACTTTCATGTATGTTTTAGGCCAGTGTTTGCCGACCCGGTCCTCGCGAACCCCCAGACAGTCCACATTTTTGCTCCCTCCCAGCACCCTGCCAGACAGTCCACATTTTTGGTCCCAACTGGGAGCTGGGAGGGAGCAAAAATGTGGACTGTCTGGGGGTTCCCAGGGACTGAGTTGGGAAACACTGTTTTAGGTCATAAAATCCTAATTATCCATATTTTCATTTTGGAAAACAAAACATTAGGAAAGACAGAGGAATGCGACACCTGTGTACTAAATCATTCTCAAAGCGGTCTACACTGAAACTGGGCCCAGTGACGCCCAAAGCCCAAGCGCTTGGAGAGAGAGAGTTGGCGCATCATACTGACCTAGGAAGACCCGCCGTTTGGTGCTCAGCTCCGCGGCCACACGGACACTGGTGCACAGGTTGAGCATAATCAGCATGGTGATGATCATGATGATGCTTTGCCACAACAGGGGGGTCTCAAAATACCGCCCGAACCTGCAGGAAGGGGAGACAGGGGTGGCAGAGTCACTGGGATGTCCAGGAAACCAAAAGTACAGAAGAGATACCAAAGGAAGCAAAGGAGAACGTTATAAAGCCTTCAGAGGTTAACACAGAACACAAACACGGCCAGCATAAATCTAGTAGTTCAATTTCAAGAAAAAGCAAAATCCCTGTTAGCACGACGCAAACTCTCCTTTATGCCCAATAAAGTCCTGACCAAACAGTCCACAACTGAATTCTCATTCAGTACTGAACAAACATTTGCAAACCTCTCACTCCCGTCAGAGCAGGGCTACATAATTCACGCTCTCCCTGGCTGTAGTTTACACAGCCTTACTTCGTGAAAAAATGTTACAGCTCAACAACTAACAACCCACTGCAAGCAGTGAAGCAGCACAGGAGGCTGCACTCCCCTAAAGAAAGCTCGTGAACATAGGTCATAGGTGGCGCAGTGACTGGAGGCGAGTGTAAGAACAGGCCCAAAAGTCTTCAGATTCAGCTTTTCATTTCTCTGTCCAGAATCTCTCAGTAACACTTTACTTCAGGGGTCACCAGTAACTTAGCAACAAAATTACTACTTAAGTTCAAGTTCATCATGAACAAATATAGTAATTGAATGAGACATGAACCTTTATGGTTGATTAATAATGAATGAACATGGGATCAGTATGTAACTAACACTTCTGGTTAATTAATACATTAAGTAAGAGTGTATTTGTGCTCTCAAGTACAATCACACCAATATCTTTTCACAAAAAAAAAATCATTCTTTTTGACAACCTATACCTTGTTGTTATTTCTTTCAAAAACTGCACTAAAACTATCCAATAAAATGCAAGGATTTTTCTGTATTTTTCAGCCAAGACCCATCTGAGGCCAGCTGTGTCTATACCTTGCAGTACCTAGGAAAGAAGTCATTTCGACCTGTCTTTTAGAGTGCATTTTATCTTTCACAGTCAGCCACAACACAATTACCAGCCTTATACAGGATAAGGCCGGCACACCGTACAGCTCACGGTATCTACAGTGGGCCAGCTACCCTGTGAAGGCCAGTCCAGAACCCTGGTACTGGAGGTGCGGAATATACCAGGGCTGCAGACATTACAAAAAGCACATATGCAACTGCCCTGAACGGCCAGGACACTGATTGGAAAATCTCTAGCCGCCAGCGGTTTAATGAGGCAGATAACCAGAGGCTGACAGGTCCGGTAATAAGGAACACTTCTGTGGAAGAGAGAGATACTTTATCGATTCCCTGGCAGGGGGGAAATTCGTTGGTCAAGGCTTATACTGATATTAATCCATGAATATGGTGCTGGTGTGACAAATATAAGCAATATTAATGGTTTTTTTTTTTCGTTATTACTATTTCATTAAGGTCTACTTAAGGAAAGGATGGGAGAGTTGTGCATCAGGAATTGCAGTATTCATCATTAGCACAATTTTATTGCACATAATAGAAGCTTTTATGATCTACTATGAGTGATGAAAGCATTTCTTACTGGGCTATCAACTACAAAAACAAATTTCAAACTGCATACTACCGGAACAAAGTATCTTGGGCATTTGCGATGTTTACCCAGCAAACCCACGTCAAACCGTGCTGAGGTGGGGGAATAAGCGTCTACATGCTTCATGTGTGTTGAGATCTTACCCATAAGAGGGAGGATTTTCCACCTCCTTTAGGATTTATGTGCACTTATAACATTTTAACATTAATTGTTACAGCGGTGGGGGTTTCCAGCTTAGACCGCAGGTAAATGGGCGCATAAACTATTACGGCCAGGTTTTAACTAAATCCTGTAATCTAACACTTCGAGTGTTTTTAAAATAAATATACAAGACATACTTCAGGGAACGTTGCGGCCACCTTGGGGAAAAACATTTGTGACTGGCAGATTTAAATAGTAATCAATACCAAATAAGTAACGTTTGAGGACCCATCCTCCCGTCCACATTTAATATCCTTAAGCAATGTTCGCGGTGACGAAGTATTTCGCTGTACAACCTAACATCGGCAGGCCTAATGACAAAGGCAGTGTAAAATAAGACGGTATCGATCGGCACTTACCTGAAGAGTATCCTCAATATATTGGCCACCAGGAGAACTAGGCACACGTAGGAGGAGAAGCCCTCTGCGTTTTGGGTCCGTCGGATGTCCCGGTACTGGGGGATATAGGGTACGACCCCACCGAAGACCATGGCCCCGGCGGCGAGCCATGACACCAACTGATTGAGCACGTAAGTCAGCTGCTGAAAGAGTTCATCTTCCATTTTCAATCGATGCCCTAAAAAGCCCCGGAGAGGTGATAAGCAATAGAGGGGGGTATAACTGCGGCTTCCAAATCACTGATACCAGGGGGCGATGCGCTTCCTGCTTTATTCACTGGTGGTCAGGCTTAGCGGATTGCCACCTACCAGTGGGAAACCATTAATTTCCAAACTGTCCGGCGAAATATCTGTATCTCAAATGAATATCGACGGGAAATCGCTCCGATTCCCAAAGTTGGGTGGGAATTAAAGTGGGTTCAGATCCTGAACTTCATTGCATCACTGCCACGCAAAAAAGGCAGCATCCTGTAACAGAGAAAAGTACAGATTGAAGAAATATGACAAGCTCCCCATAAACAAACACTCCAGAAATAGGACCGAGTGGATATACGAAACCAAAGCACTGGGTGCTTTGGCAAGTAAAACCGACTCTTACCTGTAATTAAAAGGATTTTATGTCGTGTTAAATAATGCTGAAATCAAGGGAGTGCAATATAATGTAGATTATGGTTAAGCATCAATGCACAGGGATGTTAGTGGCGCATTGTCAAATGCAATGTATTTCTAGACGAGGTGATTAATTCAAACTTGCCTTTATGCATCAAACCTCACGGCAAGGATCCCGGGTCCGTCCTTACGGCTAGCTACAGCGCCGCGACGGCTATCGATCTAACACCCCCCGCTTGGAGACATCGACACACGGGAATGGTGAACTCACGGCCCCTTCGGTGCGGAGCAGGACTGGAGAGTGAGACTCGGAGGAACACACATCCCGCAACGGGCCAACCGCCACACGGGCAGCCAGCTCCATTTCTGCAACCGATTCCACGAAACCGAGCCGCGCTTCCGGGATACGTCACAGACCGACCGCCTCGCCGGGACGCCGTAGGGTCCTAAAGCACGTTGGGTTGTTCATTAGCGTTCTGATTGGCTGGGAGAAACAGCAGGGGATCGCACAGTGTAGGGTTAAAAAGTTAAACACAGGGTCGTCTTTACAGCTATGCGGGGAAACGCCTTGCTGCGATTGATCGGTTTTTCAGTGCAACATTTTAAATACGGAAGTATCCCGATCGCAGAAGTTTCCGCATTTAGCTGTACAGTGTTTTGATTACATGGTGTTAAGATTGTCGTGGCTTCTTCATATTTTTGTGATTTGTATGTGTGTGAGCAAGGTGTAATACATTATCTAATTACACATTTCGGTAGGACATGATTGGCGTTAAAGCGGCGCTAACTTTTTGCTGATGGTGTTCCTGGACAGCAGCTGTTGAAGACTATGAATTCTGTTTTGGCCAGAAATCGTAGCTTTCCTTCGGTTATTTATCACCCTTGAGAAGGATTTTGCTGTAAAGGACGCTTACAAACTGGATTTGCAAATAACGAAACTGCGATCTGCCTAAAAGACACGATGGCTGAATCGAACTGGAATGCAGCTCAAGATTTAACAGATTTTGTAAGTCTTACGTTACGTTCAGAGACGTAGGAACCTATGGGGATGGGGGACGTGAACCCCCCGATATTTAGTAATAATTTGACTTAATTCATTCCCCCAATAGAATTTTGTATTAAAATTATTAAGTTGTGTACCCACCAATAACCCACTCTACACCAGGGGTGCCCAATACGTCGATCGCAAAGGTGGTGTGAGTAGATCGCATGGCATAAACAAATAGAGGATGGATGACGCGTTCAACCGCGCCAGCTGCTGCAAAACTCCTGCCGAGTCGCCTAGTTAGCCTACAATTAATTTCTACTAAACTTAAGAAAGGGTATAAAAATGAATGGAGAAGATGGACCAAGTAAGAAGCCAAAAACCGACCCCTTCCATACGGAATGGGAGTAGTACTCTTTTCTTTTCCACGTCATATTCGAAGTGCGTTGGTCTCACCTGTCAGTCTACCATTGCTATTCCGAAGAAGGGAAATGTGGAGTGGCATTTTCGGACTGTTCATAAAAACTACGACATTAACTTCCCTCCGAAAAGCGAGCTGAGAAAGAGAAAGGTGAAGGAACTAAAACCCCAGTTTAATTAAAAAGTACTTTATTTATCCCAAAGGGAAATTAATAATAAAAGGGATACTCTATATATTCACAAATAAATGTTTTGCATTTTTATACTAGGTAGATCATGTAGACTTATTTCATTTATAAATAGCTCGCAAGCTGAAAATTGTGGGCATCCCTGATCTACGCTGTCGGTAATACTGACTCGCAGTTCACATCTATTTAAATAGCTCAGGTAGGCAACGAGAAAATGCAACAATCAAACGGATATTATCCATGTAAACTTTTAACATGTTAAAGAGGGAGAGTTGCCATTTTTTGTTTGTCGTTTTCGTTGTCACTTTGATTTGCAACAATGAGATCATACGGAATTGCAGGCGTGCAAATGCAGCTAGTGAAACCGGCTATTCTAGAAAGTATGTCGTGTATCGCTCTTGTTGGCTAATTGTGTTCGCCAAATCAGATTGTTTCTTTTTCTGTTCAGATGGAAACTACGATGCAGAAGCTTCAGAAAAAGTTTCAAGACATGTCTGACCAGCTGGTCTCAAGAAATATCCTTAGCGCTATAATATCACTATTTCCACTGTAAATTGCCGTTTCAAATTCATGCCGGATGCACATGAAATATCTGGGGTTGGTGTGTGACTGAAGCGACTACATTCCTTAACGTACACACTGGACGAAATGGGAACCAGAATTGACGACTTGGAGAAGAATGTCGCTGATCTCATGAAACAGGCAGGGATGGAAGAGCCTCAATCTTCGAAATGACTTTGTACAGGCCATATACATGCACAAAGTTAACATTTGTAAATTACTTAAGTACAGAAATGTTCAGTACTATTTTTTTAAATGCAAATGAACCATAACGTGAACAGAAGTGCCTTTGGTGTTCAACAACAGGAATGAAGTAGTTAAAACCAGAAATGAGTACGAATTCAAAACCAAAACGTGTTAGCTGCATCTGACAAAGGTTTGTTTTCTTAAAAGGGATTCATTTTGTATTTGCGACTGCTTTGTGATGCAATGGACAACATCAGCACAATTCCACACAAGGACCAAACACCACGCATGGAAACTCCTCTCTTGTAATATTCTAGTTTGATCACTTGGCAGTTATTTTTAAATACAATGCTACACAGAAAACATTTTTTTCAAACAGTTTATTCTGACTGGAATTAACTTTGTCACCATTTTGCAAATTGCAAAGGATTCATCAATAAAAAACACTTGAAAACATTGACTTGGTGAATTTCTTTCTACAGATTATATATTCAGACTTCAGTTGCCCTAAATGTCCATAGTAAACCGACAAGGAGAGGGAAAAAGGTACTTAGTATCTGTATTTTGTTGAGTAGTCCTTTGGAGACACGACTAGACCTCTTCCTTTCCGTGCACCACGGTAAACTGTCTCCACAATGTCTATCATCTCCTGCTTGTCCTCCATAGTCCAGTTGATTTTGTTATTGTTACCTGTGCCCAGGTCAATCATGATGTGCTTGTTCCTGGGTGAAGTGAACATAAATAACTAGACCAAACATTTCTATCAACTGGTTTTCACTAATGCAAGAATTTTAAATAACTGAAACACGGCGGCAGTCTTAATCACAATTTTTTAAAAAATGCAGAATCCTCAGTTTTTCAATGAACAAACTGATTAAGGGAAGGTGATCACAATAATCGTAACAGCTATTGTAAAAACATGTACCATTTATTACACTGTAAAAGGAAGCAGAACACTAACCTGAAAAAGAACATTACTGTACAGGGATCATACAACTCATACATCTTGTTGAAGTCAGGCACCTCTGTGATATCCACCAGGTAAATGACTGCAAAGTTTTTTACCTGAAGAAGATAACAAATCAGATATGTAACCACATACAACACAGAGATGCATTCCTTAGAATTTCCACCACTTCAGACATCAGAATCTCTAAAATTAAAGTTTGAGAGCGACTTGATCAGTGTTACGTGTCAATCAAAATTGTACACCTTATACAGTACTGGAAAATGTATTTAAATTCAACATACATACCTTTTCAGCGATGCTGTACAAAACTTCGTCCATCTTCATACAAGTCGGGTCCCAGTCATGTCCGAATCGGATGACCAGAACTCTGTCCTCTTCGGACAGAATAGCTTGGTCAACTTGCCAGCCATTATGAAGATGCGGGAGCATGTACGACATCCTGATAGGGCCAAGCAAACAAACAGTAAGACGATCATGATATAAATATCTAACGTCGGGCCACTGGTCGTGATTCGACAAGTCCTTTCCCCCCTTCTCCTTTATTATAGAGGGGGTCAGTTATATACAGCTAAGGTGATGATTCGGTGGGTCGGATACTTGAATAAATCAAGCCTTGTGCTTATGACAAGCCTCACAGACGGTGTTAAAGTCGTAGATCGCTTAGAAAGGCAGACCGGTTTCCTACGGTCACCGAGATGCCAGAGCCCGAAAACCACTGGCATTTCTAGGACGATGCCAGCGAGGCTCTAGCTAGCCGGCTAACCGGGAAACGACTAAAAATACAGCAGTCCTTACCTGGCAAAGTGGGTAACAGACACTCGCTATCGACTGTTATTCGTTTTTATACGGAATCCTGCATGAAATCAAAAAACGGCCATGAAAGCACAAAACCTCTAGAATCGTTATAAACCTTTGAAACAGGACGCTACCAAACAGCGGTTTTTAATGGCAACTCCGACGTTACGTCTGCGTTCGCTACGTCATAAGTGTGAGACGGCGCCGCGACGTTCGACGGTTTAACTATTAACTGTTCTGGGATCAGTTACACGTTGTTTAGTCCCGAATTACGATGCTCAGTTATTATACAGATTATTTTTAAAAATGTAGATCTTGATTTGTAGGTACGACCCTACATAATGTAATTTGGGATCAGGGCAAGTCAGGAAATTATTGGAGTCTTTAATAGATACTGTTGCAGCCATGAAGGATAAAAACAAAATCATGCAATGCATTTCCTGGGAAAATGTAAGCCTATTAAAAATAACTTAGATCGGATCCGAACTCTGATGGCTTGCGTACTTTTGACCAGAGCTCCACCATAGGTTCAACACTTCTAAACCCATGGTGGAGGCGAAACTCTTATAAAAAGAATGCAAGCCATTAGAGTTAGAGCCTGATCTTTATTGATTTGATTCAATTGCATTGTCTACGATCCGACGATATCAATCACCTGAATAGGTAGAGCGTGGTGTTCCAAGTCACCTAGAATTTCACAATTCACTTTTCGTAAACAGCTAACTTACACCATGCAATAAAAAATAAGTCAGCGATTGTGATCATAGGGGAGCAAAGCGGCTCAGCTGAGTGGACTTCACATGCTCTCTCTGGGTGTCCTCTCACATTCCAAACTCATGGTTTGACTGGACTACTGTCTCCCACTTGCCTTCAGCGTGTGATTGTTTGTGATCCCATTCTAAGTGTACACCGCTATTAGCACTCTACATCCTGGGATAAGGCGCTAAGATCACCTGAACCCTGGAAAAATCATGGATTGTTAGTGTCCCTGGTAATGCCATGTTATTTCTCATATTTTAGGTTGCATGGATCTGCACACAACAGTACTTATTTAGCTCATGATCTGTTCAGCGTTTCGCTTGCTGGTGTGTGAATCAGTGCTGTGGCAGTTCTACATAAATAATTTAAAGAACTTTCTATAATACCAAATATTCAAGGCTTAGAAAACAGAAGCAGGAGGTACTCCGTCTTTCAATGTAATGACATTTGAATGTTATAAAATTGTAAATGTAACTTGGCAATACGATGATAGTTTGCAGACAGCATCAATTATACTTCTAACAACACGTTTTCCCCAGTTTCCTTTAAATAGAATCAGACAATCTTGTGCTTAATAAAAGTCCAATAAGATAATTTGACTCTTGTCACCCCCATCTCCGGATGCTCAGATAACACAAATAAATCCCTGAACGTGGTTCCTTCTAATCAGAAGTCCTTTAATCATTCCACAAATTTAACAACCCTTTATTCCACACTTTACCAGTCTGTACACTGACAAAAGTGAATTGTATAAAACTGACAGAAAAGGGGAAGTGGAAATGCGACATGAACAGCTGTGTTACCAACAAGACAAGGTTACGATCAAGCAGCGTGTGGGCAAGGCATTTGTTTGTGAAATCAAATATTTCTTCCTGCTTAAGGGAAAAACTCAGGCATGTGCCAACCTTGAAATACGCTTTGGAGAATACAATTAAAATAATTTAACAAGCAAATATGCAAGAACAGTCAACCAGACAGTGAGGCAAATACATGCAACCGCCAATTATAAGTGGATCATCTTATTTAGGACACTTACAACTGAGGACTCATCTCTTCAGATTCTCCCTCAGGACTGTTTAAACACCTTTAAAGGTGTCCGTTGTATGGTTGGACCCTGTCACAACTTATACGTATTAGGATTTGATCCAAACTGATGCAGATTTACCACTGATCTTATTTGAACTCGGTGACCCTCCGAATCACTTCAGAAGTTCTATTTTGAAAGAGGGCTAATGCTTAAAACATTAGCAGATCAGGCCAACTGTAGTGAGATGGATTATCACATTCCCTCCAGAAATCAAGATGCAAATTAGGCAGTTGTATGAAGTCCCATGTCATTCATCTTAAAAAATATTCTCCGGATTAACTGATCAGTCCTGTCGAGCAGGTGTACATGAATATAGCAACTCAAAAGACTAAGTGGTAAGTGAACATAAATCAAAGCTGAACATTTGTGTCACCCCATCAGGTTTCAAAAACCAACAGATTTCCTTATATAATAAAAAGCACAAGTGCGTAGTTACAAAAATGGCAGAGCACCCATACTCCAATCACTAGGGGGCACCACTGCAGTCTGATCCATTATTTATGTACAAATATAAAACTTAAGATATCTGTATGAACACAAACTATAAAAAGGATATTGACAATGTTTACCAACCATCTTCATGAACCCAATTCTAATTTCTCCATCATGGTTCTTTGCAAATATAAATAAGCATTATGACATGTACAGTGCACGACACTCCCCCTTTGACTGATAAAAATCTGACAGAAAGACCAGGAGATGGACAGAGGCTGGAGTATAGGTGAGCAGCACCCCAATTGCTTGACAATTTTTGGTCAAAAGAGAGAGGAAAAAAAAAATATGGAGGCACATGATTCAGGATTTAAAATAAAACTTCTGCCATATTAAGCTTTTTGCTTTGTTGGATGACGGGGAATAATTTAACTTGTAAGTCAAGCTCACAGTGGGAAAAGTGCAAATTTTACAAACCTCTATCCAGTCAGTCATTGTAGAAAACAACAACAGTGGAGGGGAAAAATGCTGATATCCATCACCGAAATGCCACCAACATTTAACATGTATTTAAATATACATATTACTGTATGAAAGGAGATAAGTGAGTCTTCAGAAATTGACCTAAACAATTTACAACAATCACCACTGAAAGTGACATGAGAATTAAACTCAACAATGGTGCCATCGCTGTTCAGCTGGTGACACAGAGACTTGCGTTTGCAACCTGTCATGGCACACTCTACAAATACAGGGTGGGAGGAAGGGAAGCTCACCTATCACACATGAAACGTGCAGCGCGTGAAACCTTTAAGGTGTGAGATTAGTGAAGTCTTCCTTGACAGGTTAAAAAAAAAAAAAAGTTGCCACTATCACCATCTAGCAATACTGTTTCGTTAACGGATCTGCAAAGTTTGTGCTTTTCTTTTTAAAAATTTTGGTTAAGCCACCAAAATGAAGCGGGAAGAAAATAAATAAATATATGGGTTTAATTGTCGATAATAAGATTAAATACAAAACAAATCCTCACATGTAAAACATAAAAGTGTGTTATAACAACACGCATTAGTTGGGATAATTGGAATACACTGGCCAACGCAGTTTCTTATTTCGTAAACAAGGTACATTTCAACTAATGAGTCGTTTCAAAATTATTGCTGAAAAACAAAAAAAAGCCAACTTAGAATCAAACTTTTGAATATACAGGACAGATGCAGAAATGAAGGATTACAGCATGTAACATTTGCATTTCCCCCGTGAATTTTTCCACAGTTCTAAACTGCTAATATACTTCACATCTGATAGGAAACATTGCCACATATTTTATAGAAAAGTGATATCTATATACTATACACATGTATTTTTTTTTTCCTTTTTAAACAAACAGTCAGCTAGTACCTATTTAAGCAGCAGTTTTCTCTGAATCGACTTCCGGGATGAGAAGGTCGTGCTTCACCTTCTTCAGTTCAGCCATGTTGAAGCCCAGCAGAATCGACACTCGGGTTTTCCGGATCGCCTTCATGCACCTGGCGCGCTTGGTGCCGAAGTGCCAGGCCACGTCTCCTTTGTGTAACCAGAGGCGACTGGCCAGGGTCTCAGCCTCCTGCCTGCTCAGGTAAGGTTTCCGATTGAAATATTCGGTGAGGAAATCCTTCCGCTCATCGAAGGAATGCTTCTCGACTCCTGTAGGGTCCAGGACAAGAGGCACAGAGAGATCGGGCTGCACGGCGTTCCTCGGTGGTTCTACTCGCTGCCTCTTGGCCGCCCTCGCATCCCGCTCTCTCTTGTTGGCCTCCATTGCCTCCCTGACGGCCATCTCCAGCCTAAGTTTGTTCTGTCTGTCAGAGTCCTTCTCTGGAGACGGCTGAGCTGAAGTTATTGTAGAACCCCGTGGCCGGGTGACCAGAGAGAGCCTCTGGTCAGCCTTGTTTACAGTAAGCGACGTCTGACTTTTGGGGTCTGGGTTTATCAGCCGTTCTACATCTTTGGCGGTCTTGGGTGCACACCTGCAGCGCTGCACATGGATGGAGATGGCCTTGGGTGTGGTCTTCCCTGTGTATACTCCACTGCAGTAAATGCACTTGAAAGCAGGGGTCTTCAGAATGGCATGGATGGTGGGCATTATGCAGTGTTTGAATTTCAGATGCTCATGGTAAGCATCTTCACTTCGAAGTTTCTCAGAGCAGAACGGACAGTCGGTGCTGGTGGTTTTCACGACCGACCGGCACACCGGCTGAACAGATGCCGGGAACATCTTCAGGAAGATCAGATCTAGCGACCCCGTGACAAGAGCCAAGTTCAGCTCGTGGTCACCAAGCAGCTCTTTAGGGGCGGTTGTGTTTATGTCGAAATAGGGGAACAGGAGATTGCCGTGGTCATCAGTGTAGAGCCGATACTCCCGCCTCATGAAGTCACAACTCGCCTTCTGTGATGGGGTGTGTTCAGTGTTGGTATGTTCTATTAGCTGCTTTATGGAGTAGAACATTCCAGGACAGTACAAACAGTTCAAGCCATGGAGAAGGTGTTCAAAGAGACCTTTTTCCGACAGCAGGATTTTGCACATCAGGCATTTGACCGTCTTATCTGGCATCTTCTTTAAGAAGGGTGCGCGGGCGGCTAATCCTTGCAACTTGCTTTTGGATGCTGCCTTGTGAGCCACCTCTATGTGCACCTGATAGACATTGGAAGGGAAAAGCTCGTTACAAATCGGACACGTGATCCACTTCTTGGCTTCTTTGGAAGCAGGAGGGGGAATGAGATTGGATTCGGCGACGGGTTTGTCTGGTGGTGGGAGGACGGTGGGATTACCTGCCACCGCGGGCACAGCTCCTTTGGCGATTGTCTGAATGTTACCCGACTGGACTGGCATGGTGACCTGCAGGGGCGCCAGGGTGTAGGTGGGCAAGCCGTTGACTTTGTTGCCAGTAGGGATGAGGTGGCTGAGGAGAGACTGGGACGTAAGCATGGTGCCTCTGGGGGGCGGCTGGTTCAGGGGGAGCCTCTGAGTCACCAGGAGCGGCGGTGGTCCCGGTGCTCGCAATCCTATGCTCCCTTGGACGTTGACTTGGACACCTGGGGGTAACAGGACCTGTCTAGGTTGCGGTTGTGCAGGTACCCCCACAGCGATGGGTAGAGGCTTGGGGGCGTTCTGCGATATAGTCGAAAGGGACGCACCCACTGAATTCACAGACAGAGGGCTGGCCAGACCCACCGTGGTGGGCAGCGTGGCCACTATGCCCCTCGTCGGCTGAACGTTCTGGTGAGCGGCCATCACCGAACCGGGCCGCAGCAAGCCTTTGGCCTCTGCGCTGGCCAGCTGCACCAGAGCGGAGGCCTGGGCCGGCAGAAAGGCCTGGTTCGTCCCCGGGGCACATACGAGAGTAGTCGTGCTTTGAGGAGTCCCATGCAGTATCGTGCCGCTCAGGGTCGCACCGGTGACCGGGCCTGTGTCGGACCGCTGAAGAGCCAGAGTCTTCACAGGCTGATGGTCGTTTTTCACAGGAACCAGAGAAGTACTGTAGACAGGTTGCTGCATAGCCTTAGGTGCTAAACTGGGCAGCTGCTTCTTCGCGCTCTTAGGGTGCTCATACACCAAAGTGGAAATGTGCACATCCAGCTCTTTGTGCTTATCGGAGGACAGTATGTGGTAGATTAGATGTTCTGAGCTCTCGGCACAGAGCAGACACACCTTGCAGTAAAACTTGGAGCCCTTGGGACTGCTGGCGTTCTGTTCGCGCTCAGTCCGCTGTCCAAAGTAACGGTCCAGCAGCGAGACGTAGTGATTCACTAAGATGTGCTTCTTCATGCAATACAGCAAGGAATCCTGATAAGCACATCTTCGACATGTGTACCGGTCCACGTTGCTGACACCCGTGACTATAGGTGTCGACGTGGACGCTGGCCCGTGCATAATGGACTTTGTTGAGGTGCCATGGAAGATTCTCAAGTGCTTGGCGAGGACGTTCGGGTGCCCGACGAACGCGCACACAGGACAGTTGATGAGCTGCCCCAGGCTCAGCTCTCTTGCATGCCATCGCTGGACATGGTTCCGGTAGCCGTTCCAGGTCCGCGCAGAGAACCGGCAGAGGTTGCAGCACAGGGCCTGACTGCGATAGCGCCACTGAAAGTAGGGGAGGAGAAACAGCAACTATTTCATTTCCAGCCTTATGCATTATCTGTAGTTAAAGAGCAATGTGACCAAAAATAACGCAGTCAAACCAATTTTACATTTCACAATAATGCTAAAACACACCACAAATAATACTGCCTCAACACATGTATGGATTAAAGAAGTATATACAGTACTCCTTAAGACTTTTGCACACCTGTACATTTGGAACAACCAAAACAATCATAAAATACTATACTATACTGTACTGTACAAAATAATAATGTAATTCAGCAACTAATACACACAACAATGGTTTGTCACTTTTACGTAACCCATCCATCCATCCAGTACAGGGTCCCAGGAAGCATAGCGCAAACATCTGGGGAATATCTACTGACCCCATTTCATCAGTGGGCACACAATGACCCTCACATTATCTAGTTTAGAAATGTCGATTTGCTTGTTTACTGTATGTTTCTGGACTGCAGGATAAAGTACTCGTGCCCAGAAAAAACCCACAACATAGGGAAAATGTGCAAACTGCACAGACCCACAGCTCCAGAGCATGAGGCTACAATATCCAAGAGGTATGATATGTTGTTGGAAGTTAATCGCACACCTGAGTGAATGATGGATGACAGGGAAACTGTGAAGTAAACAGACTACGCGACATGTTTCTCCTTAAACATAATTTATGCACAGATCATATCCTCTGTCCTTTTTCCTGAGTAAGCTATGCACAAACATACCTTTTTCCGGCGCTTTCCGTTAAAGCCGTCTGTGAAATCCACCCATGCAGTGTCATGGAAAGTTTGATCATTAGTGTCAGAGTTCTGAAGCTCCTGCCACAGAGGGGAGAGGAGAGACATTGAGCTTTCGCAAAACTTGCAGAAACCTTTCGCAACGACTTATCTGACAACAAAGACAATGCAATCAAGTGAAATGTGAATGATTATTTCCCAATGAAAACAATGCAAGATGCACAATATTTTCCATGCAGTCTCCATAAATCAAATCCCATTAAGAAAACTCCCCTGTTAAAACCCAGTGTGGCACATAGCTGTGCCTCAGTAACAGACGGTATGATTGGCATGTAGCTGTGCCTCAGTAACAGACGGTATGATTGGCATGTAGCTGTGCCTCAGTAACAGACGGTATGATTGGCTGGTGTTCAGGTCACAGCCTCTGGAGCACATTAAGTGTAGTTAAGCCACACAACTGCTCCCATTCCAGAGCAAATCTAAAACCTTTACAGAATGGTCAAGATGCAAGTATAGTTGAGTCTTTGTGCCAGACAGCTCTCAGATGGTTAGTTTGGACAAGCCAAAAATTGTTAAAATACTGAACAAACAAGTGTAGCAACCCAATCTCTAAGTCAAAATCCGAACTGAACTTCATTAGGGAGGGCGGTAAAGCATTTTAACAGACAACACTTTAACTGGCATATTACCTCAGTGCATGTGACTTCAATATAAATGTAAATGAACGCAAGGGGGAAAACACTTACCTCCAGTAAGACTTTACAGCTGTCAAGTCCAATATCATACAGAATATTTTTTACTGATTTTCTTGGCTTTCTTATTCTTTCCAAATTTTCCACAGGAAGCTGATACATCTTTTATCGCCTATAACAAAAGCAGACAATTAACCTTTTTAAAAAAAAAAAAAAAAAACTTTATGACACACTAAGCAAAAATCTGTATATAGTGCATTAGTCTTCAGTACTGTAATTCCTGTTTGCATTCCCAGAGCCCACAAGAATTAATTAACCTAGGAACTATGACATCAGTTTCGGGATTAAAATTCACAGTCAATCTCCAAAATCTGGCAACAATCAAAGGATAACCACAGTATTTTTCTGAATTCATTCAGGCATTTTATATATGACTGCAAACTCTGCATTAACGTGCTTTATTGGCTTGTGCAAACAGAATTTCAGATCCTGAGATATTTTAACTGGTGGATTAATTAACTGAAACGCATATTGATGTAACTTACAGCAACGTTCAAAGAAGTCAACTTAGCTTGTTCCTGTATAGCAATTAATGCTTCTCACAGACTGGGACATCAGTGCTCAGAGTAAAAAGTACAAGATTTTATTCATCACAGTACTTTCTGAATCGTCTAAACACCTGAGCTCCATTATTAATTACAGGCTAGCCAATTTAAAGCCAGATAAACTCTAATGACTCGTGTGATTTACTATCAACATAGGAAATGAAACTATTACTCCTCCCAGCAGCCCAAACCAATCAGAAGGCACTACAGCCAGATGGCATCAACTGATTGGACAGCATTCATACCAATCAAAGGCAGCTTCATGCTCTGACAGACGGGGAGAATGCAGCAAGGCCTTATCACACCCACACCTCAAAGTCTGCTTTTTGGATGCCTTTTTTATAAGACGACTTTTCTTTTTAAGTGCTTTACCCATCACATTATGCTTCATTGTAAAAAATATGCATCAAAACTGGTACAAACAACTGACCTAGAATTAAATGTTGTACAAAACATAATGCATGACATTGTAAAATTTACTTAAAATCAACAATGGGAAAAAAAATCAAAACGTGTAAAAAAAAGAAAAACACCTAGAATTCATCATGTTGGATGATTTTGCACTACGCATCTCTTTTCTAATAATTCTCAAAGCAATTCACAGCAGAGAATAGGGTTAAAATTTATGTGGGCTTGCTGGGATTTGAACCTATAACCTTTGTATATTAAATATATGAACACCCGAACACCACTCACACATTCATTTTCCAAACAAACACAGTTCAGATTGTACAGTGTAAAAACAGTAATTTATGAGGCATACCACAAACCAGTGAACAATGATAGTGATTACAAAAACAAAAATGCACATGAAGTCTATGATGAGACTGATAAAATACTGTCTACCTATATAGCATACTCAGACCTCACATGATCAAATTTTGAGTGTTGACATTCCAGCACTCTGGACAGATCTCTCATCACCCCCCAAAAACGTAAACGTGTCCAATGGAAACAGATATTAACTTGTATCCCTCCCTCATACCTCGACCGTTACTTCCATGGGCTTGGAGGCAAAGTCACTTCCTAAAAATACTCGACATTTAAGCCAACCGTTCCCAAGACGTCTTGCATTGTGCCAAAGTGGCTATATAATGGTGTTTGTTATATTGCACACATTTGCACTTACCAGTGCAAAGTCAGAGTTTTGCACTGGCTACAGGCATCTCAAAATAATTTGGTAACTGTCAAATAACGTCAAAATCTGCATAAATGCACTGCCGAGTGCTAGTCATCCTGACCATATAGCTAAACGCAAATACAAAATATTGCAATTAGGCAGACATGTTAACTCTTGCCGCAGGAGACTTTGATTTTTCCTAATTACAGTTAAGGTGCTGTGATTTTGAAACCCAGTCTTTCTTGGCTTTGGTCGGGAGTTTCTAGAAAAAAAGTCTCTATTTAAATATGCATCGCAAGTATGTTTCATCCACAAACTCTGCGTTCGCCCGGCGCGCACAAATTTGGTGAGTGCAAGTAAAGTTTAACAGCTTACTACTGTGTACCACCAGAAAGTCAAAATATAACAGGGATCTACAAACTCAGTGTACTATTTCATACTGAAGAAGGGAGGGCAAAAAAGACATGAAACATAGTATATAAACTGGCGAGCTTGGATGCTAACACACAGCCACGGATTTGCAGTAACAACTGTGAACGCCAGATAGCTGCTGTATCTGACTAGCCTGCCGGCTACCTGCGCCGAGGGGCCGGCCTCGGTGTGCCAGAGGTCTGCCTTAGCGTCCCATTCCTGCAGCTAGTTGGCCAGCCGAACGGGCGGCGTTACCTCGCGCGCGCGGGCAGCGCTCGCGCTCGCTCACGGTCTATTCTCACCAATCCACGAGCGCCTCTTCGCCGGTGTCAGCGTAGGACGGGCTCAAACCGTTGAACGCACCGAGCCCTCGTGCTCCCCCAAAACGACGTGCCGTCGCCGATGATAGTAAAAACTGCACAATTATCAAGCTTCAGTTGCTCCTATTTTTTTTTTTATTATGCTGCATCACCCTTCCCTTGAAAGGAAAAATGGCGCTCGCGATAACCAGGAAATGACGTCTGGCCTCCAATTTGCATATTGAGAAGCTGACCAATAATATAAGGGCTACTCGATTACTGAATAAAGTTGGGCATTTCATTTAATCTCATCACAGAGCTTATTAATACAATTCTGTTCACTTCCAGTGACCTGCTTGCCACCTTGATTGACTTGTTAATTACTGTCAATTGAGCCAATCTCCTGTGGTTGGATGAAAAAATGCTGGGTGGGCGTGTCTAAAGGGAAACCTAGATCTGAAGGTGTCACGTGCTCTACATCAAGCCAAGCATTTTTGGTAACTGGGGCAGGTGGGAGGGTCAGGAAGCATTTTGTGATGACATCATATCTTTCCATTTCTTATTAGCCAATGATAAAGCTATATAGGGGGAGCTACTGAGCTAGCTAGTTTTTCGATATTCTTTGGATAAAATATTAAGATCAATGTTTTAGAGTATTGGGACTACTTCATTATTTAATCACCATGAATATGTTATGTTCGAATTATAATTATGATTACAAATAGTATTTTTATATTAGTTACAAGTAGCTAAATACACATATTGGATATTTACGCTACACCCAAGGTATAATTTCATATATGCATTCTTACACAAACTGCAGTATAACATATAAAGTTTAATTAGATCTTGGTGCTTTCAATATGATTTACAGGGCACAAATTTAAAACATTTGATCATATACTGCTGTTCCGTGAACAAAATCATGACACTAGAGAATTTCTCTTCAAAGGGCTCATCTGGCATAGAACGGGATGTCCACAAATCTAAATTTGAAATAATAATAATGAAACAATGCTTTATTTGCCATTTGCTGAAGTGCAACGTGAAGTTAAGTGGTACGTTGGAGTGCCTCTTTTTACATTTCCCATCTTGCTCTGCTTTGAGACATACATATATATACAGATGTGAGTGAGGCTTGAGGTTGGAGCACAGTGCTCAAGGGCCCAACGGATACGTGATTTTTCCATCCAGTCCTAACCTGGTGAGCCACACCCCCCCATATATATATATATATATATATATGTATGTATGTGTGTGTGTGTATATTCATGCTTTATCTGTTTATATCATTTCACTGTTTAACAACAAGCAATCCATCTTTGGTCCAAATGTTAAATGTTTAGAGGGTTTAGTTTGAAAGGCAAGCAGTTTCATTTATATATAATATAAATATATATTATACATGAATAATATATTATTTAATGTGTTGATGGAAATAGCTTCAAAAGTGATTACGGCATATACCAAAGATGAACAAACTGCACCGGCAAAAAGCAACAGTGGTCTTAAGTTAAAGTTCAATGGCAGGGATAGAGGGACACTTAACAATACAGCTGCCAAAGGTATGAGCACCGAATCAGCACCTCTATAGCCCAGTCTGTCAAAATTTGTCTTGAATTTCATAGGTTTCACAGCAGGGCTGCTGCTGAAGGCTAGTGCACAAATACATAAACCTTGCTGAAGAAACGAAAATGTGACGCTGTCTGATGAGTCATCTTTCACAGATTTACTCAAGCTATTGGTTAAAAGATTCAGAAGACCCCCATTTTCCCAGCTTTATTGAAATTTTAGCTGTTCAAGTCCAGTGAACAACCTGAAATGGTACAAAGGTAAGCCGTAAACTGCCAGAGATTTATGAAAAGGTTTAGGTCACCAAAAACTGAAAAATAATGTAAATTCCAGACTTATAAGAAAGGCCCTTAAAGGACACAAGTAACAGGTTACCAACTTAGCAACTTATTGTTGCTTGTTATGTGGTCCCTTTAAGGAGAAGCATCAATTGAAGCAAACTAAGCTCTAAAATGAAGCCTCTACAGGTATCAATACTTTTGCTGATTACCTATAAACAATTGGTCTGTGTTACATTTTATACATTAGGCAGACATTTTTGTCCAAAGCAATGTAAAGTGAGGCAAATAGCCTTCCAATGAAGGCCCAGGTACAAGTATACGCAGTACTGGAGCAAGAGCAGCTTCTAAAAAAGCAAGAACCTATTCACGGACCTCAAGTGCAACATAAGACATTCAGTCATACTTTACATTAACTGCTTTCATAATGTATTCATTACAATTCATAAAACATTCAGTGCATCTTCATACGGCATTCACAGAACATTCATAAGCAGCATGAAAGTATACCTTAACATCCTAATATACCTTAACAGCTTTAATTTATACATTAATAACATTATATAACTATATGATTAAATTAAATTATCATATAACGTGTCAGTGAGCACAGTTTCCTACACAAGTGTTTCCCAGCCCTGTCCTCAGAGACCCCTATACACTCTATGTTTTTGCTCCTACCAGAAGCTGGGAGGGAGCAAAAATGTGAACTATCCAATGGGTCCCAGAGGACTGGGTTGGGAAGCATTGTCCTATACCATCAAAAGGCACTTGAAAACTGGAGGAAACTCTGACAGGAGGACTTGCACAGAGAGACTGTCACCCTGACCCAAAAAGGCTACCACACCATTTTACAATGGATATCAAATCTACATCTAGGTCTACATCTAGTTGGTTCATCCTACAGAAATATGGTGACCCAAAACATACCTCCGGGCTATGTCAGAACCAGCTTAGAAGAAAAGAAGGAGGCCTGGGCATCAAATAATGGGACATACATGGATGGAACCCCATCAGGCTGGATTGGGAGGAACCGAACAGAAGCCTGTCATTCCGCTATTCAGCAGGGGTAAAATTAGCCACAACCCTGCCCACCCAGCTGGCAAATTTTACCGCCAGCACCACAAACCCCCTCCTCACCGTTCCGGTATTTCCCGATAAAGTATAACTCTCTCTCTCCCCTCCTGGGTGTCTCTCATCCACCTCACTGAAATCATTGTGCCTTAGGTAGGATGGCCGAATATTTCATATTTATAAAGAATATGCCACGATTGTGTTTGCAAAAGGTGGCAGCTTTGATGAATCAAAAATTTAGATAAAATTGTTTAAAAAACCCACTCTGCGATTCATTTATTTCCAATTATTTATTTGTTATTGTTGGATTAAGACAGTTTAACACGTTAAATTGTGTACATTTCAATAAAAAATGGGAAAATGTAGGTGTTCTAAAGGGGGCGTAGACTACAGATGAAATCGACAGAATCGATGTCATTTTAGCAAGACGATGCTGTATGAGTCATCGTCGCTGCAATGATCACCGTTTATCTGCACCACCTGTGCCAGGCCCCCAAGGCGAACTCTTTCGTTTGCTCTCATCTCACACCCTTTCCACGATTGGCTGACATAAATGTGACGCCACGGGGTTGGTCAGCAGGACTGATTACGCGTATTATCAGCATGTTTTATGCTGCACCGCGTGTATCTTTAAATAGTGCATGTCACTACAGGATCTGAGCTAACCGTGGGATTGAGAGACGCATGCGCTGCCGATCTCAGTGAACCGCAAAATATTGAAGCATTAAACTATTAAGTAGTAAATGGCTTTAGACCATCAGCCAAACCTGCACCCTTAACAATTATAGGAAATTAAACTCA
This sequence comes from Hyperopisus bebe, assembly GCA_026777045.1. Classification (NCBI taxonomy): domain Eukaryota; kingdom Metazoa; phylum Chordata; class Actinopteri; order Osteoglossiformes; family Mormyridae; genus Hyperopisus; species Hyperopisus bebe. The sequence goes on from JAODJW010000046.1 coordinate 20,364,597, forward strand.
TCTCATGTGTTTGCATACATTTTCATAAAATGGCTGATTACCTTTAATTGTCTGTGTTGACACTGGGAAAGCCCCTCAGTTTCTTTTGTATTTGGCCCTCACTGTCGGTGCACATGTGACTCAAATCTACGGTTGACACAGATTCTGCAGTGAGTGCATAAATTTATATACAGTAGAATCCGCTTACAGCAATCACGTTTGCCTGGGTGAGATTGATTATTGTTATAACCGATTTTCCCCCTTTTTTCTTTATGTCTCAAGCAGATTACCATCCAACTGATATTTCTATACTTATTAGGCTACATGAATATAAGGTAACTGAACGGACAACGTTGCTATTTACAAAATTTTATTGACTGTTTCAAAATACAATACAGCTGTTTCAAACGCTTTTCAAATTACTGTCCTGTACAAATTAAATTACTGAACTATGTATAATTCAAATACGATATAATATTGTAGCACCGGCAGTATCTGCATGACTCTGCATGCCTAGTGAGCTCCTTTGTATGGTGTCACGTCACGGGCAAGAACACACGCAAAGGCAGGCGTGGGGAAAGACCAAAAGGAGCTTTATTAAAGGGAACTACCATACAGGCAGAGCAAAGGAAATAGACCTCGAGGGGTCAAAACGGGGCAGGGAGGATTAGGCAGAATCACTAGGCATTGCGCACTATGAGGAGCACAACAGAGACTGACATCAATGACCAAACCGGGGAGCACAGGACTAAGAGGGAATCATACACCACTAACGAGGGAGCAGAGGAGGGACAGCTGGAGTGAGTCACAGCTGGAGTGAGTCACATGAATGTTGAAACCAGAGGTTAGACAAATTAGTAACTATGGAGAGAACGAGAGGGGCAGGGATGCAGGGCGTGACATATAGCCACTGTTTGTATTTTTTAGTGTAGGTACTTGGGCTGTGTGGTCGGTTGTCACGTGTGCTTTTAACTGTGGTTGTACTCGATTCTTGCGTGATCCTTGTGTCTGGGCCATTGTGTAATTACCCTCCGTGTGTGTGCCTTACCGTCCTTAGTGTAACTTCCCCGTGTTTCCCTGTCATTCATGGTTTTCGTGTTATTTTTGCTTGTTGTGTGGTCCCTTTAAGGAGAAGCTATGGCGTTAAATTAGTGCCAAAACTCGCGCGCGTATGCGATCGCGAGCAGAAAATCCATGCTCTCTACGCGCTCGCGTTTGCACAACACTAGCTCGCTCGCTCGGCGTTAAGTTAGTGCCAAAAGTCGAACCACGCGCACATGTGCGCTCGCGAGTTGAAAACTAGTGGTGGGCAGATCGATCCAAGTATCGATAATAATGTTGGTATTGATATTGATCGATACTAGTTTAATGAGATCGATACCTCAATTTCAATCTCTCTCCCGAATGCACTGCGGCTGTCTGTGTTAGCGCTGCTGCTCTCAATTGCAATAAAGTACTGTGGTACCTCGGTTCTCGAACTTAATCCGTTCCGGACTCCGGATCAAATCCTAAAAAGTTCGAGTTCTGATCAAATTTTTCCCATAAGACATAATGGAAAGCCAATTAATTGGTTCCTGCCCCCAAAATTACACCTAAATATGTTTTTTTTTTTTAGCATTTAATCACAAAATGAACAGGATAAAACAATAAGAGTATTTTTTTTCTTAATGGCTTTCAAAACGATAAAGATATGCCAACATTACCCCTGTCCTGCCCCGATCGTCCGCTCCTTC
>JAODJW010000046.1:20374935-20389202 GCA_026777045.1 Hyperopisus bebe
CCACATGCAGAGTCCGTATGTAAGAACACTCTCGATGGAACAGTGGTAGAAGGCAAAGAGCAGATTTTTGGGGAGACAGTTCTTTCTGAGGATTCTCAGAAAATACAGCCTCCACTGCGCCTACTTCGGCAGCTCCTTAGTGTTAGCACTCCAGGTCAGGTCATCCTCCAATTCAATACCCAGGAACCTGAACACCGGGACCCTCTCCACATGTGCCCCGGCGATGGTGAGTGGCTGAATGTCAGTTTTATCTTTTCTGAGATCAATAAGCAGCTCCTTTGTTTTTGTGGTGTTGAGGAGCAGGTTGTTGACTCTGCACCACTCTGACAGCCGCTCCACCTCGTCCCTGAATGCCAGCTCTCTCCTTGCCCGAGATGAGTCCGATCACCATCGTATCATCTGCAAACTTGATGATCTTTTTGTTGAGGTGTGTGGGGACACAATCATGTGTGTAGAGGGTGTAGAGGAGTGGGCTGAGCACACAGCCCTGCGGTGACCCGGTGTTGATACTGAACTCTCTGTGCATCTCTTTGCCTTGTAAGCAAATTGGAAAAATATGCTGAGTAGGGGATAGGGATCCCACGATAAAATTCAAGAGTAGTGGTTGCCCTAACAATTTTGTGTGGTTTCTACCTGCGAGATGGATACATGGTTTCTGCAATGGAAACCAGTTAAATCAACATTATCCAATCATACCCTATTGCAAATTCGTCTCTTCCTGACATTTTCATCTTGTTTCATTCATTGACGAGAGTGTCAGTGGCATCATAGATTCTTTTTTATTATTGTTCTGTTTTCTTAAATGAAAAATCTTCGATGCCAATTTTTATCATGGTTCATGTCAACAAAATCATCACTAGTCATAAGGGTGGGTGATCCGTAATGGTATGTGCAGCCATTTTGTGGGATGACTGCTATGCATGGTTATACAAAGGCCAGAGAATACGAAGCCATTTTACTGGAACATGTCTACCCTACGGGACAGACACTGTTCCATCATGATGTTCCCATACACACTGCTAAACAAATTCAAGAATGGTTTCATTAACACCAGTACGCAGGTAAGCACTTTCCTAGCCATTCCCACACATCTGACATAAACATGAACCTTCTTAGGAAGCGCAGTGTGTGAAGTAATCTCCATCTCGTTGAGCCCTCAAAGTATAGGCTTCCCTTTTTGAAGAATGAACCAGTACCCCATTACACAGTTTGAGAGTTGTCTTTGAAATAACAGATATACTTGGGTATTATCATTATTAACAACAATAATACATTAATTCCAGTCTTCAAACACCAAGTCATTTTCATTATCTCACTACAAATGTTATTATACATTATATTGTCATTAGTGTACATTATTACACAATGACAATAAAGTTGACTTTGAAACTTGCAGGCAACATTTTTACAGAAAGTGCAAGTAATTAAAATTGTTCCTTTCAGTCTGATTGCCTCAAACAATCAGTAGTGGAAAAACATTTCGCAGCTAGTTTACATTTAATGCAGAGGTAGATACTTCAGGGTCAGAGTACAAATCTAAACTAAGATTTTGTTTCAACCAACCAGTTCAGTATATAGAGTGACATGCACACTGTACTCAATTGTTTGCCTGATACAAAATTTTGGTCTGGATTTGTACTTTCTAAAACTTAACTTTCTACTTCTGTTTTAAAGTGAGAGTGTAAATCTTCACTCTGACCAGGCCAAAACATTTGACTGATGGACTTGGTGTCAAGCCATTTCTGGGTGGTCTCTGCAGCATAAGCAGTAATAGTCTTGGAAAAATAACTGATTACGGAAAATACGTACTCTGCTGTACACACAGCTGAAAAGGCTCCCCATGTCATGATAGCTTTTCCTCTAACCTTAACTATGGTTGAGATGCATTCAGCTGAAACGAATGCATTCAAGATTTATCACTCCACAAAACTAAAACCACTCTGCATCTGTCCATACTCTACCAAAACTGCATTCTGCCGTTAATAATTTGTTTCCCTCAGACAGTAGTGGCTTAACATGCAAACACAAAACCAGCAAGAGAAACTTTTTGCAATTATCCTTCTACAGTGTCTTTTGTCTGAGGTTTGAATTCTTCTCACACTTTCTCTGGCTTTTTTCAATCTTCCAGGACCATGAATTTCAGATTGTGGTTATTCTAGCAACACCTCCTGTTGGTCTAAACATTGACCTATACTCTGAACTGACAGAGGAGCATTTCCAGCATTTTTCATGCCAATTCACTTAAGTTTACTAACAAATAATATTATGAGGCTCTCATATTGTGTTTAGTGTGCAGTATGTCTTAACAATACACTATCGGCACTGGTCGAGAGTACATTTATGAAAGTATCTCCTTTGCCCATGTTTTTTTTATTTTTTGCTCCAGAATGTACTTATTTTGCTTGTGACTCATGTCTTTACCAACACAAAAAAAGGTGAATACTGTACTACTACCTCATCATCCCACTTTCACATCCATGGAGTCACAGAAAATTCCACATTCTGAACAACTGTGATCTTTTTTTAGATTTTGTCCTTAGTATTTCCCTCCCCTTCATTATAAAGCCCTGCCAATTGCCAGTCAGCACCACATTTGACTGCAGGATCCTATGTTGTTGATGATTCTACTAATGAGGCAAAAGCTGGCTATAGCCTATCATCCCTTCAGCTCCAAATGGACAGCAAAAATATCATTATATCTACTTGGAAAGTTAAAAACAAGTGACATGGATGATTGATAGATATATTGCGATAAAAATGTAAATGGTATCATTGAGTCACCGTTAGACAGCCAGCTAGATGTCAAAACAGCAAAGACTTGAGACAACAAACTCCAGAAAAAACACACATACAAGCACATAAAATCTCATTTCTAGAGTCTCGATAATGGTTTTAATCACAAGTGCTGAATAATAAAGATACAAACCCAAAGTCTGACATGAAACGTCTAATGGCGATGAGACGAGAGGAAATTTTAAAACAGCCAGAACAATTAATTGTATAAAAGGACAAAATCCTTAACTGACACTACTGTCCAAAGTTATGAAGAGCTAACCGGAACACATCATTGGAGCAGACCCATTTGTTGTCGATATTCTTCAGCAGAAACATCTGGTGAAAGCCCATCACGGGGTCCTCATCTGCCTGAAGATATGAAGCAGACAAAAACTTAACAGTAATTAGAGTTCCATGCAATTTTATCTACAGGGAAATAGTGACCTAACAGCAGGGTTGGAAATCAAGCTTGTCCTCTCACCTAATATATAATACAATACATACACAGGCAGAAACTAACCAGTCACTGCAGGCTGCGCACTCAGTCACGCATACAGTCAATTTAGGCACTCCAATTCACTTAAGTTGCAAGTTTTTAGATAGTGGAAGGAGACCAGAGGATCTGCAGAAATGCCATGCCCACACAGGATGAACAAGCAGACTCTACACACACAAGATGGCAGTATGCAACAGCGGCTTGCACAATGTGCGATGTTAATATTATATACATGCAATCATCGTATTCTATAAACTATGATAGTCTGCTAGCTCTGCAATTTTAATGATGTTTCATTTCAACATAAAAAAAGTCTCAAGAAGCAGAGGAATGCGAACAAGAACTGGCCATGAAAATACAGTAGTCATGAAATGCAGTCCTACTCAAAGCAATACATTGACGAAAAAATGCACCGTATTATGTAAGATTATGTGGCTAAGAGACAGGGACAACTGTTGTTTTTGTAGGAATAATTTTGACATGCATGAATTATACAATGTAAATTTAAAAACTAAATCAAAGTGATGACAGACAGGCCAGGCTACTCCACGATGTTAAACGGCACATATCGTTGACTAATCTTGCATCATTGGAGTCCGTAAACCTGAATATCTTCTTTCGAGATGTATTTGTATTGCAGTCTTGCTGTGGTGATATTTAAGTCCTGCTTTGCAATACTAACAGATGACTGCATTTTCATTCACTTTTAATGTTAAGTGCTTCCAAACAATTGATGCTTTTGCTCTATATTTGGGCCATATTGCCGAGTAAGTAGCACTGAAATGAATAGCTGATAAAAATGGTCAAGTCTAAAAATCAAATGCCATATTCCAGAAGGACTCTAAGTTAAAGATATGTGCCAAAACAGAGTAGAACCTTTATTCTTGGAGTATACAGGAATTGCTTAAGGCTGCAAATTGGCCCTAAATTCGACCTGATTGGATTAAACTTCGATTCTATTCAATTTATGTTTGAGACACATTCACTAATGCATGATCAAACCAGTTTAAGTTACCATTACAGGACGAAAATAAGATAATGAAAAACAATTATATAGTAAGCATGAATTTTATTCTTGTACTTAACTGAGTACACCAAAACAATTTGTCCACACTGTTCCCTCTCCAGTTCTTGTACCCAGTCAGAAATAAATTATATCTCCAGACTATAAGTTGCATAAATATGCTTCAGTGTTACATTTGGGGAAAAGAAAACAGGTAATTAACAATTGCCCTGCGATGGGCTGGCCCCCTGTCCAGGGTTGTTCCCTGCCTCGTGCCCGTTGCTTACGGGATAGGCTCCGGACCCCCCGCGACCCAGTGGGATAAGCGGGTTGGAAAATGGATGGATGGAAGTAATTAACAATATTCTTATAGCTGACAGCAGGTCACATAAATAATAACCGTTTTCTCATTTGCTTTTATTTCATTCTACTTATTCTGCTTCTATATAAAATGTTACTTTGCGGTTCCGTTAGCAGTGTACTGAGTCTGACTGGTGTGAGAATGGAGCCCTACTTTGACCTGACCTGACTTGCTTGCATTCATGTGCTGTAGCGCTGCATTACCGTGACTGCAATACTATTGCAACCTGCCTTTAGGTGAAAAAGAAAGTAGTGCCACCTATATGATGAGAGGATTGAAGTAAAATTCAGCGAAAATATTTTCAAAATCTCAGGGAAAAAAGCATAAACTAACTAGATCGAGCTTGAGATTTTGTGAATTGATATCGAAGCATCAAAACGATGATCGCGATTAATCTTAAAAATCGATATTTGGCATTTTTAACCAAACATATCCACATTGAATGTCGGTATATATCTAAAAAGTAACAAAATTCGGATGTGATACAATGCAGCTATATCTGACTAAATGGTATATTACCACATATTACTTACATGCTGAAATAAGGCATGCATATTTCAATGTTAGATAGAGGGTGCTAAACTCTGATTACTTGTTTGTTTGTATACTTTAGGAAACCCACTTTATGAAGAAAACCCAGCAAGCAATATGTAGATCATAGATAAAATGACTTACCTTCAGCTGCCCTACAACCATGCTGAGGACACAGCTGTCAGGGGTAGGCTGGTGGTCTTGCGCTGTGATGCTGTGTTCAATGGTCTTGAATGGGAGACTCTGAAAATGGATAGTATCTCCCATAAGTTTGGCATTTCCCTCCTACTCTGGGAAACACCCCCACACCCATGCAATCAGCCTTTAAGCTGGCCGTGTACTTCAGATGGAATCCACATGGTTTTAGCAATATGATGACGTATGACATGTAATCACAGCAGTAATCACCATTTCAGTGCACTACTTGCGTAGGGTCAAGAGGCGACCGCTCTCATTTATGATCCCACCCACTGTCCATGATTGGCTGACATAAATGAGACACCACGGGGTTGGTCAGCAGGACTCATTATACAAGTACCGGCATGCTTTGCATCGCACTTTAAATATTGTAAATTAATATGCATATTTGTGTATTTCTGTTAATAGTAAATGTCATATCTGTGTAATGTTTGTGGTGGAATGTGTGTTTCATTAGCACGTAACTGTGAATGTCGTTTAAATTGCCGGCTTCCCTGTCTGAGCTGCTGCTAGTGTTAATTCAATAGCTGCCGTTAATAAAGCAACTTCAATTTTGAAAGCTGTCTCCTCCATTATTAACCCTCATAGCACTCGACTTGTATTAAAGATGTATCTAGTTATTGCACCCTTTATATGTTTAAGGTAAATGGGTATTCTTCATATGTAGATCTATTTATTGCTGTCTTAAATGAGACATTCACATTAAATACCTCACTGAACGTCATTAGAGGGGAGACCTTATTTCACCACAAAACTCAGTGAACTGTGGTAGGCATAAACTGAAGCCAGCCTGGCTGGACCTGACACTAAAGTGGGGTCCTCAACAACTAATAATGTCTGAAACGTATTTTCAACGCATTAGCGCATGCGCAAAAAATACAACATTAATCAGAGACGATTCGAATCCACCCATGATTACTTACACTGAGTTTTCCCATGATAGCAGCCTTGCCTTGAAATCCCTGTCCTTCCCACGTCAGGCACGAAGTATCAGTCTGTAGAAAACAAAATACAACGGCCTGCTGACAGATTCCAAAGCGTTTTAGAAACCAGTATTAAAGTCACACTGTGCTGGGCAACACGTGGATCTCACATGAAGCTAAAAAAGCAATTAAAATTAATTTATGGTAATGAAAGATACTCCTAATTGGCTTTATAGCGATCGATAAATAAAATTTGGGTTCTTACATATATATCAGCAAGGTTGGCGCGATTCGTGTCGAATTGTAGGTAGTAATGCTGCACAAAACTCGTCCCTATTTGTTCCCACACTGGTTTCTCCGCCATATCTTCGGAAGAGTCTAACCTGACACACGCAAATAAGCAGTAATAATCAGACTATAAGCGAAATTTCTCCTGAATAAGACGCTCGAAGAACCAGTCTCCAACACAACCAGCTTATAGATGAAAGTATCTTCTACTCGTAGACCGCGCGCTAGCCCAGGAACAAATCCGCCAATAGCGGTACAGGAAACAGGACTCCCAGCAAGCGATTGGCTCAGACCGCGCTATGACGGATGTGGAGGGCGGGACCCGCACGTCATGGCCACGGTGAACGTAATCCTCTTGACTTCCTAGAAGTTTCAATGTTAACTCAAATGACTTCAAAACACTAATACCTGGCTTACTCAAGCGTAATTTTTGAAGTAATTTGCACTATGTGTTGTTGACTGACTGCTTACAGTCATCTCTTAAAGCAAACGCTACTTTAAATAACTTTTTAAGACTAGAATACCAAACTAAACATGTGCAAGAACACTAAAATACATCCTAGGAAACGATTAAATATTGTAATTTCATTCAGATTTATAGGCATATACTTCAGTGTTAGTGGTGTAGTAGTTAGCATAGCCGCCTTCCAATAAGCTGCCTGTGTTTCGATCTTTAAAGATCTGTAAACAAAACATTGCTGGTTTCTCCTAGCAGTTATGCTAAATTGCCTGAAGTTTTATGTGATTCTGGAGTTTCTAAAAGGTTAATAATATAAGAATTAATAGCATTAACACCCTTTACACAACCAGAAACAAGAGTTCCTTACATACAGTTGAAACCAGGGACAGAGATCAGGCGTTTGTGAAGGCCACTCCAAAACATTGACTTTGTTGTCCTTAAGCCACTTTGTAACTAATTTTGCAGGATGCTTAGGGTCATTGTCCATTTGTTAGACCCATTTGCACCCATGCTTTAACTTTAACTGATGTCTTGAGATGTTCTTTCCTCATGATACCATCTATTTTGTGAAGTGTACCAGTCCTTCCTGCAGCATAACTGTGTATTTTACAGTTAGGATGGTGTTCTCAGGCTTGCAAGCTTCCCCCTTTTTCCTCGAAATGTAACGATAGTCATTATGGCCAAACAGTTCAATTTTAATGTTATCAGACCACTTATCAGTTTTTTTATGTTGGTTTTGGAGTAATGGCCTTTTCCTCACTGAGTGGGCTTTCAGCTCATGTCGGTACAGGACTCGTTTCACAGTGGATAATTACACTCTCTTACCAGCTTCAGCCAGCATTTTCACAAACTCTTTTACTTTTGTTCTGAGGTTCATACACGATTTGCACCAAAACACTTTCATCTCTGGGACACAGAACCCATCTCCTTCCTGAGCGGAATGATGGCTGGCCATTCCTGTGGTGTTTATACTTGCATATAATTGTTTGCACAGATGAACGTGGCACCTTCAGGCATCTGGAAATTTTACCCAAGGATGAACCAGTCTTGTGGAGGTCCACAATTCTCTTCCTGATATCTTGACTTATTTCTTTTGATTTTCTCATGATGGAAGCAGTATGAGGTGTGCCTCCAATTAACTCAAGTAGTGTCAATTAACCTATCAGACACTTCCAAAGCCATGACATCATCATCTGGGCTTTCCCAAATTGTTTAAAGGCACAGTAACCTTAGTGTATGTAAACTTTTGAATTTGAAGAAAATAAAAAAAAATCTCTAAAAAACATTCCTCTCATTATTCTGACATTTAGCAAATAGAAATGATTTTGGTAATCCTGACTGACCAAAAGCAGGAAAATTTTTGTCTTTTTATGCAGTCTATGTAAACTTCTGGTTTCAACCGTTTAAGCACTATCAGTGCAGCATAAAATAGCACTCATTAAATAGTAGGAAACATCAGCTCAAAAATATTCTTTTATTAACAACATAGTAGTAAGTAGCAAGAGGAAAAAATTAAATTCAGGGAAACTGTTAAAAAATATCAGATAGGTATAATGGTAGTGGGCATGTTAAGAACAGAAGAGCAAGAAGTAATACATACAGAGACAAGCGGGCAAACTATTTATAAATCAAACATGATATTGCAGTAAAAGAAAAAAAATGGCCAGTCATTACAATCACCCGGCTGATCAAATACTACATTTTTTAATGTTGGCATGCTCTGATTGGTGCTTAGTATATGTTAATACATATTAAATGCACCTATATGAAGCGGCAGAGCCATAGATTGTGAAGTGTACTGCCAAAACACAAAATACCACAATTTTGACAATAAATACCCTCATTGACCACAGTCAGGTTCTTAGCAAATATTTGTGCATGTAGTTTTTCAGTGAAATTCAGTCAGATGTCCAAAGTCTGCACTAGGATTACAAACACATTTGTGGTAGCTGCCCTGAGCTCTGGAGGTTTATGGTGGAGACAGCAGTCATACACTAATGATATGGTTAAATGAACAGTGCCAGGGGGGCGAGCTGCTGGAAGGCCTGGCTGAACACTTACTCTGCACAAGGATGACAGCTGTTACCAAAATAGGAGAATTGTTATCATCACCCTTTCGCTGTTTAAATGGATTGCAGAAATATAAACTACAAATAAAAAAGTATCTCAAAATATGGCAATAATTATGGAGGAAAAAAAAAGTATTTTAAAAAAAGCAATATGTTAAAAGCTGTCACATGTTAGATGGCATCCATTTCAAAAAGCTCTTCTTATGGCAAAAAGAAAAAAAAATGTAACTCCGTCTTCTATAATGTCACGACTTCCTTTCCTCCACATACCACTGACTTAATTTCTGGCGCATGTGGGTCATACGGTGAAGCACTACCGCATCAATTCCAATTTTACAAACCCAGAGGTGCAAAACAGTATGAGGCACTTCTCGCACAAGCATGGTAAACTGTCACTTAGAGGGCCTGGAATATTGTTTGGCTACAAAGTCAGTTATTCCCAGTGAGAAGCTGTGGCCCTCCTTTGCCAAGCTCCACGACTCAGCGCTCCCATGTCCTAAGTGTCAGGACAGTATTGCTTGTTAGATCTCTGACCAACAGTCACTCCCTCTGCCAAAGGATATGTATTATTGCCCTTTGGCTAAAGCATGATGAAGTGAGGCTCCTGCACCAGAGGGAGAGGATTGATCTGGCTTCTCAATCAGTGCTCCACGTGTGGCTGGAAATAATCATCGGTTCTGAAGACGGACGGCACCTCCTGATGCTGGTTCTGTGGCCTTCTAGAGCCAGCTGGTTTCTGCAAGGAAAACCATAGGTCAAGTCAATAAATATCCTTGAATAATATCCTTACCATAGTCCTACAGCACTTACAGTACACCCTCAGTTGACCCTCGAAGCCTCCAAACAAGAAATGCTAATGAATGAGTGGACCTGATGTTTGGGTTTGAATATTTACTTATTTAGCAGAGGCTTTTGTCCAAAGCAACATACAAGTCAAAAAGTGAGAGCTGTGTCAGTATCCCGGAAGTAACTGGGTTTAAGGGCCTTGCTCAAGGACCCATCACTGACATTCGGTCTTCCGCAGGATTTGAATCAATAATCTTCTGATCACAGGAATTGGAGTCCTAATGTGCAAAGTCATGTACTGTCAGATTAAAGACACAAATCAGGTTTTAACAGATTAAACAGTGTAATTAGTATGATGTCCCACATGGCCACAAAGTTTTACACCTCTAACATCTGCATGACTGCACTTTCTTGAGCAATGTTGGGCTTGAGAAATGCTTACGTTTAGAAAGGCAGAGACATTCATTGTGCGGAAGATCTTCTTGAAGGCCCCTGGGAGGCTTCCCTGTTCTCCCTCAGCCTGATTCACCTGCTCCTCCATCGCACTGACGTTGGCCCCAACTATTCTGACGAAAGCCTGTCAGCCATTCGAGACCTTTCATCAGAACCCTCTATCTTCTACGACCAAATGCACTAGATGGGCAACTTGACATATTTTCACATGTTAATACAAGCACCATCACTTGTGAAATAAAGTTAACAATGTTCTCCGTGCACTGATGAGCTTTTATAAAATGATATTTATCCTTAGTAGCAAACATACCTCTAGCTTATCAATTTTTCTGTAGATTTCTCTCATTTCTTCAGATCTTCGGAGAATTTGAGGTAGATTCTCATTGACAATCTGAGATGTGTCACTTCGGATCTAAAAAATATTTTATATTAGTCATACCAGTACGATTCATTCAACATCATTTGACTGGCTTTATTTTTTGACACAAATGATCACCTTAAACAGAAGAAAATGAGAACTTCAAGAACCCACTTTACTACCAACTAAAATGCTTTCCAGTCAATAGATACGGTAGGGCAGAAAAAATAACATGTTACTCAGCTTTAAATATTCTACAACAAATAAGATTATATATATTACTGTCAAGCTGACAAAATTCAGCTCTCTACAGAAGAAATGTATAACTTGAAACATCCCATGCATCTGTAACACAAGTCATAGTTTCCCACAGTGTCACTGTAAGAGTGGAAAACTATAGTCAATCAATCAATCGATCAATCAATCGATTTCTTCAATAATACAGATACAATAAGTCTGTGCTGCGATCCTTAAAAATAACCAGATTAAAATTTACTAAACGGCTTGAATAATCCAAAGAATGGGAACAGGTGGCATAATAAAGGCATACCATGTCAAGCATTCCGACGAACTCATCCACCCGAGTAAGCATCTCCTCCAAGCTCTTTTCAAAGCCGTAGACCTTTGGGGAGAAAAACAATTTCGTGCGCTTAATGTCATCCCTCAATCCTCAAACCGCCTGTTCTAGTGAGTCCCACACACGCTTTAAATAAGCCCCAGATTCCCCCTAAGCTCCTCCTTGCATAACGTTCAAGTTCTATGACAACATAAAGTAATGCATAAAGGACAGGCGGAGACATCGTAAAGATCTTGTCTAGTGGTGCCATTACTTGACTGTAAATAATCGCTTGATCGAGCCAAACATACGCCTTACCTGGTCGTCGGCGTTAGCCCTGATGTAAGCCGAGAAGCTCCGCGCCGTGCGCTGCAGCAGGAGATCGTCGTTTTGCCCGCTGTGTGGCGGCGGAGCGTTGAAGCTGTGGCTTTGTGACACTGAGCCGCTGCTCAGGCCCTCACTCAGCATGGAGAAGCTACTTGTACTCTGGGACACATTGCCGCTGTCCGTGCTCACCTCCGCCGCCGATTCCTCCACGGGCGACAGACGCCCCGGTCCGTCGACTTGACGGTCCATAACACCTACTGTTTCTCTTTCGTCGGGCAGCTGATCAATCACGTGAGTTACCCGTCACTCTGGATAGGTACCCGAATGGCCCAAACTGAACCAAGCGGTGCAATGCGTTTTCCGATTTTTCGGAACGTAGGGCACGTAAGATCCGCTACAAAACAGTTGTATTGGGCATGCACTAAACGTAACAGAGAACTATATACCGTTTGCTTTAATACAATGGTGTTAATACAAAGGGAACAGTAGCTTTGTTAGGTATCTCCTTAAGTTTGCAGACGATACCACCCTGATTGGACTCATAAAAAACGGGGATGAGTCCAATTACAGACAGGAAGTAAGTCGACTGGTGTCATGGTGTGATGTAAACAATTTAGACTTGAACACACAAAAAACGGTGGAAATGACCACTGACTTCCGGAAAAATCCCCCAGCACCACCTCCTTTGGTCATACGGAACACTACTGTTAGCAAAGCTGAAACCGTCAAATTTCTGGGCACCACCATACAAGAAGACCTCAAATGGGACACAAATATCACCTCCATCACTAAGGCGGCCCAACAGCACATATACTTCTTGTGTCAGCTAAAGAAATTTAAGGTGCCGCAGAAGCTCATAGCTAAGTTCTACACGGCTGCAGTAGAATCAATTATTACGTCCTCCGTGTGTCTGGTTTGGGTCTGCAACATCGCACTCTAAGAGGAGACTACAGCATATAGTGCGATGGGCGGAGATCATTGGCTGTCAGCTTCCCCCCCCATTAAACACTGTACTCATCTCAGATGAAGAACAGAGCCAAATAAATTATGTCTGACCCTCTGCATCCTGGCCACTCCCTTTTCCAGCATCTTCCATCCCAGCGAAAGCAAAGAATTAGAGCCATGAGCACAAGGACAAATCGTCACCTGAACAGCTTCTGCCTCCAGGCCATCAGCCTTTTAAATAAGGACCCATGAAAAACTGTCATAATGGAACCATGCACTGTTCAAGCTTCATTAACATATTTTAACTAATTGAACTCGTCTGCACTGTACCTGAGCTCTTTGGCCATTACATCCATCCATTATCTATTTCTTTATATTATCCACATGCTTGACTCAACATTGCACATCTCCTGTAAAAAATCCTTGTATCTTTACTTTTAAGATGTTTATTTGTGTGTGTGTTTTATGTCATGATACCACTTGGACCAAAAGAAATTCCTTCTACTTCTCTGTACTTGGCAAATAAAAAAGATTCCGAGTCTAAAGTGCAGAGCTGTAAATTACTAGCCTGACAGCAGAATATATATTTAATTTGCGCAGAGATCATTATATTGTGTGGTTCATATGTTTCCCCTGGAATCAATAAAGCTAGTTTTAATATATTTATTTGTGTTTTTAATTATCAGTACAGGGTAACGGGGCAGTTTGATTGTTCCAGCCATATTGTTCAAAGCTGTTTTATTTAAAAGTCAGTATTTAAAAAGTGCAGTTATTCCTCATTTATCAAACTGAAAAAGTCACACAACAGAACATCTTTTAATTTCTTTATTTTAAGTCATCTTTTAAAAATACAAAAAAGTTTAATACATAGTAAGAAAAACAACAGTAATAATATTCACATACACAAAATTTACTGTATAATCTGAGGAATGAGTTTCAAGTGAAGTTTACCGTGGATTTATCAATGGAACAAGGATACTGGGGAAGCACTTTGACACACTGGTAAACTCAAGTGGAATAAACACTCAAGAGAGCTGGACATAAAGAATTTTACACTTGTGCAAAAAATCTCTTTACTGTATACATACAGTCAAATGTGAGACACATGCTAATTTTTAAAAAAAAAAAAAAAAACCAGTTATGCAGGTTGATCAGCTATGTATTGCTCCTGCAATGTGACTGACAAAGTTAATCAAACCACCCTCTATTTCAGCTAGTACGTCTGTCAGACTGAACATTTTGGAATGAATTGCAATTAGCCTATTACGGTACCTGAAAATGTCATTTGAAAACGCGTTGTATGTGGGAAGGAAATCTACACCCACGTTGGTTTGGGTTCCCACTCTGATTTGCCAGACTGAAGCATATTTGAACCGCCTGCTACATGAAGTATGAGGCCCATTATCTCTTATTTCATATGTTTTTAAGAGAAATATTGCAGCTAGTGTTCATAATCTTTTGCATGCAGTAATAGACAAGAACAGCAGCGTTCCCGCAAAATCAGAGATTTTCATAATAAATTAAAAGTAGCGTAAAATTCCTCACGAGCAGAGGCTGAATTTGAATATAATTACCGCATCGTACCAGCAGGTGGTGTTGTCTAAAAGAAAATGATATCCACGGGACTGAAGGGGGGGGGGCGATGACTGCTCAGTTCACATACAACTGTAAAAACAGGAAATAAAATAAAAACAAAAAAGTAAAAGCAAATAAAAACAACCTATATTTCGTTGAACAA
>JAODJW010000046.1:20404239-20420109 GCA_026777045.1 Hyperopisus bebe
AGAAACCTGAGCTGGGGCAGAAGGGCAGCCCCCAGTGCACGCATTACCCCACCCTACCCCCCACCGCCTGCACTAACGTCTACATCTGAAATCTTACGGCTAAACCTCGCAAGGAGGTCTCACAGTACTGACATCACACCTTCACCGGGAGACCTTGTGAGGAACAACCTGTTACATTTACACTAAGGCACTATTCCTCGTGAAGAGGTCTCACAGTACTGACATCACAGCTAAATTTAGGCTCTGTCCGTACTAATGCATTGAAATTCAGAAAGAAAAAAATCTGCATCCGCACTAATGTTATGACCAGCTTTGAAAAAAATACAACTTCATTCCTATGAAGAATAACCAATTAGGAAAAGAGACATCAGGAAAAGGTCACAGGCTAAGTACAAACCGATCGGAGCTCACTGATGTAGGCGTAACAAAGTTTTTTACATTTATGGGCGCCCGCACGAATGCATTTACAGAACGATTAATTGGCACTGAAAATTCTCTCTGCTTCTGGGGGAAAAAGGACACGTGGTAAAAAAAAAAAATTTAAACTGTGTTACTAAATGAAAATGTATTAGTGCAGACATACCCTTAGACTAACAGGCTAGGCCTTCAACACATGACAGCAGGAGATTTGCACATTTATCCACGTAAGGTACCCTCGTTAATCTTTACTCTCGGTGATCCTGTGCCTTCGTATAACCTTCCAAGCTTATCTGATGTCCTCCTTTTTGTCGGCTTGTTTATTCACCATTAGTTATTAAAGGTTTTACTAAAACAAGCAACTCATATAAGTTAAAGAAAGGATGGTTTGAGTTACTGGCTACCAAGAGTGGAAATGACTCATGATGCATATCTATCAATGTGTAGTCAATGGCTCTGGGTCTATCTAACCCCACTGAAGCCCTACACAGCTACCCCCCCTCTGCTGTGAGACTAAGCCAGGGCTGGGAGGGAAAGTGGCAGAATGAGACACACGGGCAAGACGATCTGGAGCAGCCAAGGTTCCGGTTCCCGTCCTGCAAGACCATCTCATCGACAAGGCTGGAAGCACTAAAGGCTAACAGCTAAAAGCTAAGCGCTAAAGACTATCCAACATCATCACACAGAGACCCCTCTGGGGGGGGGGGCGTCCTCCACAGGAACCCAGTACTTGCTGCCAGACTGTCCTTGCCTATCCATCGCACGGGGAGACATCGCCTCAACTACAACTTCCGTTTCTTTTTTTTTTTTTATTTGACTGGCGTACAGAAAAAAGTCCAACAACAACAATACAAGAGCTTTGAGGGGAGAAGAAAACACAGCTAACACAGCTAAGTAAAATGCTAAAAAACAAAACAGTGACATGAAAAATGCCCCTAAAAAAGCGTTTATGCTTATAAAGGAGTGTAAATACTAGAGGGCACGATGCCAGAGAGCTACCCAAGGACAGACAAGTGTGACGCATTTCTCATCAGGGGCAGGGGGCTTGAGAAAGGTACGGCCTCTCTACTCAGCCGACCGGCCTTTTAACCCCGTAAGTGCCAGGGAAAGGAAGATGACAGCATGCGGCAGGGCCAGTCTGCCGACGGGCCCGATACCCGCCAGGGACGGCCTCTGATCTGGGCGGGACATAATTCAGGTACAGCTGGGCGGTGCTGGGATTCTTAAGAACAAGGAAAGTGTGAGCGTTACTCAGCCTGCAGAGACAAGCGGCGAGTGTGAACGCTTAAGCCAGACCTCGGGGGTGTAACGGAGTGTGAAAAGGCATCCTGCACTGTGGGGGTCACTGCTGGCTGGCTGGCTGGTTTAGAGTATCCCAGGGCATTCCCCCTCCCCCCCAAGCTGGGACCTGCCCAGTACCATGGGGGACAGATGGGGCCAAACATCTAGGAAGGCCTTTAAAAGCCCAGTACCCCTACAAGAGGGTGAAAGACAAGGATCAAGAGGACTTCCCAAGATGCACCGGGGCACCGACTGCCTCCGCTTCCAAGCGCATTCACAGTCCCAAAGCAAATAAAGCCATGACCCTCATTCCACAAATTACACAGAATTCTGGGAAAGATGTCAAACGCACATGAGCAGTCTCTCTGAGGTAAGGTTACATTCCAGTGTCTTCCTTCAGGGGCAGCAGCGTGTCCTCATTCCCCGCGTGCCGACGTCCCGCCAAACTCCCTTCTGCTAATGTTACCGAATCCCTTAAGAACATTCCTGAAAAGATGCGGTTAGCCGGTCCGCCACTGAACCGGCCTTTTAGAACGACTTTTAAAATCAGCCCTCTGATGGCGGCCGGTTTTGTTTTTAACTGTCTGAACTGAATATGAGCTCCAAAAAAAAAAACTTTATAGTGCAAATGTAACAGTAAAATAAACGGCATTCCTCTTCAGGACAGCGTGATCACCGCTACTCCACAGCTTGTGCTCTTCCTCCCAAAAAGCTCATGTTTCTGTTACTCATCGCTGAGGGAAAAAACAAACACACACACACACACAGCCATCCTCTGCGTCCGGCACCCAGGCGCACTAACGGCGAATAGTTTGCCGGCCCACCCTGACCGCACGCTGCAGGGTCGACTCCGACGCCGGAATGCCGGTGCCTGCTCACTTTTTCGCGCGGCTTCTGGTCCTGTTAGCGGCCCGGAGTTCTCGACACTGGCTCTGGGTGGCGCTTGTCCCGGGGGATAAACAGGAAGATGTAGGAAATGTAAAAAAAATGCCCCTAAAAAAGGGGGCGACTGAGGGTTCCGCCAGGCCGGGGGGGATGAAACAGCTCAGTCATAAACGAATCTGCCTCTGACCTCGATTAGATCCACACTTCCCCTCGCGAAGGCCAGCTAGGAGCACGGGCGACTTCCTGTCAGAAGCTCTCATTCATGGCCTGGAGATTAAAGCTACTGGACTTCCAGTCGGAAGCACCGCTCCCCCCCTTCCCCCGAGGCCCATTATCCATGGCCAGACGAACCCATGCCGCTTTGGGGCAGGTGGGAGATGAATGAAACACAAACAGGACGGAGCCGCCACTGCAGGGGGTGCAGACGGGGATGACCTGGCGTACGTGGGGCAGATAATCCACTGCATGTCCTTGCAGAGGCCGCGTAGGTGAAGTGTCTGGCCTAACTGCAGGGGGTGCCACCCCAGAATTTCGACACGCGCATAACAGAGCCATCAGCTGTCATACGGAATCACAAAATTCCAGGATCATTAACAAAATAACCCATAGAAATACTTCCGTCAGTAAAGAGCCTTTGCTTTAGCCCCGAGGTCTCCAACTCCGGTCCTGGAGAGCTACCGTCCAGCAGATTTTCTATCCTACCTGGCTTCTGATGAGCCACACTAGTTCCCAGGTAAATACCAGGGCCAGGTGTGGCTCATCAGAAGCCAAGTGGGACAGACAACATACCGGACGGTAGCTCTCCAGGACCGGAGTTGCAGACTCCTGCTTTAGCCAGTATGAGAAGTCTTCCAAACAGAGAGGATAGGCCAGAACCGGAATGAAGCGCTTTTTTAAGGAGACCTCACCTTGTCTCTGGATGAAGATCCGGAGCAGGGGGTGAGCGGACGTCACGGCCTTGCAGAAGTTGTCGTCGTTGTTGATGGGCAGGAGGTCTCCGTGCACGTCAGCATACCCAATCATCACCTCCATGCTGGCAATCCGATGGATGTGCAGGATGAGCTTGTAAAACTCGTCAAACTTCCCCGGCTTCTGCCGGTCCACGGAAAACCTCCGGAATTCTGCCCCATACTGTGGAGAAGAGAAGGTGTCGGATGTTACGGGTGACTCTTGGAAATCTGGACTGGTAAGCCAAGTCCGACAGACTGCGGAAGGTCAGGGTGAAACTGCGAAGGAGACGATTTTGTCAAACAAGAGATTTAGGGGAAAAAAAAACAGCTTCTGGCCTCCAAACCCGAAGGATACGGGTCGGCTGACCACAGCTGGAGGAATCCTCTCATCACACACGCTGCCAGCTGTCCACAGCAAACCTCAGAGCCCTCACTCAATTTCTGCATCATTTATTTACAGACAACCGTTTCCTGTAAACAGTCGACCACACCACAAGAGAGGATCCTGGCAGAGTGAAAAGCACGAAAGGGCAAAATCCACCCGCGTTCAGCCTCAGCTCACGTCTGAGGCAAGGGGAACGACGCTGATGAGGGAGCCTGAGTCCTGTCCTGTGTCATGAGGAGGGGTAGACAGAGGGAGGCAGAGCGCACATCAACGGCCAGCTTTGAGCTAGCCGTCACCTTCACGCACCACGGGAACCTGACCGCCAAAGTCGGCATGCTGAATAATGCGAGTGTCGCAGCTCCTGCAAGAGACGCACTATAAACAGATACAACCGACCTGGAGCCATGCGGGAGAATGAGACGAGGGGGGGTGGCAGAATACAGGGTCGACTTTGTTCTCACAATAGAAACAGCACATTATTACGCTGGTAATTTGCGCATGGGGCGGCTCGGGGTGATTACCCCCCACCGTCCCCCGAAAACGACAGGCCCGCCCCGGTGGAAAACAGCGAGCCTTTATGAGAAGAAATGTCAGCAACGTGCCAGGGATGGGGGGGGGGCACGCATGCGTGTAAACACACACCGTACTCGCTACTCCGTACAGAAGCCTGAGACGGCATCCCGAAAGCCGAGGGGACGGACGCAGAGGTGCCTCAGTCCTCAGAACACGCCGGGGCTTCAGCTTGCTCCGCTCAGAGTCGGGTTGGGGAATAATGCGTTATTGTTCTCCTGGCAACATGACTCCGACCACGTTATCACACATGAGCAGTAGCTGATATCAGGAAAAACCGTTAAATAAACACGGCCGGGCTGGCGAGAGATGGCCGTTCCTGGCATTGAGTCCCCGGCATGCTGCAGTTTCGGGGGGAGGATTTGAGCCAACGTCCGGGCCGGACCCGTGTCTGTGCGGTCTTCGACCTCTGGCACTCTTCCACGCAGAGCCGGACTCAGGTTTCAGCTTACAGTAACACAGAAAGCGGAAAAGCAAAGACAAGGTCCTGACGGCGTCCCAGACCTGCTCCCTCCCCTTGAAGAGGTGAAAAACATGAGGAATTAGAACAAATTCACGGGCTTTAAGAAAAACAAGCGCAAAGACCTTGTTCATAACCAAACAGGACTTTTCTTTTTTAATCAGAATGACCTTTATGAATTACCCCATCTGCAAAACTTACCAGTGAATACCATGTCATTCCAAACTATTTCAGTAAATAATAATAGAAAAAAAACTTCAGTCTGAGTTTATTTTACATTTCAGGTCGTCCTTGAACTACTGCATCGGCCCACTGCAGCCAAAATAACATAGAAGCCATAACCACGACTAGCGAACACAAATCAAATTCAGGGCCATTAGGCGTCACCGTTCAGGTCAATTCTATTCCTTTCCAATTTCTATACCCCTCCCTCAGGCGCCATTGCATACCAGGATTCAGATCAGTTCTGTTCCAATTTCCAGCCCAAGCTATTCAGGTGCCACTGAATACCAGAAGTCAAGTTTCAACATGGTTACAACAAGTCTCTCTCTCCTCAGATACAGGCCCTGCGATGACAGCATGCGGCACGTTGCAGTAACGCCTGCAGGTTCAGGCAGGCACGCAGCAACAGAGAGCCTGCGCTCCACATCTTTATTCTTTCAAATTTGAACTTTTCGTCTTACACCTTGACAGCTGCCTTGAAAACTATCCTTAATCTGCAAACACTCTACATTCAAGTGGAAATATAAGGGGGGGTGGAAAAAAAAACAAGGATCTGTGTTGTCATGGAGATGGGCGGGGGGGGGAGTAAAGCATTTGACAGACTAATTGGTGCCAAACTGCATTGTGTAAGAAGACTACGGGAGCTATTCCTAGGCAGCACCAGACAGACCGAGGGGCATCACAACACATCTCAAAATGCCCTTAAACACTCCTCCATCACATCCCCAGGGACGGACTCTGAGCTCACAATCGCTGCATGCTTCCTTACGAGGCTGACATCACACCTGCAGCACAGCTCAGGGACAAACACCAAGGCAGACACATCCATGTGGCAGGTCACCATACAGAATCACAACAAACAAAACAGTAGGCCTTCACATGGAGAGGCACCCAGCATCTCCCTTAAACAGAACAGGAGAAAGCCGCTTATATAACTGCCTGTCACTGCAGCAGGGGAATCTGGCTGTGATCATGGTGCTCAGGAGACCCAGAGAGCACCACGCCAAAGTGAGGGAATGTCCTTAGTCAGCTGTTTCCGAGCCGCACTTCAGGTGTCGACTCCAATCGCCATTATCTTGTTTTAAACTTTTTGCAGTCTTCAGTATTGGCTTCAAAACCTGATTTTCCATTCTGTGTAATGTTTGCCTTCTCAGCCTTGATTCCCCAGCCCGATTCTCTATCAGAATTTGCATTTTAACTAATTTAACGCCTTTTATATAAGAGAGGTGGTTGAGAGAAGCATTCATACAAATCCACAGAAAGTGTCTGTAGGGTACAGAGAGAGTAATGTGGCTCCAGTAAAGATGTGTTTCTTGGAGAAACACAGAAAGTAGAGCTTTATGGTTTTCTGTAAATCCAATTTTGGGAGGCAAAACAGGCTCACTTTAGGACAATAATTGAGAAAAAGTTACAATTGCTTGCTTTTCCACGAGCTCCTTTATAATAGTTACAAAGTTGCTTCTGAAAGGTCTTTCAAGAGCCCGACAACGGAGACCGGGCTGTCAGTTAAATTATAGCTGCATATATTCACCCAGAGGGAACTGCGACCTAGGCATGTCACGCCTGTATAATAACCCCTTCAAACACGCCAAGCACCGGGCTATTCATCTGATACTCAGCTCTACCCCAAATTCACCGTTTTACACCAAAACCAGCAAGCAAGACTGCAATGAAGCGACGGTGCTTTTGCATGGGGAAGCTACTAAAATGTCCGCCTATTACACGTCCAACGCATGCATCCGATGAGTCTAAACTTAACGCTTTTGCTTTGTAAAGGAAGCACACCCTAAGTTTTTAGAGGCAAAGATCAGGGTGGCTATCACATTGTTCATGGGCGACAGATTGGGAGGGAGCAGATTTCCCAACTGGAAGCCTAATTTTACATCCCCCGAACCGAGTAAACCAGAGTAAAACAATTGCTGCGTAACTGTTTTTCTGTGACGAAAAATGTACCGCAAGGATGGCTGGCATACAGCGCGTGTTTCAGCCGGAGCCCTGCACGTCTGGTGCATTTCCAGTTTTTCAGGAAAATCGTGAGAGTTCAGGAAAAACATTAGCAGCAGAGATGGACCTTGAGTTTTCCCAAGCTGGCGAGCGACTTAGCCCAAACTGATGCATTCCGCAGAAAATGCACGCGGGGCTTCTGCTTTGCTCAGACGCATCTTGACTTTCCAAAAAAAATCACAAGTTTAATCGTTCCTCACACTCTTACACCACGCATCCAATGGGATTCTCATAACGTTTACTGCCTTAAAAATGCCCAGACCTCCCGAAATCGTATGAGCAAGTTCGTTAGTTTTCACTGCGGTAAACGTGGTTTCTGACCGTACTTTTGACTAAGACTGCGTTTTGATCTCATTAATCCGCTTTTTAAAGCTGCCTCTGCTAGCATGAGCTATGAGCGACATCTGAAAATCTCTACACGGTCGCCCCACCAGCAAAACTAAAATAGCAGATGACAAAGTTGAAATAGCAGTACAAAATATCTGAATGCCGGATCACTCGATATAAGCCGCTACTCGTGGTAAACTTACCTTGCTTTTAACTTCAACCGCATTACAGTCCAAGTACCGCAAGGACTGCGATTTATTAAAACTCCGATTCATTTTCACTCCCTTTTCACTGTCTCTGAGTCGTCCGTCGCCCTCTCCGATACCAAAAATAAGGGGAGTCGCCAATCTATCCGTAAAAAAGAGAGAAGTTTATCTAAGCAGCACTCTCGGTATTCCTAAGATCCGTCCGACTCCAGTCCAGGGCGCTGTAATCGTCGGCAGAACGGCACAAAAAAAACGAGCTGAACCCGCCGCCTGTGGATGGGGGAGCGGGTGGTGAAGTTTGCAATGACATCACCGATCCGCCGGGAGAGGGCTGCCCCGATCCAGCCTGGGATGGGACGGGACGGGACGGGACGGGACGGAATGGGATGGGACGGCAGGGCGCAGAGTAGTGGGTCCTCCGCTGCGCCAGAGGACGCGATCCCGACGGGGCGCTTCGGTACGGGACTCAAAGTGGGGCTCCAAGCCCCCTAAAAAGCCCCGCATGTCAGCATGTGCTTTATGCGAGATCGGCGCGGTGTACAGCGTGCGAAGTGTGTCTTATTTGCATTTTCCAGTCAATAAGTTAAAATAACAGACACTCCCAGCTTCTAAGATGGTCTATATCAGAGTGGCGCTTCTGGAAAGGGAGACGTGGGGTTGTATGTAAATGTTTGCAATGTCACCCCGGTTTAGAGTGATAATATCACACCCTGCAATGAGATGCTGTTTTTCTTACAAGAAAGTAACCCGCCTTTCTTTCAGGCCTTTTTGACGATTAGTGCTTTTCGACAGTCCTTAACTAACGTTAATGACAATAGCAGCTAAAAAGTTATCTCCGCCACGCTAGTACATATTTTTCTTATTTAATAAAACACACCATATATTTGATATGGACTTTCAAGGTTTGTTACGTTACATCGCCGCCAAGTGGTCCGTCGGTGTTACTGCAGGCTGCACCTGCCCCCCCCCGCGAAATACCCTTTATGGCTCACTATGTATAAGGTTGAAATATAGTGTTCCCGCTCGATGAAACGCTGGATGAAAATCAACGTTTTTCAAAGTGCCCTGAGATATACAACATAGATAGACATAGAAACATATAAAGTATTGGCAGCTGGATTATTTACCCTCCCAATCCAGGCTAACTGGCTAGATGTGCAACTCATCCTGGACTTTGGGAACTGGAAAAATATACAATACTCCACTTCCAAGCTGGTGTCTCCTTCTCTCCGGCCCTGGGGCCAAGGTCGATTGGGACAGCACTCCTATATCATGTATACAGGTTTAAATATCAGCATTAATCATTTGGCTTTTAAAGAGGCAGTGTCCCCATTACTGCTTTTTTGTGATACTCACATGATTATACACACCATACCACCACATGGCCCTTAATTGGGTCTTTCAGAACATTTGTCCCATCCAGGAACTTTGTGAGAACCAAATTTGCGGGTAGGTGCCATTTCAAAACCTCACAAGACATACAAAACACATATGCGGATATTAATGTTTTTGAAACCTTATGTAACTATTATACATACAAACGGTCAGCTAACCTTGTTTACTGAAGCGATGTGAGTCGTGAATGTCACAATGTAACAACTCATTGATGATGTGTAGGGTTATCGGAAGACGAGGGGAATGACGATTGATGACGGGGAATGATGGTGGGTGTGGCTGTGTGAGTGTGGGTGTGGCTGTGTGAATGTGGGTGTGGCTGTGTGAGTGTGTGCGCCCTGTGGTGTGTTGGTGCCCGCCCAGGGTTGGTTCCCACCTGCACCCGATGCTCCCGGGATAGGCTCCGGGCCCCCCACGAGCCCAGTGGGGACTAAGTGGTTACGATAATGGATGGATGGATGGACTGGGTAGGCACATGCCTACCTAAATTGATTGGCACAACGCCATTGGTCCCATCAATTGCTGGCTCCTCCTACTGTCGTCCAGCTGGAGCTCAGTGTATCACTGCACATTCCTGTAAAGGTAATCACTGGAAACCTTCAGCCACTGCCGATAGTGTCCTGACAGCGTAGGCAGATAAGAGCCAGGCACTCATAGTGCCTAACAGCCCCTCTTAGAGTATCACGGCTGCTGCTGGGAATCGTCTCAAGAGACATGTTACTACTTTTTTCTTGGTTCCTTTGTGTTTTAAACCAGCCTTTCCATTTAGGCCTGAAATCTCACCTTTGGAACTATGAAGACATGCTTTGGGATCCACTGTGGTTATTCAAAGGCACAGGCAGACGGAGTCTAATCCCCAACCATGCAGACTGGGGTGCCTGGCCTCAGAGGTGCAGTGACAGGACAAGGGGGCAGGCAATGGCCTGGGGCCCCGAACTGGGAGGGGGCCCCCGAGGGGGCCGATTACATAGTACATTGCATCAACAAATCTGCTTTATTTGTGTATTCTTTTTTTTGTGAAAATAAAGGTCTTGTGTTTACTACATACTCTTTGTTGGTATTTTAAATACACACTTCACTGTAAAAAAAGGTAATAAATCTTACTGTTGGGGGAGGGGGGGGGTAGAGGGCCCTATGGAGTCTTTTTCACCAGAGTCCCTTGAATCGCATCTGCTCACCTCCGTAGACTCGCACCCGAAGGTTTTTAAAATTACTTTATGGGAACATGTTAGAAAAACAAAATGTAAAGTTCAATTAAAAATACTGTAGTATGACAATGGCAGTGCTCTTCTGCTTCTGCTCATTAGTTTTCTAGTCATGTAAGTTAAAAAAGAGAGAGACAATAAAACATCTGTGAATGGGCTTGTTTTTTTGGTTGTTACCACAGTCATCTTTTGCTGGTATTCTTAATTTTGATTGGCCCAGAGAATTACCTATTGGTTGCATGGTAACACAAAAACCAATAGAAAGACAAGACAAGGGCATACTAAGTATGTGCTACCAGCATGCTAAATCAGAAACCATACATACAAGTAAAAAAGACCAGAGACTGATCTTATATTATTTATAATGTTTTGCTTGGAAAGCCACCAATGGTGCACAAAAATAATATGCAACAAAACAAAAAAATCCCGCGACGGTCCCCCCCCACCCAGTTCACTACTGAGAGATTAGGGGCCCTTCCCAGACCCTCTGTGGGTCTCTGAACTGGGCCATGAGCACTCACCACTCTATCTGACACTGCGAGAAGGCCTCCATTGTGTCCAAGCTTGTGACGGGAACTCAGACAATGGTTTGGGGCTGGTTCTTAGCCCCCCCCCTTCCCCTGAACACCGCCTAGGGGAGGGGGCATGCCAGGCCGAGCCGTCCAACGGGAAGTCCCGGGGAATGCCTGGGCCACAGCTCACACAGGGCACGGATTTCCTGGTCATGTGACCGCATTTCTGTTTAGTTTAGCCTTTTAGTTTAGCCCCCCCCTCTGGCTCTTAATGGCGTCTGCAGTGAGGAAGATGCTTCCTTTCATCTCCAGTGGCAATGACAGGAAAAAACCTTGATCCTGGTGTAAATATACAACAGCAAAGCTTCCCTTTAATACTGAAAAACACCCACTGGTCACTTTGTCACTAAAGCAGAAGGCAATTCCAGCAGAGAGCCGGTCATGTGGCTAAATAGATGCAGCAGACAGACAGGGTCGGTAGGCTTGCTGACTGTGTGGATCGCAGAACCGGGGCTGGGGGGGGGGGGGCACCAGACTTTTAGAGCATCCTTAAGAACGCAGTGATGAACAATCGCATACAAATCCTACAAATAATTGAATGCAAATCAATAAATCAGTTAATAGAAGCCAGAATTATATTTGATTTCTGGCAAAGCAATTGGTGTTTATTTCTCACCGTGGGCTGTATTTTTCGACTGTATATTTAATGTTACATCATTGGCATCAAATACAGCTCAGTACAACAGTGGCGTCATTTCTGAATGCACGACTCATCAGTCATGGTTCCAGAGGCAGAATTGGATCCTACCTGATATTGAGTCTGAATATAGTATCTAGATAGGAAAACAGGCTTCATAATATTTAGCTCACTGCTTATCCGGTATGACGTCTGCGGGGGAGGGGGCGGAGCCTATCTCAGTCAGCTCAGGGCACCAGGCAGGGGACACTGTGTACGAGATGCCAGGACACCCACTCGCACATAATTTAGAGTAATCAGTTCCATTCTCTGTGGACTTTGAGAATATCTAGAGGAAAGATGTTCAGTTTGTAGTAATACTCATCATCGTCTTCACCATCATCTACATCGTCATCATCATCATCATTTCCATGACGATTATCCCGGTGAGGAGCACCGTGGCAGCATGACAAGCGGGTGACGCTTCCCTTACCGTCTATGGCCTCAAACTCCAGCTAGCCCTGGATGATGCTCAGGTGATTCCAGGCCATCTGGGAGATATATTCCCTCCAGCATGTCCTGGGTCTGCCTCAGGGCATCTGTCCAGGTGGTATCCAAACCATCCGACTCCTCCCCATCTGAAGTGGCAAGCGCTCCATATAGAGGTCACTCTGGATCTCCAAATTCCCCCTTGCTGTCCAGGACTTCAGGTTTCCGTGAGAAGCTGACATGTTTTGAAGACCAGATTTGTTCCTCAGTGGTCACGGCCTGTTGCCGTGGATTCGACATGTGCGACTTTCCCCAACCACTCCATTTATCCGGCATGCACATCTTGTTTCTGGTTGCAATGCCCATATGGACATGGGGAGATAAAGAACATTCTGGGGGCATTGCACCCCTCCCCCGCCCCCCAGGGGACTGGGCAGGGGGGATCTGACCGGTGCCTCCAGCTCAACCTGCACTTAGTCTCTAATCAGCACTAATTGCTGGGGGGTTGGGAGGATTACAGGGGTATCGTGCTTGGAGGAGCGTATCCATCAGCATGGTGTTCCCAAGGGGGTGGGCCTGAGCTGGCTACTCCCATCAGATGGGGGGGGGAGTCACAGAGTTGTTTCACAGTGGGACCAGAACTCCATCTCAGTGTCTGCCATAGTCACCAAAGCTTCATTTTGATTAAGACGCATCTTTTCCACACGAGGGGGTTTACTTTTCATCCTGCTTTTTGTGGCTTGAACCCGGTGAACATCATCTTCTCCTGCTTCAGGCGTGTAGGTTCAAGAACATTTAACATTCAGGAGTAAGTAGCCACCAGCCTGCTAATGGATTCTTGGCCATTTCAGCAGCTAAGGCTTAGGTGTGCAGATATATTGTGAAAGGATAAGATGGAGGATATTGTGTTAACTGTGTCTTGTACCAAGAATTAAGGGGGACGGCAGCACACAGCTGAGCCTAAAAATATGATCCTATGACTCTAAGAGGAAAATTCAGAGGTGATGGGACAGTTTCATTCCAAGAAGCAAGGTTTGCATTAGCTTAGTCAAGATGCATCAGTTGATTGCAGTACCAGCACCCCCTACAGGCTGTGCAGGTATCTGCAAGTATCTGCAGTGAGAGATGCAGTGCCACATGGGGAGTGTCACACAGTCAGCTTAGCTGAAATTATAGCTTTTTTTTGTTTATGGTGTTCTAGAGATAAATTGCACTGCGGGTCTGTGACAGTTTTAAGATCAACACAAAACAATGAAGGTTCACTCGTCTACTGTTTTGGTAAATGTCAAGCATCAGATAAACACAGAGATTTTACATTAAAGGATGATGGAGAAAAAACAATCACTGAACCGTTGCTGATACGTGTTTGTAAGCATGTGCCAGAAACGTGGGGCCAGGCTTATTTTTCTGCAGGTTCACTGCGCTGCCAGCAGGGGGCATGACAATCACATGAGACAGAGGACCTGGGAGAAATGAGACTTGAGGAAGAACTGAGCAATTAATCACTTAAGGCCCTATTGAGCTGGCAGCCTCTAAGCATTCTCCAGAAGTATACTATTGTGTTTGAATTTTTTTTTTAAATAGCCTTTGAATGACTTTGCTATAATTAGATTTTAAATAAATTGTGAGCAAGATATTTCAGTTCCCCTTTTCATAAAAAAAAACAAGATAGTCTTTGTAACCAAGTAGCTCAAATACTTTACATTTAGTCTCATAGGGCCTGCTTTGGAGGCCAAGTGGTCAAGGCTTAATCGCACATTTTCTTTCGAGACGTGGAGAATGTTCCCTGTAGCTACTGGCTACCCCGCTTTCATGAGAACTGCAAGAACTGCATCTGAAAGATCAGCTGGCGGTCCCGCATTTATTTACATGTTTATCAGTGCTGCGCTTTGCCATGTTATGGGGATAACAGAACACGATCAATAAAAACATCGATGTGTAAAGTGTTACTCTCGATCAGTGCCTGCGTCCTTTGTAAGTGCTGACGCCACTCCCCCCCCCACTCGCAGCCCCACCGCCTTTCCATTCAACCGATAACACGCCGTGACCTTGTGACCCCATGCGGTGCGTTGCAGTTCGACGGGGCTTTGCACAACAGATGCACGGCTGTAGGCAGCAGGGGGACTCAGGCGAGACTGGTTGCGATGCTTTCTGTCATTCAGCGGAGATGAGGGTTCCAACCCACAACCAGGTATAACTTTCACCTTTGTTTAGTAGACGCTTTTATCCAAAGCAATGTGCATTTTTGAGAAAGCAGGGTCAGTGATCCCTGGAGTAACTGGTGTTAAGGGTCTTGCTCAAGAGCCCAATGTTAAAATCACTCTGCCTTTCCTGGGATTTGAACCTGCAACCTTCCAATCACAGTCCTGAGCCATTCACTACCCCCTGCTAATAAGGACAAGAGATTGACATGAAGGGGTCTAACCATAGACGGCTGTGCCTCTTGTTCCGCAGCATTAATGGGTGAGTGGGAAGGCTGGCAAGAATCATTGTGTATGTGTGTGTGTGTGTGTGTGTGTGTGTGTGTGCATGTGGGGGTTTCTGTGTGTGAGGGTGGGGTGTCAGTCCGGAATGAAGAATAACCCCTTGACATCGAATTCATGATAAATTTACTCCAACTTTCTCAAAACGCTGCTTTTGATGTATCTGTCAATTGCCTACGGAAAGAGGAAGTAAAAAAAAATGCATTTCATGTGGCCACGGGAAATCTTCAATGAACGTCCTAAAATATTTATAGAGTACTTAGGCTCTTCTGGTGTGAGGCAGGTCCGGAATATTGAGTAAAAAAAAAAAAAGTCAAATAAATTTTTCCTGCTGATTAAAAAGGACTTGACTCACGCCGGGACTCTTCCTGTGAGAGTCATACACATTGTCTCTGAAGGCGCAGGCATGCAAACACTGGCAGGACTCAGGTTTTACAGGGATCCTTGATTAAAACCACATTTACTAAGATGCGTGTTCAATCCTGCCGACTGCAGCTTTCGTCTTGTGACGTCTGAGGATAGTATTTCCTCCGTTACCGTGACTACGCCGCGAGCAGTGCTGACTCGTCTGTGGATCGACATCGCTGTCGGTTTAGACTAATTGTTTCACTGTTCTCATGCTGAGGCGTCTCTTTTTGGACTGGGCCGGGTAGAACCAGCCCATTCTGCATCCTTAAGAATAGTGATCTTTGCTGACCATGAGGCGAGGTAAACATAATGTAGACCATCCATCACCCTAATGTGCTCCTTATCGAAAGTGTCTTTCATACCAGGATATTTTTCCCTCTCGAAGTTGGATTTGATCATATTACTTCTGGGTTCCTTTGTTTAAAAGCAAGATGATTTCCTCGTCTACGCGTTTCTGGGATTTCATAGTGTTCCATTTTGCAAACAAAATGAAAAGTTTCATTTGAAACCGGTGACTGTAGCGGATCTGGTTCCCTAAATGAAATTCGGCTGGCTTGCGACGTGCATGACAAGATCTACTGGGAAAGTCGGGTACTTCAGCTGCTCGAAATAATTACGATTCTATTAATGTGTCCTACAGAAAAGAGACAGATTGGCTGTAGCGGGTTTGGTGCGTGAGGTGCTGAGCTTAGGTTGTCTCGTTAGAGTCAGGTTCTTTTCTTTGTAATCTTACAGCATGAGCCCGGGCTTACGGACGCTTCGCCGGCTGGGGGGGGGGTCCCCAGCGCTCTGCGGCCAGTCTTTGTCCGGGAGCCTGGCTCTGCGCTCCCAGACATTCCCCCCACCGCCGTATACCCACAGCAGCAATTCGGTTCCAGGGCTTTTGTGAGGCGCAGAAAGAAAGGGAAAAAAAAACCCTCATTACCAGCAGAAGGGGCCCGGAGCCCTGCTCCCCCCCCCCCCCCCCCCCCCCCCCCCACCCCCCCGCCGCCCCC
>JAODJW010000046.1:20426200-20446224 GCA_026777045.1 Hyperopisus bebe
GGGGGGTGACAGGCAGGCTGCAGAGACACACACGCACTCACTCAGTCAATTACTCACTCACTCACTCACTCGCTGGCGCACTCGCTCACTCACTCAGTTACTCACTCTCTAGCCGACTCACTCACTGAATGACTCACTCACTCACTCACTCACTCGCTCACTCACTGAATGACTCACTCGCTCACTCACTCACTCGCTCACTCACTCACTCTCTTTCTGCCTTAGAGGCATTCATCACATTTGTCTCCAGCCAGCATTAATGGTGGTAATTTATCGACATTTTACTTCGCACACCTGTGACAACGTTTACTCTGATATCCGGCCATGACCACGACCGTTTCCGTTGGAATGCTGGAATCTGTGTTAGATTCACGAGGCGGAACCCAGAAAAGCATGGCTGGTATCGACCTCCTTTGTCACGCTTTCAGAGACGGGGGTTAATTGGCCGGGGCAAAGATAGACGAGCTTATTCACTCCTGGCTGAGATGACATCAGCAGCGAGGTCTTGCTGTGGGAAGGGAGCGTGTCTCTCGCACAGCTGTGTCAGCCTCACCTGGCCGTCTTGGAGGGAAAGAGCAAAGGAAGAGGACTGAGCGGGAACCACAGCATGGAGACACCCCCCCCCCCCCCCCCTCGGGTTTGTCTCGCTAGCAGAGTAACACCCCGTGAACATGCTCAGGATGCAGATGCCTTTTTAGTTTGCTTGCAGGCTGATCTGTGGCTCTGTCGCGCTTGCGGTCGCTGTCTTCATGAGAGACTCCATTGAGCTGAAGGCGGGAGGCACTGTCTTACTAAAAATGACAGCCTCTCCCCCACGTCACCAGCCCCCTGCCGCTCATCCCCGTGCTGCCCTGTCTCCCACCTAGCTGGCCACGAGGGTCTTTGATTAACCCTTTTCTAGACGATTTTGTGGGCATAGAATGTTACGACTGAGTCTAACTCAGGATTATTGAAACCAGCAGCAGGAACTACAGGTGCTGCCAGATCTCTTTCCCATTGGATGGACACACTGAGGCTGTGTCAGTTCTCTCTCCCGATGGACGGAGACGCTGTGGTTCTGCCAGGTCTCTCTCCCATTGGACAGAGATGTCAAGGCTCTGCCAGGTCTCTTTCCATTGGACGCAGACATGGAGGCTCTGCCAGGTCTCTTTCCATTGGACGCAGATGCTGAGGCTCTGCCAGGTCTCTTTCCTACTGGACAGAGTTGCTGAGGCTCTGCCAGGTCTCTTTCCCATTGGATGGGAAAGCTGAGGTTTTGCCAGTTCTCTCTCCCATTGGACAGGGAAGCTGAGGTTCTGCCAGGTCTCTCTCCCATTGGACAGGGAAGCTGAGGTTCTGCCAGGTCTCAGTCTGCTTGGGCAGCAACGGGTCCCAGAGTCCCACGCCCCCACTGCTACCACCTGTCAGCCGGTTCCGGCACAGCCGGTGTCGGGGTCAGAGCCTTCCGGACCCGCCATGGTGCTGGAACTGCACACACCGACAGATGTGGCAGCACCTTGAGTCACACGGAGTCCCAAAGGTCACCTGTTCACACCACAGGGCCCAGAGCTCGTGGACAGTGCAATTAAGCTCCGCCCTCTGGTCTCTGCCCGCTTGCTTCGGAGCGCGTGTACAGCCAAGCCGTCCATGTAAGTCGATCCAAACTGCCTTTGGCAGAGGCTTTGGCCGAGAGGCAACGTTACACGGTCCAAAAAATCATGACAGGCAGATGGAGTGATTACCAAAAAATTTAGGCTGTCTGTCACAGAACACACACACGCACACACACACTCTCACACATTAGCGGGAAAGAGAGAAGGAAATTACATCAAGCTTAATATGAACTGACTTCATGGCAACGAAGGCGGTCTCTAATAAGGCTGTCCGTAACGTCCTCAGAAAGGCACTTAAACAAATGGGCTCGATTTCCTTTGTGTTTTAACAGTGCAGGGACATTTTATTTTGACAGGAGTGGCAGAGAGCTCTGGGGAAATGTATTGGGGCTCTCAGCCCCCTGGTTGTAATTTATACAATTAAATTTGTGGTGTTACAGCGTATGACCTGCAGAAGGGACCACACTGACCATCTGATCCCGTGCTGTTCTCACTCCTGTCTTTTTCCGTGTGCCGGCTGACACACGCCTTCCTTTAAATCTGCCCCTATTAATAATTCATTCGTTTTCATGAAGGTGAGGTTGACATTTCCTTCAGCAAACACACAAGAAAGGAGTTTACATTCAGGGGCGCGGAGAGAAGCCTGCCCGGCTGCTGCTGGGGGAGGTTTGAGCCCAGAGCTCATTGGCTGTGACAGCGTCAGTGACATTTTACATCATCAAACTGATGGGGGGGGGGGGGGTAAAGGAATTCACATCTCGGGCCTTGCTATCTGCTCTCAGCTAAATGAGCACATTCCCCTGCCTTCCCTCGGAGGGTGCCGCGAGACGCCAAGGACCCCGAAGGTTCAATTAGCTCTCAGCCCATTGCACCAGATCGCAATCCCTGCAGCACTGGGGACATGGTGATGAGGTCAGCGCTGCCCCCAGGCTCCGTGACTTATCCTGGGAAGAATACTCTCCATAGGGACGGTGCAGCCGGAGTGATGGGGTCAAACCCTTTGACCCATGCGACCCTCTGGAGGCTCCACGCCATTGAGGAGAGAAGAAGGGTCTCTATTTTAGACGTCAAATCAAACGGCGAATGAAAATAGATGGAGCAGAACGGAGCGCCGCAGAAAAAGCTCAGTCGTCCATCAGACGACAGATTCCTGAATCCACGATTTATAGGATTACAATCGTAGCTGTTGACATACCAGTTGCTCTTTTTAATCAGTCGTCCTCACAAACGTGGACCTAGCAGCGTGGTATATTATTTTTTAACTTACACTGTGTTTTTGTTTTAAACCTACAGTACCTAACATGACGCTACTTGAGGTCGCTTGGTCTGAAGGCGGAAACACAAAACACAGCTCTTACATGTGGTTGCATCATAAGGCTACTCCATCAAAAATATATTTATTAAAAATTGCAAAAAAGAAGGGCCAAAGTTTAAAAAGTTCCTACTAACTTTATATTTACACATACTTTAAAGGTTGAAAAGAATAACACGTCATTTTTTATTTTTAATTGATCAATTTTGTTTAAATTAAGATTGATTTAAGTCAACTGTTTTAAATTACCCTTACTGTTTTAAATACATAATTTCCTCAGGGATCTATAAAGTATCCTGAATCTGAATCTGAATTCTGAATCCCAAAGTATTCCAAAGAAGTAGTTGTAATATAAATAATTTCTTCCTGTGTGTAATGCAAATAAAATTTCCACATTAATGAGGCTCACGACATTGCTGTCACCCGTGTAATTGCCATGGAAACCTTGGAGTCGGGTTTTAGTGACACAAATATTCTGGTTTTAGTTAGATGTTAACACTCAACACTGAGTTTGATGCAAAATACTAAAACGTATTAATTCATGCAATATTAATTCCTTTTGCATGCATGCCCCCCCTATCCTCCATACACAATTACACACTCAAACATGCACAGAGCCATTCACACACACACACACACACACACCAGACAAAATATGAGACTTTAGGCATTTTTATTATATATTTTTTGACTGTATTCACAGGTCTTTGTGGGGACCTGAAAAATGGTTCCCAGAACTTCAAAATACCAGTGTTTTTTTTATCACATTGCGGGGGATATTTGGTCCTCACAATGTAATATAAACCTAATCCACACGCACACACACACAAGCAGAGCCATGCAGACAGCCATTACAAATTCAGCAATATCAAGAAATCCCCACTGTGGACACGGCCGCCGGCCTGTTCTGTAATTTCCAAGCACCAGTATGAGCTGCTGTACCCGGCTGCCGCAGTCAGGCGCTTATATTAACAGGATGGAGATGTTCTTGTACACTCTCAGTAGCCTGCAGACCGCAGTGAGTGCAAAGCCAGTGCAGGAAGCACATACTCCATGCAGCTCTATAACTCACACTCACACTCAAAAGCTACTCCAAAAATCCACCGTCTACAAAAGCCAATTATTGCCTGGCTGTTTGTGTGTGTGTGTGTGTGTGCTTGTGTCTGCAGAGGGGTGGGGTATGTCCTTAATGTTGTTGTCAAACACTGGAGGACGGAGAATGATGTGTGTTTTCTATTCCTGCCACTTTGGGTCTAGTAATAAGTGTGAAAAATCTCATTAATTCAGGCTGACTCTTCAGATCAGCTGCTAAATCTCTTGTATTGTCACTTATGCGAAGGCCCTTTCAGTGCCTAACTAGCATCATCTCCATGGCGACGGGACAGCCATGCTCCGCACATCCCCACAAACTTTTCTTTTTTTGTTCCAGACAAAGCTTGACAAACCACATGTGACTCGCGGAGATCAGTTCCCTGTATAATTCGCACGCGGCATGGCCATATTGATTTTTAATGTGCCTTTTCCCCATGGGTTCGCAACGCATTCCTGTCTGCTTCTCAGGATCGCCGCAGGAAACCCCCCCCCCCTCAGTGTCATCCTCCCCCTCCGATGAGAGACATCAAGCTTCCACCCCGCCCCCCTATTTAACTGTGACCGCGTCCAAAAACTTATTTTAGAGACAGATTACCAAATAGGAAGTCAATAATAAAACGGGACGACATCATTTCCTGTCGGTCGTAGCGGTTCATTTGCACATTGCTATTGTATTGCCAGTTCACTGAAATGTCGCTAATTCTGCAGAGTATCAGTTTACATAAGACCTCATAGCTGGCAAATATTAAAAGATGGGATGCATTTGCCGTAACGGCGATGCGTTTGGTGTTTTGCCGGCCAGCTGGATGTGAGATTTCGTTCTGGGCTGGTTTAACCTTCCTGGCTGATAATCCCCTTTCACAGTCACCTATGCATTTATTTCCCATTACGGCTCCTTCACCCCCGTTATTCTCAGTTATTGCCTTATTATATAAATCTGGCGACTGCCACACTAAAGGACAAACAATATAGTGGCCTTTAACAGCTGCATCATAAAGCTGAATTATTAAGATGTCCCAGGAGTTGGGGAAAAGGCCATCGAGTTTATGCCGCCAAGTCGTATTCGCCAGAAGATTGAGGGGATTGATATTGACTAAGTGAACTGATTAAGGAAATTCACAGAAAATAAAATATGAGCTTACTGTTTCATTATTTCGGGTGGGGTGGGGGGGTCCTCATAATGAAATTTGTTAGTGGAAAATCAAATGGAAATATCCCGTTTAAAAGCAAACCATTACTCAGCAAATATTTTATCCAAGTCAGATACCTCTGAATAACAACAGAAATTAATCTTTTTTTTTATTCAGTTATTCTGTTTGCTGCGTCTCTACACAATCAGCAAACCTGCTCTTCACGATTAATTAACAGACTTAAAGGTGTGAATGTGAGCCTCAGTACAGTGAGGAATCCTCTGTCAAAAACGCCAAATTACACATCTGAGCTCAGAGCTCCCATGTGCCTCATTAACCCACACTCGCTAAGTGTGCATCGGCTAACCCAAAGTCCCAAATCTGGCTGTCAGAGACCTAAGCTGAGTAAGGAATTCCAGTGTAAGGAGGATCCTCCTCCCATTAAAAGCAGGAATTGTTTCTGAGAAAGAATAACAGACGTGAAGTCGGTGATTTATGTTAGGGGTGAGAGGGCACCATTCACGGTGTAATCTCTGATTAAATGTAAATCGCTGAGGTAAGCTAGGGGCACCTGACTGGTGGAATGGCACATTTTCACGGTAAGCCTAACCTGCCTAAACCCAGCTAGCCTGTGCAGTTAGCCTGTGCAACTAACCTGTGCAGTTAGCCTGTGTCACACTCCGTTCCTGTCATGCGTACCAGTGAAGCCAAACACTAAATCTGCGCCGTGAGGCATTTCATTAAAGCCGCCGTGGGTGATCAATGTGTAGAAGCAGGATCGAAGGGTTTGAATGGCTTGGCCTTGCGATCACTATCTGCTCAAAGAACCTAGCAAATGCGTGCATTAGAGGAGATTAACAGCTAAGCCTTAAATGGTGGTACGGGACGGAGACCACACCCCCCCTCGTGTTCCTGCTCAGCTGAGGGATTTACGTGGTTTTAGATGGACTGGGCTGCCTTGGCTGCTGACCTCAGCTTTACCTTATTACAGCATCATGACCCAGGGAATCATCTTCACCGCATATCACCCCATGCCACCCTCTCGGGTTCAGGCCCCCTCTTTAAGATATTCCTCCATATTAAGGCCACACACACACACACACACACACACACACACACACACACAGGGGCATGAGGCAACAGAGCCCAAAGAGTATTATTATGAGACTTACCGAGCACTTTCTTCTTGTCTTCTGTGCAGCCCAGACATGACCCGTCCTCTGTGTTCCAGTCCCCGCTTCCGTTATGTCTCCTTCTGTCTCCGTAGCTTTGGTCTCCCTGGCTTCTTGACCTCTCCGCTCTGTGCCCTCCACAACGCTTCGGAGTCCTGTTTTGGGCTTCGGCTGCGTCAGAGAAAATAAACCTTGACTTGAAACGTTCTGGAACTTCTCTCGTGTGGTTACTGACATAATTATTATTGTTATTATTATTATCATTATTATTATACTAGCAGCCAAAAGTCCAAAAGTTAAATACCATGTAGCTGTTACATTATGTGCCTTTCTCTCCTATATAATTATTTGTAAGTGAGCAGTGAACTGCACAGCTATTTACCACAGTGAATACCACATAAATACCCCAGTGCTTTGCACAGAAGCGCTGAAAGGGTGACGCTCTGCATGGCCCAACGGGACAGTGGGCTGCATCCAGATGGCCAGGGGCTCCTACTCTGCACCCCATGGCTTTCAATCGCCGCACACACCCGTGTGCTGCGTTTAAGAACAATTACGCATTAACTTATAATTATGCTTCTGATTAGCCCAACCAGACGTGAGTCGTTTATGTGAGAAAATGTACTATAACTAACATTCAATGTTTCAGTCACAATTTAAAGAGCAATGAGAAGACATGGAAGTGATATAAAGTGTTGTGGAAAGACTGGAGGGATCGGGGAGTTTGATTCTGGCTCTGCTCTTGCTGAGGCGGCTGCTGGGAGCTACCACAGGAAGACTGACCACTGGGCAGGGAATGTTCATGCAGAGGGGGTGTTTGCTAGCCATTTAAAGATACAGCCTTGGGTTACCTGCCTCAGCAGTGGACAGACACGAGTCAGTCGGCGGGGAATGAAGGGGGCTGTAATCAGGAGAGTTCAGTTTGGGGGAAGGGGGGGTCCAAAGGCCAGGGTGGGTGTGGTGGAGACTAGCGTAACATTAAAGTGAGTTGGGAGGTACTCTGAGTAGCACTGTGGACTTTGGGTGTGTTTGCA
This sequence comes from Hyperopisus bebe, assembly GCA_026777045.1. Lineage (NCBI taxonomy): Eukaryota > Metazoa > Chordata > Actinopteri > Osteoglossiformes > Mormyridae > Hyperopisus > Hyperopisus bebe. Next base: position 20,433,533 of record JAODJW010000046.1, read on the forward strand.
CATTCTCCCTGTGCTGTGGAGTTTGCACATTCTCCCTGTGCTGTGGAGTTTGCACATTCTCCCTGTGCTGTGGAGTTTGCACGTTCTCCCTGTGCTGAGGAGTTTGCACATTCTCCCTGTGCTGTGGAGTTTGCACATTCTCCCTGTGCTGTGGAGTTTGCACATTCTGGCTGTGCTGTGGAGTTTGCACATTCTCCCTTTGCTATGGAGTTTGCACATTCTCCCTGTGCTATGGAGTTTGCACATTCTCCCTGTGCTGTGGAGTTTGCACATTCTCCCTTTGCTATGGAGTTTGCACATTCTCCCTGTGCTGTGGAGTTTGCACATTCTCCCTGTGCCGTGGAGTCTGCACGTTCTCCCTGTGCTGAGGAGTTTGCACATTCTCCCTGTGCTGTCTGGGCCTTCTCCAGGTTGTCCTGATTCCTCATGTAGTCTGAAGACATGCGTGCATGCATCCATCCATCCATTTTCTGTACCTGCTTGTCCTATTCAGGGTCATGGGGGTCCAGAGCTTGAACTGGAGATACAAGGCAGGGAATAACCCAGTATGGGGCTCCAACCCATCCCAAAGCGCACGCACACACACACACACACACACACACACACACACACACATACCATTCACAATTACATTCACACCAATGGACGTTTAGGCAACTGACATTCAACTCAGAGTCTTTTTTGGACTTTGGGGGAAACCGGAGTACCGGGATAAACCATACGATGACACAGGTAGAGCATGCAAACTCCACATGACGGAAACTCGAACCCTGGCCACAGATTTGTGAGAATACAGTGATAACCACTGCAGGAGATACGCATGCTTAGGCTAATATATCCATAGTGAATTTCTCTGCTATGATGGATTGGCTGTCCATCCAGGGTACCCCCCATGCTTTGCACAATTTACTGTCTGGGGTAGGCTCTGCACTCATAACCCTGTGCTGGATCAGTGAAATATATTATTCAGAAATAAAAAAGGGTAAAGATGAATTATGTAGGATGTGTTCCCCACTGGAAATGCTGAAATCTGGCCCAGCTCCTTAGCCTGCTGGAATCTTACGGGCCACGCAGAGATTCTGGGCCAGCTGGGACCCTTCGGGTTTTCCCAGGAGAAAGTGTATCCAAGCTGAGGCAGACAATGCACCGCTCAACGCCCCGCTAACAGGGGTCTCTTAATCTGCTCCGCTTCCTCCCGACATATAAAAGGCTTTGAATCACCAGCTTCTCCCTCCTTAATCTTCATATTCGCATGGTGCCAGCGTCTCTCACACGGCTCGGGCGCCCGTTCCTGCATCAGCTCTCGTTTTTAATTTCTCCGTGATTTATTTTCCCTTTTCAAAGCTGTGAAATGAGCCGTGCGCCCGGCCGCCCCGTCTCACCAGAGCATTCCTGTCAGGGACGCTTGGCCACCGCCCCTTTAAATGAATCATAATTTGTCTGCCATAATTAATTCTATAAACACAAGGCACGGTTAAACCTCCGTGTGACACGTGGATCCCCCCCACACAAATCATGCCTGTTCTGTGTTTCTGGTCATAAACAAAAGGCCTTTTACATGATATTCTTCTCCTCTGAATGACAGACTCGTGACAAACCCCAGAGGATTGACGTCACCGCAGAGGCTGGAGCCCCCGTATGGTGGAGCCGTTTGGTCAGAAGCGTGGTTCCTGGCATAGAGGCGTGTTGGCAGTCAGGCCACATCACGCATCACGCATCACACACCCCCAGATCACAGCCACGGCCCCGGCACGAAGCTCCTCCCCTTTAACACATCCTTCCTCACTAATACTTTGGAATTTTTTAAAGTAGATTTGCAATTAATTCCCATGTTTTCCATATCTTTCTCTTTTGAATTTCTTTCCATTTTCTATGAAGAGCCAAGGCAGGGAGAGGTCAGAGGTGGAAAGTTCAGGTCCAGAAAGTATAAATCCAGACCAGGATTTTGTTTCAACCAACCAGTTGAGCGTAAAGAGTCATAGAGTGGCAACAAAATTTTGGTCTGGATTTGTACTTTCTGGACCTGAACTTTCCACCCATGGGCGAGCTTACCGGCCTTTGGACTGACCCGGCACGAGGGCCTGAACTCCGAGGAGCAGCTCAGAGGATTGAAATAGTAAGCGGGGCTGGATGCTGTGCTGCTCATTGTTCTGGTGACAGAGGAGAGCTGAAGAGAGTGAGCGTGCTCAGAAGGGGCATCAGGAGCGACAGCCACTCAGAGCAAGCTGCAAAGGTCTCAAAGATGTATTTCTTAAACAGTGTAATTGCAGGCCCTGTGGGGGTGGGGGGTAACGTTTAAAAACCAGATCATCAGAGATGTCTGGAAGGCTTACCTGCCTGGGGAGGGGAGGGGGCGGACATTGGTTGCTGTTATTGATAATTTACAAAACCTCAAAAACATGAAAAAATATGAGCTGCAGAAACTTCAGAGCCAGACCCCCTCTGCGTGGTTTATTGGAGGGTCCCTTCTTCTCCTGTGACCCCCCCCCTGACCTTTTCCACCTTTTTTCTGTATCTTTGACGCTCAGATGCGTTTCAGCCCCAGGTAGCCGGGAAGATGCACGGCTGCTGGCTTGGTCGCCCGCTGAAGGCATCATGGCATTTGCTTTGGGACGGCGTCAGAGCTGCTGAGGAAACAGAACAGAACGGTCCCACTTGCAAAGGTCCAGTGTTTGACAGATGGTACCGGCTCCCCCAGTATATCCCCCCAAAGGGGAACTCTCCCCACGCTGGCATGAGACCACGTGAGAATGCTGTTACACTTCCTCATGACACAATGGGCACCCCAGGAGAATGTGCCAGGCCAGCTGCATCGCTGAGCGAAAAGGCGCAGAACCGCTTCACCCATGATCCAGACGGAACCGGGGAACCCCTCAAGGCAACCCCACAGGAATCCCATCTCTGGGCAGAAATGTCAGCGCCGGATGTGCAGGAGAATCAGAGAGACGCCCGCGCATGTTTCTATGCCCGATTGCGCGTGCTCTCCACTGCAGCTACAGCTCGGCGAAGGCCTGGCATGAGAAACGTGCCATTCTCGCCGTAACTCCGCAGGAAGGGACGCAAACAGAAAGGAAACGGCAAGACGAGCGCCGGGACTCAGATAGTGCTTTGTTTACGAGAAACAAAACCTGCACACCAGCACCCTATTGTTACAGATTCAACTGAAAAAAAGCCCCAATATGGGCCTGAAGCATAATGACATCACCAGGAGGGGCCTTCTTTACCCGTTATTCACTGGCGAAGCGAAAGGAGGTCACTTTTGAAAAGGAAGAATGGAAAGTGAACGGGCAGCGGTACCCGGACGATTAATGAACCTTTCTTTTCATGCGCTTTGTGTGAGTGACGCATTGCTCCGCAAGCGTGTGGCCAGGCCAGCGCATTGGCGGGGGGGGGGGCCCAGGCAAACAAAAGCCACAGTTCATCAGGAAGGTCTCGCCCCTTGCTGGGGTGGGCTGGGCCACAGCCCCCTGCCCCTGGTACCCTCCGCTCTGCCTGCCAATCCACCCCCGCCTCCTCATACAAATCCATCCCCGCCATTCGAATGTGACATTTTAAATCCTTCAAACGCGACGTCACTTCCCCCGAAAGCTGGTTATGTTCCGTTATCCTCGTTGACTGAATCTCCATAGAAAGAAGTGCAGTAGCCCTCCGATCTGTCCTGCGATGCCCGAAAAATGTTTCCAGTTAACCTAAAATCAAACTGTAACAGATTTTTTTTTTTCCGTTATTCCTACCGATAATATTTCGGCAGGCCTACGAGCTTGAGAGACAGCAGTTTGGCGAGCTGAACCTCATTTCGATTTGATCAACAAGTACGGAAGGTGTAAAAATAGGCCGGGACATTGTAAGTTTGTAAGAGCAGTAATTCATTCAAGGTGCTCTTATTCCACTTACGACTGACAGCCCGTTTCCTCTCGTGATTTACAGCCAGACCCATGGGTGAATTTTATAGGAGATCCGCCGCCGAGCCCCCAGGCTCTCTGCTGCCCCGCTGTAGCTTTCTCCTCCTTATTAATAATAATAATAATCACGATGATACTTTAAAATAAAATACATCGTATTTTAAGTACCGGAGGCTACTGATGGGCTGGTTAACACGATTACAGACTAAGTGGAAAAATCCTGAGCTGGAGAGAAGCGGAGGTCTTCCAGAGATTGAGTGTGCGGGGTACGAGGTTGAACGGAAATTTGGGGGGGGGTGGGGACTGGGTGCCGTAATTCTGTCCAGGTGGCAGCTGAAAGTCCTGTGGGGAGGGAGGAAGATCCAGCCGAACACCTCATGCTCATTTCCAACCGATAGCTGCGTGTGCTTGACGATGATCTACACATGGACGGTCTGCTCCGGAATATGAAAGACGTGCGTCAAGAATTGTTAGTGTCAGAATTTCCAAGGGGATCTATAAAGTGGCAGGTTCGTATCTTCGTTATTTTTACTTTAATTTAATTCTTACATTGTTTTTTGTAGCTATGTCTCTCAGAGCGCAGCCGCTAATTAGCGGTAGCCTGCAGCTCGGCCTGATGGGAAATGCAGCGCACTGAATGGTAGCGCGGAATGGGAAGGCGGGAGGCGTAATGGGCCACGGGGGGGGCGACATGGGAGTCGGAGGCTGAACAGAGAGGGGGGGGCGTGCTGCCGAGGCGGGCGGAACGTCCGTGTGCGGTGGGGGATCAGCAAGGAATGATAGGACATTAAATGTATCAGAACTCCTGATAAAATCCCCACAGAGAGCAAGAAAAAATTAATAGTGGCCAAGTTCAACATGAGAATCGTTTATTTTTATCTGAAAATTGATGGCGGATATAGATTTCTTGGTGAAATCGCTCAGCGATGTGTTTTAGCGTATCTGCCAACCGAGTCAACTTAAGCGTAATTAGCGGGTCTATTTCTATGCCAGTGTGGGGGGGGTGGGGGGCTCCATGTGGGTCTGCAGACTCCCTGTGGCTCTCTCTCCCTCCACAGGCTTCACGGAGTTCCGTCACATGCTTGGAGGCGTCACATGCCCCTAGCCTTACAGACCTCAACATCACCGGCTAATGTGCCGTAGCAGGGGTCAGGGCAGGTCCCATCCAGTCCGCACGGTGGTTCCTTCACATCGAGAAGGCGGATGCCGCGTCGCTTTTGAGTTTTCAACGTGATGCACGTGATTAGAGCTGAAGCGCCGGTGTTTGACTACACACAACGCGAAGGAGGTTCCCAGGCAAACACCCACTTTAGCTATCGCACGCGCAGGAGCTGCTGTTGAGAGACTCCTTCACGAATTACTTCCAGAGCTGCGGTACTCAAGACCGGCCCAAGTCCACGGACTCAGTTTTGTTAAGCACTCGGGTAAAATTTCACTCAGTCGTGACTCGGATTCGAACCCTTGTGGCTTGAAGAATCTTTGTATTTCTGTAGCCTGCATGTAGCTTTAGCCCCCCCCCAAATTCTTATATAAGCTTGTTTCGGATATTGTGCTCATGCCCACTGATGCCCTCATCATGTCTGACTGGCCAGTGATTATCCGGTTTGTGTACACAGAACCATAAGGAGTTTCTGTGCAAGACATCCAGTAAAAAGAAACACATTGCAGCATACGCACGTTGCAAGACTTCGGTAACTGAGGTGGCTGGCATGCCTTAAACTTTTTATCGCCATTTGGAAAGGAGACATAAAGATGGGTAGGGAAGTTAATGTTAGTGAGCTCAGCTTGTTAAGGGGCAATAACGGGCTAAGTGTTCAGCCGAAATTATTTTTACATAGTAATCTACCAATAGTTATCCGGCTAGCAAGCCAGCATTTTAAAAGAATTATTATTGTAATTCATTCTTACACATTGCACAGAGAAAGAGACAGTCAGTCAGTGTTCAGTCTCCCTGCAGTAGTTTTGCAATTGGCCCTGTAGCTGTGTGAGTGTGGGTATGGCTGTTTGAGTGTGGGTGTGGCTGTGTGAGTGTAGCTGTGTGGGTGTGGCTATGTGAGTGTGGGTCTGGCTGGGTGAGTATAGGTGTGGCTGGGTGAGTGTAGGTGTAGCTGTGTGGGTGTGGCTGTGTGAATGTGGGTGTGGCTGTGTGAGTGTGGGTGTGGCTGGGTGAGTGTGGGTGTGGCTGGGTGAGTGTGGGTGTGGCTGTGTTAGTGTGGCTGGGTGAGTGTGCGTGTGGCTGGTTGAGTGTAGGTGTGGCTGTGTGAATGTGGGTGTGGCTGTGTTAGTGTGTCTGGGTGAGTGTGCGTGTGGCTGGTTGAGTGTAGGTGTGGCTGGGTGAGTGTGGGTGTGGCTATGTGGGTGTGGCTGTGTGAATGTGGGTGTGGCTGGGTGAGTGTGGGTGTGGCTGGGTGAGTGTGGGTGTGGCTGTGTTAGTGTGGCTGGGTGAGTGTGCGTGTGGCTGGGTGAGTGTAGGTGTGGCTGGGTGAGTGTAGGTGTGGCTGGGTGAGTGTGGGTGTGGCTGTGTGAATGTGGGTGTGGCTGTGTGAGTGTGTGCGCCCTGCGGTGTGTTGGTGCCCGCCCAGGGTTGGTTCCCACCTGCGCCTGATGCTCCCAGGATAGACTCTGGGCCCCCCATGACCCTAGTGGGGACTAAGCAGTCACGATAACGGATGGATATTCATTACTTAAACGGTTAGAATACAGTGCCTTTATATGTCACACATTTAAGGCATAAGATGCACTTTATGTTGTAGCTTGGAGAGTCCCAATCATAATAGACATTATACCTAGTGTTACTTAGTAGGGTTATAACAGTACACAAAATTCACGGTTTCGCCAACCTTTTTGAAACCGAGAGCTGCTTCATGGGTACTGAGCCATACGAAGGGCTACCAGTTTGAAACACCCTCCTAAACTTATCTAAACTTCATGTATAATAAATATGTTTTAAATGCTTTTTTTACATATTGTTATTTTCAAGTCTATATAAATACAAATGTGATTAAAGAAAAATAACAGGATAAAATTACATTTTAAATGCTGCTCACTGGTGAGTTGTGCTATTTTTAGAACAGGTCCGCAGGCGACTCATGTGGTCCTTGGGGGCATCCTGGTGCCCGCGGGCACCATGTTGGTGACCCCTGATTTAGATCATTTAATATTATTTATTGTTAAAACCGCAAAGACAAACACAGTTAGAAACAATTGTAAACCAAAGGCAATGCATCTGTCGACGTGTCTGAATAACAAAACCAAAGAGGCTTATTTGCACATTGTAAAAATTAATAAGTAAAATGCATTTTTCAATGAAAAATATAAAACAACAATCATAATGAATGAAATCCTGTCTAAAGCCTGTGTTCTATATTAGGGTGTGTGGTCACACATCTGTAGCAATAAACACCCCATAGCCATAGATTTTTTTGACTCCGTTGTCATGGCAATGCCACATCTACCTGACGTTCTAGGTGCCCTCCACAAGTAAACCACAAAAACGGACAAAGTAACCCACTGGCAGCATGTGCGCATGTGACTCACGCCGGCTGAGTCCTGGCATCTCTGTTCCACCAGTCGGACCCACGATCTGGACGGTTCTCCAAAAAAGATCCCCTTTTTCTTCCTTTGCCCACTTCCTGGTGAACAAAGAGAGCCCTTCCACACATAGACACACACACACACACACACACACACACACACATAGACACACAGACACACACACACACACACACACATAGACACACACACACATAGACACACAGACACACACACACACATAGACACACACACACACACACACACACACATACAGCAGCCAGCATCTGGGAAGCCTCAGTTCCGATTCCAAGGACCCTCCTGTCGGATCGCTGTTACTGTTAGCATACAGCCCTGCTTTCTGCACTACCAGCTCTGGCTGTCTCACCCCAACACCCCGGCCATCCTGTCTGCCCCCCCCCCCTTTATAGTCCAGGCCACATGGGCCTACTTGGCTCTCAGCAACACCAATTTCCTCCTCCCCGATTTTACTGCCGCAACCCATTAAATCAATCACATATTCCTCTTCCATACAGTTCCTTGACCATCTCCTCCTTGAAATAAGGTTTGTGTAGAATTGAGAGGATTACATAAGACCTGCATTAAAGGTCACTTTGTCCAGGTCCAGTATTCCCTTTCTTTGATATAAGTTTCCCCTTGACAGAGTAACATATGTTCCTTTCTATAAAATTAGGCAAATGTGATTTTTTTCATATTCACATTTACTCATATACACTTAAGGATTTAAGGGTTGCAAAAAAAATAAAACCTTACTCGTTCATAGAAGAAATTGAATATTTAAAAGCATCAAATGATATATTTGCAGTTCTTACCATTGACGTTTCAATGTTTTATTGGACAAATGCGTTTTATCTTCTTATTAATGATAAGCAGTGCTTGGCCTGCTCTCTGATACGATGGGCTCTTACCATTACAGGGCTGTAGTGTGCAGCCTCTGAAGGCCTCCTTGATTGATGATTTAAAATGTCAGGAAAATCATGACAAACAAGGCTGGCTTTAGCTGCTTTTATGTGTTATAAAATTGCAGAACAATTCATTCGCAAAATTAGGTATTACGGTAACACTTTCTATGTCTATTAGAATATATGCACACATTCATAAAACATTTTAAACATGACTGTATATATTTATAAAAAAGGCATAACACATTATAGCCATGTTTATTATGCATTATGACTGCCTTATGAAGTTCTCATCTATAATGCACTATAGATACCTTCATAATGCAGTACAAAGCATCCTTAATTCTTGTACTGATCATTATAATGCACTATAAAGGTATCTATAGTGGACTATAGATGAGAGCTTCATTGGAGCGTATGAAGCATTATAATCAGCAGAAAATCCTGTAATGCTTTATTAATTGTTGTACTGACCATTATAATGCATTATGACAGTATCTATAGTACACTATAGATTAGATTCATTGGAGCTTACAAAGCATTATAATCAGTACTACAATGCCTTTTGACTGTCAAGAGAAGAGTTGTAATGCTTTATTAATTCTTATACTTGCCATTATAATGCATCATGAAGGTATGTGTAGTGCACTGTAGATGGCAGCTTTAAATTTGACTTTTTTTCCTTGGTATCGCTCATTTCAATGCATCCACAGTATGTAAGATCACTATTGTAAAGCTTTTCTTTATAAATATTTATAGTCGTATGAAAATCAATACTGATCAATACTGTCCATGTTAGATAAATAAAACGAAATACACTGGTGGTTAATTTATCATATTTGTGGTTTTGGTGTTGATTTCATGTGTCATCGTGAGTCATTCAGTATTTTAACAGCCAGTTTAATTGTCTGTAAAGGCACCACAGCTGCACATCAATTTAACTCAAAGTAGGTTTTCTTGCAAAACCTCAAGTAATTTGTATGTGGATTTTAGAGTGTAGGGCATCAGACTTGCTCTGTACTCCCACAGTATACTCCCGCAGTATACTCCTACAGTATACTTCCACAGTATACTCCCGCAGTATACTCCTACAGTATACTCCCACAGTATACCCCTGCAGTATACTGAGACCAAAGACATCTCAACTTTAGCAAAACTCCTGCTGTAAGTTTTGACAGATTTAATTAATCTTCAATTTAAACAAACAGCTGCATTTATAATAATACATTACATGTGTTCTTTAATGTATATTTTCTAATTTTATATGTATTTATTCATACTCTCTAAAAACAAACCTGAAAGTATCACATAAAGAATTGACTCACGCAGCCAGCATAGATTCTGATCATTTAGTTAGGAGACAGGAATGTAATGCGAGGACTGTTGGGTCTGACAGTGACAATCTACAGGTTTGGCCAGGTTACAGGCACAGACACAGGCAAAAAAAGAAAGCAGGTTGAAGGTTAACTGGAAGGGAAGTTAACACAGTAGAAAAACAGGTTAACACCTTACCAAGCGTGAAATGAAGCTTGGGGTGAAACAGGTTTACGAATTAAACTGGATCTTGAAATAAAATAATATTACAATTCAGTATACAAAGAAATTTAAGTTGTATTGTAACAATAACAACAATAATAATTATAATTTAATAATTTAAGATGTTATTAATACCAACAACAATTGCAGTAATCAATTCCTTTGTATGTTTATTATTATTATGTAGTTGCTGTTGGAGTTAATGCCAACAACAACTATAATAATATATTTGTGTGTTGATTTGTATTATTATTATTATTGTTATTACTAACAATGACAACAGCAACAATAACAACAAGAATAACAAATGATGTGTGTCTGAAACAGCCCCATGATGTATTTATACAAACAAAGTTAAGAGTGACACAGGTTTGAATGCTGTCCCTCTTTCTGCTGTATATTAATGTGATTCGCCGCCTGCCCCCGTGTGACTGCCGTTTGATGTCACTGGCAGTTTACAGTTTATTCCTGCACTCTGCGCATGCATCCAACGAAATGGAATAAAGTGAAACTCCCCCCAAATAGATGGGGGGTCGCGACAGAGTGCCTGGGAGCAATCTGAATTTAAAAAGAAATATAGGAAAAGGAGAGTGGAGAGCTGTGCTGAGATCGGGGGGGGGTTCCAGGAGAATGTGGGCTTTGCAAAGCCAGAGGGCGCTTCCCACCCACGGGTACCCGGGTACAAAGGTCATTATCTGTGAAGGGCCCTGCAGCATCAATAGATGTTATGCAAAACTTGTGACCTTGAGTATTTCTGGAACCATCTGAAGTGATTAGTTTTTCTAATTAACAGACACACAAAGTGCTATTTTCATTCTCATCTTTTTTTTCTCCTTCCTTCTTAGCCCCCTCTTTCAGTGTCTTGCTGGAGCACGCGGCGTTCCGAACTCGGGATGACTCGGAGCGGGGCTTTAGCTTTTGGCTGCATGAGTGGGCCGGGCTAATGAAAGCCAGCCGGCGAACGGCGCTTGGCGAACCGTCAGGCCGACAGCAGCGTGACAGAAACCTGAACACGGTCCCCCATCGGCCACTGACATACCTGCACTGGGACAACGTTACAGCCACTTTGCTGTGGCGCTCATTCAGTCTAGCCAACATCTTTCTGGTTTATTAAGCCCATAAAAAACATAGAAAAAAACTCCTCTGAGGACAATAAATGTGAAAACAAACACAGCTAACGTAGACAATTAAACTTGTTCCAGTCGCAGGTTAGTCATTGTTGCGATATCAAGATATGCACATAATGAAAATGCAGAACATACCAGCTCTCCCAGAATAGATTCTCATCTGTAAGACTGCATTTGCCTCATGGTAACAATTCCCCAATTATTATTATTTTTTGAACTGCCATCAAAAGACTTTGATTAATCATTGACCAGAAGTTTTACATCTTGATGAATCAAAGGCGTCTTTTGTAAAGCCGTGGGCTTTAAAAATTGTGGGTAATAGTGGCTAAAAATAATTGGAGCTTTTTGACAAGTGAGCATACTTTTTGATAAACTGGTGGGAAGAATATTGCGAGCGGGTTTAACTAATTGCACTTGATCCTCTCATGAAAATCACATGGTAGTAGATTATGGAATTTTGTCCATCCATTATGCTAAATGACCTCTTAGGGGTCAAAAACATTATCGCGCCACTTAATGGAAATCATTCTGTCACCATTTGCATATTCAGCATGGATTAAGTGATTTTATCATGTTTTTGCAATTTTTTTTTATGCAACGTGGGGGGATTCGGTATGTAGGAGCACCATCCCATACTCCCAGCATTGCCTGAACATTGCCTGAACATCGCAGCGGCGTGTTCAGGGTGCTGCTGTGTCTCAGCCTCCTGCCCGTCTGTTAGCGTAGTAAAGGCTCACAGCCTGTCAAGTAATGCGCTTTGCAGGCTGTCTGGAAATGCGACGGAAAGCAGAGCGACCTGCACTCGCATTTTGAAATGCGCTCTGGTTTGTGGTGCGGGCTGAGTACGAGTGAGCTTGGCACGGTTTTGCGGTGCGATTCATAATTTGGGGTGGGGGGGGGGGTGGGACCACGTCAGTTATTAGCCAACATGGCAGAGGATTAGAGTTTAAGCTGCCGATGAACTCAAAGCAGTCAGCTAACGGGAGATGTAGGCCAGCCGTTCTAATTTCATCTCATCGCTGCGCTGCTGCTCTGGCAGGAAGCTCAGAAGGCTAGCTGTCTTGTGGTTGCTCCATAAATAGGTCCTCCAAAGAAAAAAAAAGGCATACTTCCGATGATACACGGTTGACACTGGAGGGTGTGATAGCCCCGGGCCACAAGACTTTCGCTTAGCTTGAGACGGTGTGACTTCTCACTGGTTTCCTATACAAACAAGCAGTAGCATCTGGGAGAGCATTGGTGAAAGCTCATTAAATACCGCGCAACAGGCCCGAATAACAGGAACACGGAGGCCATAAATCGACGGCCTTGAAAGAAACAGGGTTTTGTCGAGGGACGTCCCGCCTCCGAACATTTTTACGGCTGGCCGCCATTGTGTCGCCGTGTTCCGGCCGTGGCGGGGTCCACCATCGAGACAAGCCATGTCTCCTCATCTCGGTCGAGGCCGGACGGGGGTGGGGGCTCGCTTTGACTCCGAATGGATTTGTGACACTCCGAAACAGCCTGACGGCAGAGGCAGCCAGATGCCACACTTGATTAAGCCAAAATACAACAGCTGGCTGTCCGTGGAGCCCTTTCAGGCCGAGCCGTCCTGCTTTCATGCATGGCTTGTGGCGGGAGGCAGAGCAGCCGTCCGGGGGGGGGGGGCATTCCAGGGCCTGGGGCCCTTTGTT
>JAODJW010000046.1:20448075-20471722 GCA_026777045.1 Hyperopisus bebe
TGTTTCCCATTTGCAGTGAGTTGCTCTTGCCTCTCCTTTCGTTTGCTTGTTTCCCATTTGCAGTGAGTTGCTCTTGCACTTGTGCGGATCGGGTCGCCATCTTCGCTGTTGTGTCCTTTTTGATTTTAATTGGCTGACATCCCTGAGGGAATTAGGGGGAGTATGGCACGCACTAGCAACCCCAAGCCCCACCCCCTCACCACTGGGGATTCTGACTCAATGCTGTGTGCAAACGACAGGCCTCAGATCTCCCCCCCCCACCGTGGCTCTGAGGTCAGCTTGAGGGGGGGTGGTCAGAGAACCCCAGCCGTGACACACACACCTGCTCCATCCCCCTCATATCCTGGAGGGACGAGGGCCTAATGGGATAATGATCTCGCGGGGGGGGCACCATCGGGGCTGGGCGCTCTCACTGTAAGACCGGGGGTGGACTGGGAGGTCTTGATGAATTAGCCCCTGCACTCCAGCCCCCCCACCGTCTCAAACAAACCAGCCGGGGTGAGGGAGGCAATGCAAAGTCCCCCACCAGTGAGGAGAATGCCAAGTGAGCTGACAGAGGGGGTGTTCGGCCCACCTGGGGGTGCCTCCATATTTCGACAGTGTCCTGGACTGAGCAGCGAACGTGCATTTCGCTGTTGCTGCTGCTGCAGCCACAGCCTGCTAGATTCCCCACTGGGGGCCCCTCCCGCTGTGATGCGGGCCTAAGCTCCCAGGGGGGGCTGATCTGGGGGGGTGATAAGGATCTTAGACAGAGAAGTAGCTTTGGGACCTTTTTTTTTTTTTTTACCTTTCTCCAAGCATCAAACAGATTACAACGAAACCCCCCCGCCGGTACATTATGGGAGGAGGTGTGCTCAGAACATTTATTTGCTGATCCGAGGTGATTCTGCCCAAAACTTTGGCTCGCCGAGTCATTTAGACGTGTAACTAATAGCTCAGCATTCAGACAGCAGCAGTGATCGTACTACCGCTAAATTAAAAAAACCCATGAACACAAGCTAGCATCACAAATATTAACTAAATGAAATAATTTGGCTGGCTGGCCTATTAACTGGGCTCACATTAACTGGGAAAGCGTCAGATGTTAAATTGAACAGATTATTTAGGACGCTTTATCGGCATTGAGGTAGGTCCGCATGCTTGAGGTCCCATGGGGGAAAGCCACTAAAATAACAGAGGAATGATTGTGCTTGGCATGCAGCATTTACAGTATTTCTGTTCCGAAGAGGAAAGTTCATACGAGGCGCAGCGCGATGCGAACCAGCCACCAAACACGCCGCAGGACCAGTCCGGTCGAGTGAGACCTTTGACCCTGCCAGTCTCAGACGAGAAGCAGGGGGCGGGACCTCCGCCGCTGGTCAGGCCACCGGCTGTGAACGAGAGAGCAGCTGGCGGGACGTCACAGCGAGCGGCAAGGGACGAGGGACGGGGGACGGGGGGGGGATCGGCAAGGCCGGTAACCTGAGCCACCCGCGGTCCAGCCGATGTGCGAAACAGGGCTGGAAAATTACTGCTGCCGTCAGCGTACATGTTGGCCGGTAATCGTGGACGCGGGCGTGAACGGCGGCTAGCTGACCTGCTCCCGTTAACCCGTGTCGTGATGTAGGCGTGCGCTGGTGACCCGCTTGTTTACACAGATCGCACCACCACCCCCCACACGCACCATATTCCTTAGTTCCAAGGGGGTGCATTTATTCCTCGGTTATATCCCCACTTTTATAACTTGCTCAGGCTAATAATTTGCATACTCATTTGCATAGTCCTCATGTCCCCATTTTCCATGTTGCAAACAGTGGCTTTGGTTTGTGGGAAACAGCTTTTTGTGATTTTTAAGTGTAAATGGGGGCAGCGGAGGCAGTGAACCCCGCACTGAGCTTCATTTACGCGAGTGTCCCATGATGTTATCTGAGGGCCCCTATCATGAGGAGACCTATGTGCTTGGACCTGACACTGACGGGGGGGGGTAGGATTCCTGTGCCGCAGGGTGTTGGTAGGAAGGGGGGTCGGATACAAGGAGCAGGTGACTGTGACCACACTGCCGCTGGTTTCACTGCGGAGATGGAGCCTTCATCCAGCGCTGTGGGGCGCCAACAGAGGAACGGAGGGGTTGCAGACGCAGGGGTTTGGGGGGGGGGGGGAGGAAAGGATAAATCCGAACTTGCGGAGGCAGCCACCGGCAACGGAGGGACTATTGGGGCGGAGTGATTGACGGTTTTGCGTTAGTGGATTTCTCCCCTTCCCACCCGGCCGGGGGAACAGGGAGGGCAAGCGTCACTGCGGAGGAGAGAGGAAGGGAGGATAGCGGGCAGCGGGAGGAGGGCAGAGGGAGGGGAGAGTCACCCTCTCAATTACAGGAAACAGAAATGTGTGCGATGCTAACGGCTCCTTTCAACTCAGATGCGCTGTGGTGGCTTGGGGGCGGAGCCAGGACCTGTTAGGATGGGGGGTGTAATGGACTGGAGATTGCTGTAAATCCCCCAGCAGATGCACGGAGAGAGAGCTCAGGCCAGCCGCTTTATTCCGTAAAATCACTCGAGCTGTTTTCCCGCCCCGAGTCCAGCCCTCTATGTTCTGTCCGCTCCGGAGTGGCTGTTTCCTCCGGGACAAACGGCAACGGGACGGCTTCCCCATTTCATTTGTGTCCTGCTGAATGGGTGGAGTCTTTTTTTTTTTTCCTCTCTCTTTACCTTATACTCCGCATGCCTGTTCTCTGACTCTAGAATTTTCTGGAGTAGCGGTATGCTTTAATGTGCTCTCCGTTTACCACCTCCCTGCAGGTCATCCCAGTTTGAGGACGTTTCTTGCTTAACAACACCCCTCTTTCCCATTAACCCCGGCGAACAAAGCAAGCGCTTCGTCACCTTATTGGCTCTGCCCCGACCCCCCCCTCCTCCACCTAACAGTATGCTCTGATTTTGCTCTTCCACCACTAATGATTCCTCCCAAAGCAGCCAGCGGGTTCCAGCAGTGTTGGAAACACGCATACAAAGCCCACTCTAACTGGGCACTCAGCGCGCAACCTGACTTTGTTTATTGTCACGTTATTCTAACGAACCACCAGTGCGACGTGATATCCAGAATTAGCTTCTTTTTAAGGAGGACTGGTTGTTGTTCTCAGCAGAGACTATATCTAAGATAGAGTCCGTGTCCTGTTTTGGCCGTCTCTGGCCTGCCGGTATTTTTATTTGGAGTTTATTATTATAATTGTGTTTATTTCATTCCAGCGAGTGTTCAGCGGGGCCGGCGCAGTGGCTGGGTGGGTAGGTGGGCGGAGCCGTGGGTAGGTGGGCGGAGCCGTGGGTATGTGGGCGGAGCTGTGGGTAGTTGAGTGGGAGGGTGCAGGGGCGGGCACTCAGGGAGGGGCGGGGATCTGGGACATTGTCCTCCGCCTGGGCGGCGAATCATTAGTCACTGTGCTATGTGACCGAGTTCTTCCTCCGCCCATTCAACTGGCTATTACTCAGTAAGCCCCCAAAGGCCTGTCATTATGAGGATCAATCACGGGGGCGGGGGGCTCCGCCATACAGTCTTTCATTTACTCAGTTAAGGAGTTCACCTCTCTGGTCTGCAGCTCACTCACCCTCCCTCCATTGTCAGCACCATAGCTGCAGGCCCTCCCTCTGCTCCTCCTCGTCCCCCCCCCCATCTGAGCTACGGCATTTTTCATGCTCCCCTGTCAGTCGCCAGCCCCCCCACTCGGCACGCCGCATGCCGCGCGCCTTTAGCTGTTCCTTTCACCTTTGTTTCTGGTTGGAATTGCTGGGGCCGTACAGGAAAGGGCCGGATTTGGTCAGACCGCACCTGGATGTCGTGATTGACCCCCCCCCCACACGCTCGTGTCCTCCTCCTAGCCACCGGTGAAAACGAATTCACCAGCGCTGCTTGTGCTTGTTTCGGTCGCCCACGTGCAGTTGGATGAAAATGCCAAATTAATGCTGAAATGTGATTTGCTTATGCATCTAATAATATCTGCCCTGCTGCACCTATTACTGCCTTTTGTGTGTGAGATGTGCACCGCAGAGAAGAGCGGCGCATCACATGCGTGTAGTGAGGGAGTAAATTGAGACGATTGCCATGCTCCTTAAAGGGCCGGCGCCCCTCTGTGGGCTTACAGGGGGCCGGAGGGTTTGTGACCCTCTGCTGTTTGGGTCTGCTCTGTTACTCTGAGCTCCTTCTTCAGTTTCATCTGTGGGGCAGGGGGAGAGGGGGGGCTGGAGAGAGGGTGGCGGTTTTCTAATATGTCAAACGAGGCAATAACCCAGCCCTACCAATCTGTAAATCACCTATGAGTCATCTGGAGTTCAATTTCAATGAGTCGAACATGATCTTGCTTACAGCCCCCGGGGTGACACACCCTACCAGACCTACGCCGAAACCAGCCACAGAAAGTGCCGGAGAATTTATTATTTTTTTTTGACATTTTCTGTTCGGTTCCAGTTAAATAGACTTTTGGTCCGGGTGCCTGGGAAGCTCCCCTCAGACTGTCGCCGAAGCATGGGATCGTGATCGACCCCATGCTGAGTCGCGGCGCGGGGTCATTTCCAGTTGGATACCGGCTCCCAGGCCCCGCGATGCCCAGAGCAGGGAACGGGGGGCTTTCTCCGTCCAACGGGACAGGCGTCGATACGTGATTGATCTGCTGCCGGCCCGCTTCATTTTCTTGTTAGTCGACACCAGTTCATTTACTGGACTTTACTCTCCACTGAAGCTCAACGCGGCGATTTCAAGCCAGTTCATCGCTAATTGGACTTAATTTCATTGTGGGTTATTTGACTGTATGCTTTTAAAACTGATGAAGTGTTTTTTCGTGATGACGGGACTTTGTGAATAATTAATAGCTGCCTAATTGTATATGTATTGTTAAGGCGTGTACACCCCTGAGGAACACACAGGGGCGGGGCCACAGGGTCACTGGCCCCAGTTAAAAGCTGATTGGCTCCCACCCCTGTCACTCACAGTTTCAACACATATTACTGGCTAATGATGAGCTTGGCCCCTCTCTATGAATTATGGCCGCTCTTATGCCCCGTCACCTTAAGAAATTCTAGGTTTGCCCTTGGTGCTCCTCCTGGCCTCAGACTACAGGAGTGCATTTTCTGGTGGTCCTCGAGGGGGGTTGTTATTGGTCCTCGGGGGGTTGTTATTGGTCAGCTTCACACACCACCCCCCATCCCATGTCGACCTTTTCGCGTTTCCACACGACCTGCTCCTGAATTTGGACCTCCTTCCCCGCCCTTGATGGTAGCCAGCACATTTTATTGGTTCCACTGCCTTCTTTGGCCCCGCCTCTTTCTCGCCCATCATGTTTTAAAGGGCCTGAATGTCAGCGACGTGATGAAACCGGAGCAGTCCCTCAGCCGGCTTCGTGCCGTTTTCATTTCCAGACGTGCGAGCTCAGATTAAGTAAATTAAACACATGACTGGTTTGTGTAATTGGTCAGCTGGGCTCAGGGTCAGGGTCACTGTCACTGAGAGTCACGCAGGCCGCCCCACATCATTATAACGCATCCGTCCTTCGGCAAGTAGCTCAACCGTGATCCGCGGATTCCTCGTTATCCGCCTTCCGACCCGCCTGTTTTCTGTCTGATTTTCCTCATGGCGGCTGAGATGTGGCAGTTATACCCAGCAGAAATGGACGACCACGAGAGATATTTAGTGTGCCCCCCCCCCCCCCCCCAAGGCGCAATCCCTGTGCCTAGGAGAAGCTTGTGGTGACATTGGCGCCCCCTGCAGTCTAGGCCTCGCCATGGTGTGTCTATTCCTAGTCCTAAGGTTCTGAGGTTTTAGCACAGGGTTTCACCCCTGACCTCAACCCCCCCCCCACCCTGTCCCACCAGCCTGTCACCAGTTACAGAGAGCCTGTCAGGAGGGATAAGGTGGTGTTTGGGGGTGGGGGTGGCAGGACATGCCTGCTGAGCAGCACGGGTCCCTAATGGTCCTTAATAATGTGGATTTTAAGTACCGTGTCCCAGCGCCGTAAAGGAGAATGAGCATGGGTAGGTTTTAAACCCCCACCCCCCCCCGGAGGCTTGGCTAGTTCTCAGCTTGCTCCGTTTTCGGAAACCTACTTTTTTGAAATGATAGCGGTAAAAAGTTTACTGGTCCCCCAGCCTCCTGCGGCCAGCATTTGGGGTGGGGGGTGGGCAATTTAATGGCCATCTCAGAGAACCCCTGCCCCCCAGAGAGGACATCGCTTTACACCACCGCAACCGGGGGTGCTATTTTTAAGCGGGAAAATCCCCAGAAGCTTACTTTGCCGCTCTCGTCCCAAGAGAGACCCCCAGTGCTGCTCGACCGCAGTGCGAGTCGCCTCGCATTAAGGCGACAAAGAATCTAGCTAATGAGTCCCTTCCCAGTGTGCGAGGCAGTGTGCGAGGCAGTGTGCGAGGCAGTGTGTGAGGCAGTGTGCGAGGCAGTGTGCCTGTGTGTGCTTTGCTTATGTGGTGATTCCCCGGCTCGGGTCAGGAAAGTTGCACTCATAGGCTGGCCCTCGCATTCCTCAGCGTGCCGGTGGGCTTAAGGGTGCACCAGAGGACACTGGGAGTTTGTGTAGAGGCGTCACTCTCGGCGATCAGCGGACTTTCTGCCGGTTTGAAATATGGCCACCCGCCACTTTAGGTGGACGTAATATAAATCCGATTATTTATTTTTCTGATCGCGCGTGAAATGGAATCCTGACTCTGAGAATTTCACAAGAACGATGTCCATTTCAGATCGGTATCCAGTATCCACTGTTAAGAAGAGACGTATACTTTTGCTAAATACGACTTGTGCTAGCCTTTTCAAAACACTCTGGGAGGGGGGGGGAAGAAATGCCAAGGCAGGATTAGTTTTTAAGTATAGGCGGACACTTGTGGTGTGGAAAATAGCTTTGCAAGTGTGACGGTTCCCAGCACTTCTTGGTCTGACATCCCCGGTTGATTTGAGAGTGCCCCTAATGGTGTGGAAGACTAATAACAAGTTGATGTTGTAAATGTCCTCCTCTGCAGCTCTGTGAGTGAGCAGACCTTTGTGGTGTTTCATTATGCTGATCCAGAAATTCTGAGCCTCCCCCGTTTAAAAAAAAAAAAAAAACGAATTCTCATCCTGTCATACTGGCCTATTTGAAGCCTCTCTTTAAAAACATGGCCTCATTAGCACATATTTATGCGGTCAATAATATTCAAATGTTCCTCAGCCCGAGGGCTTGTGTGAACACCAATTAGCTGTGCCTTCAGTCTGCAGGCCTGCGAGGAGCTTCCTGGTGTCTCTGAGGCCACTAATAAGAAAAGAAAATCCCCTCTTCCTTTGCTTTAATCACAATTATCGCGCGCTTGCGGACTCAGCAGCCTGCCACCCATTGGGGGTGGGGGGTTTTGCGGGTTTCGATCCCTGCGTATCCCGGGCCGTGCCTGCTGCGGGGGCTCTGGTGTCCCAATGCGGTGGGGGGGGGCGTTGCTGAGGTGAGGCGTGCTTTTCTCCTACATGCCCTCGACTCCTCCATTCCCTCTCTCTCTCTCGCTCCCCCCCTCTGTCTCCCTCTCCCCCTTTTTCTTTCTCTGTCTTTTCCACTCTCTTTTGCTCCCCCCTCTCTCCCTCCCTCTCCCATCAGCTTTAGGCTTCTCCGGACCACCCCCTGCCCCCCTCCCTGATGGGACATCGCTAATGTCCCACTCCAGTGCCATCAGGGGTGCTTAAGTCAGAGAGATGCTTTGTTGCCATGGCAGCCATCTCACCCCTCCCCCAATAAAGGAAAAAATGTCAGTGTTGTTTGATGCCACAGAAGCGCCAGTCTCTCCCTGTCTCCTTCTGTCCTCCTCTTGTGCTCTCCCTCTCTCTCTCTCTCCTCCTTTCCCTCTCTTTTTCCCCCGGGGCACTTGATTTGCCGCTCCTACCACTAGAGGAGCCTGATTGGCCCCACCCCCCCGTCGTAAAGGCACGCTGCCATCACCCCCTGCCCCTCGCCCCGCTTCCCCTGTCCGGCCGGGACCCACATGTGTGCAGCTCCCTGGTAGAAAAACTCAGTTCCTGGTGATTTTGTGTAAGTGAACCGCACTCTGAGCCCCCGTCCCTGACTGATCTGTGGCCACTTTACCTGTTTTGTTTTGTTATAATGTTTGAGACGCGGATAATTTGGAGCTGCGTTAGTCTTTTGTGGCGGCGTCTATCTCGGCAGCCCCAAGGCGCTCGGCTGATGCTAAGCGGCGGATCCCAGCCTCAAACGGCCGTGCGCAGTTCAGCTGGCACCCGCTGCCCCATGTGGTTCCCAGCTGCGTCAGCCCGGCGATCTCTGCCCCCCCCCCATGCTTTGCTCATGCCTTTTTTTTCCCCTTTTTCTTTTCTTTTATGAGCCACGTCGAGCAGGTGATGCAGTCACTGGTTCAGTCCGGTCTGGCAAAGCCGTTTCCACACCGACAAGGGGCCACAATGAATGGGGGGGGGGGTGTAATGGTGGGCACATACTTCAGACTTCAGAAGACATCCAGATGAAACAAAGTCGAACACGTTGGGGAAGAAACTCTGTCACATGCTTTAAAAGATGCTGCCAGCTTGTTCATTCTAAGTCACGCAGAATGTTTTTGAGGCCCACAAACAGAGAGCAAATAAACGTGTTATGGGGAGTGTGCGAGTCATTTTAATAGAGGAGATGACAGCTATTAAAATGGAAGTTCCTTTCTTTAATAACAGCCACTATCGTTTTAAAACTAGCAGCGGCTCATACAGGGTAGTCAGCAATTTAAACGACAATCATGATTACATGCTAAGGAAAATCACGCATCGCACAGAAAACATCAGATGGTTTCTACAGTTAGTTAACAGAAATACACAAATACACATATTCAGTTACACTATTCACAGTGCGGTGCAAAGCATGCCAGTGTCTGCATAATCAGTCCGGCTGACCAACCCTGCAGCATCGCATTTATGTCAGCCAATCATGGACAGTGGGTGGGATCAAATTAAATCAAATTAAAAAGTATTCCTTGGGGACCCTGGACAGGTGTTGTGCCACAACAGCGATTACCTTGGTGGTTATGCGTCATGCATTGTATTGCAAAAACGACGTTGATTCTGTCAGTTTTGTTTAAAGTATACGGTCATATTTAGCGTATCACATCAAAGGGGCGGAGCCTTTGGGGCACCTTGTCATACGCAGAGCGACAGCAACAACACCAGCTTCTTACATCTGACTGGGGAGCAGCGTGTATCTCAGCAGGTTCAGCCTCAGCATTTGTGATCGGAAAGTCATGGAATGGGCACATGTCCACTGGGCCCTTGAGTGAGGCCCATAATCTCGCAACGTACTCCAGGAACGCGGGATAAATTGCTCAGACCACAAGCTTCACGCTCAGTTGTATATACTGTATGTGTGTGTACATCTCAACAGAGAGCATGATGGGATATCTGCAAAGATGCATTCCAAGGTACCTACACTTGTATAAATAATTCCACAATGTTTATTAAAACAACCTAAAAGTAGGTCATACAAATAACTTGTGGGAGTTTTACTTACACAAAAATGGACAGAAGGAAAACTGATTGGTTAGTAGAGATAGAGGAGGCGGGTCCAAGCAAGACAAACCAACCAGATAGGCATTTGTGCTATTATGACAAGAAATTACCATTGCATTTAGCCCTTTATACTGCTAACGCATACTCATGTACCAGTTATGTCAATCTCTGTTTATAACACATTGCTAGCTAGCATGCTTCTCGTGCATCTTGCCATGCGTTTTATTCGAAAGCAGCACTATTCATTCACTCAGTAAAAATGCCATGATGTCCCCAAATTACCGTGGTGTACCGTACTATCTGGCCACGCCCATTTCGCGCTATTACGGCCTCCCCTCTGTTTTTCCATTTTAACTTCGTTTTGAATACTGAAGTGTCAAACACACAGTTTTTGCCTTTAATCTACTTATTAAGCATCAGAAATGGTTTTCTATAGCATCAGGGTTTTTCTGTTTTATTAGGTGATGTGCCCTTAGTGACCCTTGAAGGGGCCATTTTGTGCCCGACAAACATTCAGGAAAGTGACACGGGGTCGGCAGCACTCGCCGCTCGCCATCATAACCGCTTCTTTTAGATGCGGTTCACTGCTGAGCGAGTTTACCGGCAGCCTCGTGTTTGGGCACCGGATGGCGCGTCGCGCTCCGGACGACGTGTTTCACTGGCGCCACACGGTACGTGGCGCGGGGGCCTGGCATCTGAGCCAAAAGCTGGCCCGTTCCCGATGCGCTGTGGGGAAAAGAGCGGACGCACCGAAACGGGCGCTCCGCCAGCAGCACGGAAAAGCGCAATAGCCAGCACTGCAAATGGACAAGGTGCGAGCCATCTGCTGAAGAATACTGACTGCAATTATGTGAAAGGCATATGCCCACCCCTGCTGAAAAAAAAAAATAGGTAGCCCCAGGACTAACAAAGTCACATGACGAGGCGGGGTGGGGGGAGGGGGTGATCAGGAAACAAGGACGTCTTTCCTCTCGTGACAGAGGGAGGGAGCTACACTTCCAGCCGTCATTGTTCGGATCTAACTGCCTCATTTGCCCTGAGGTATTTAGAAGCTTATGTTGTCAAAATATAACCTTTATGTTTCAAGTTCGGGGTGGGGTTTATGACAATGAAAAGGACAAAGTTATAGCCTTTAATAAAAACATAGCCTGACATGGTCGTTCTCTCAGACTAAACATAAACCTGATTTATTTTAGTTAAATTTTGCTCTAAAGCTTAAGAGGCCAACATTTGTACTGCCTGACGGTCCCGCTGCCAAAGTAGTAAAGCACTCAGTGATCAGTGTCTTTTTTGCAGGGATGGATAGTTCAGGTCCAGAAAGTAAAAATCCAGCCCAAGATTTTGTTTCAACCAATCAGTTGAGTATAAAGAATCAAAGTCACAGAGTATTCAACTAGTTAGTTGAAACAAAATCTTGGTCTGGATTTTTACTATCTGGACTTGAACTGTCCAGCTCTGCACTTTTGTATGCCAATTAGGGTTAGCGGTTTGTTAGAGCAGCTGGGGATTGGACCCAAGTGTGAGTGACTGAAGGAGCAAATATGCATCTGCCGCTGGCAAAGGTCAGAGCGGCCGGAAAACCAGGCGCTGGCCGTGGTGAGGAGGAGGCGCCCAGGTGCCATTCTACTCCACTCAAGCCTAAAACTGGGGGCAGCTCGCAGCTGGTAGATTGGCACGGCCAACGTGGACGGAGGCCAAGGTCAGTCTCTGCCAGATACACGACGCCCAGTGTCTGCTCCGAGGAAAGGGACGGGGGACCGTTGTGCGGGAAGCGGGCACATCAAAGAGCCGCCACTGAAGCTGGCGGAAGACATGTGACATCTGAAGGAGCCAATGGGAAACTGGGACACCTGTGGAGTATGTCCAGCCATAATACCTATTCTGAGATCTTTGGCTAGGGAGAAAACCTAGGAACAGGCCTTTGATATTCAACAGCCTTCATAGCTCAGTGAATGTGTCAGAGATCAAAGGAGACTCACTGTGACTCAAGCCTGAAATCTGCCAGCACGCTGGTCCCCAAAGGTATATCATGTGTGTCTCTTCAGTTCCTGTCTGTTATTCAGAGCTAAGTGTATTTCAGCATGAAAAGATTAATATGTCACCGAGTTATTAATTTATCAGAAGTGGCATGATCATAATAATATAAATAATTACTAATCTCTCTTCATGAGAATATGCTGTCTGCCAGTCATTCGGCAGGTAGCACAGTCCGGCTGACGAATGACTGGCTTTTGCGTTTGTGTCTCACGAAGCCTTTGTGATTCCTTGGTTTTCTCAACGACTGGAGTGAAAGGATGAGCTGAAAATGTATGTCTGAAACCTCAGCCCTTGCATATCGGCCCATGCAGGTACGGTTTTGCCAGAATAAAGGTCTGAACTTGCGGTGTTTTCAGCCGCTAGCTAAGCTGGATCCGGCTTAGCGATCTCCCCTGACACAGCCTGCGTCCTTCTTATCCGTCTGCTGGCTTCTCTGTGGCGGAAAACACGCCGAATGTCATGGACTCTTCCCTGGCTGCTGCCTCGGGGCGTATTCTCTGCGCGAGGAAGGGGGCCGTGCGCCCACAGCGCCAGTCTTGCCAGCATAACCGAGGCTTGGGGGGCCTGGCTCCGCCGATCAAAGGCGGATATCGGATAGCAAATAGCTGGAGTCCACGGCGTGCCTGTTCTTCTCAAAGGCCTGCACAGAGGCGGGAGCGCACCCCAGGACGGCCTTGAAAGCGGAGCGAGGCCTTAGCTTCAAATACACATCGGGGGGTGGGGGGTAACGCAGGCATGGGAAGATGTTTCACACCTGGAACACCTGCTCCCTGCTAAATTTAGTGAAAGCACCTTGCTGTTGGAAGTAAATGTATTTGACATGGGGGTCTGGGGCAAATGGAAACTTCTAGAACCAGGTTGTGGCATTCATCCCCCAGAGGATCACCTGTATATTGATCTAAGCTCTATCCTAATTGGCCAAGGACTGGATCACTGTGCCAGTCATTGAATAGTTAATGGCACGTGTGTACGGTTTGTATGTTTGCATGCATGTATGTCTGTATGTATGTATGCTGGCATGTATTTATGTACATGTCTGTTCTCTGATTGCTGCTAAGGGGGGGGGTTGTATTGTATTGTATTTTAAGGCATCACTGTAGACCTGAGGGGACATGTTTTCAGCCAGCTGCTGTTAATACAGGCACAGCGAACCCCCTGGAGGGGGCGCTGGTGGGGGCTCCTCTGCTGATATCCTGCACTTCCCCACCTGACACACAGACTGATTCTCCACCGCATCCAGATGAAGAGATTCTTGGAAGACTCGTCCATTCTGGGCACCGGGAGACCTGTCCGACTCGTTAAAAGCCGGAGATGAGAGTATGTGGCATGAGAGCACGTGCGGCTGTCAGGTGGCGAGATACGGGACAGCGCCTCTGCTGCTCGGGATGCCCTCTGCCCTCAGCGGCGGCCACAGCTGCAGACGGGCCGCTCCAGCCGGCTGCGCAGAGCTGCAAACGCCTGCCAGCACTCTGTCGCATCAAAGGAGGATGTCATAGCGCAGGCAGCACGGGGCCCTATCGCTACACCCGACCCAAAAAAGATTAAAAGGTGCTGGTAGCCCGCCTCAGACACAGGCTGCTGCCGTTCATGTCTGCAGAGTTGGCAGGGTGCGGTCCGAGGCTGTGGGACCAAGCCGTCCCGACACCTCTCGTCTGCACAGTTGCTGCATCTGGCCTTCACCCCCCCATCAGTACCCCCACTCCGCAAATAGATGTCAGGAGGGTCACAGAGCAAACGAGAAGGCGGCTCGCTCATCTGCACGCTGCCTTCCTGCTGTCTCATTTTTTACAACATTATGTATAAATGCATAGACAAGGAGCTACAAGGCATTCCTTTTATCTTTGTCATACTCAATTTTCTGCACATTTTCCTATGTATTTTTATAGTATATGCAAAATGTTATGCATGTTTTCCAGTTTTTATAGCATATGTGAAATCTCACGCATGCTTCACTGTGCATTTTTATAGTATATGTGAAATTTCATGCATGTTTTCCGGCACATTTTATAGTATATGTGAAATTTTATGCATGTTGTCCAGCTCATTTTTATTGTTATAGTATATTCAAAAATGTATATATGTTTTCTAGTTCAGAATATGCAATATTCAGAATATACAATATATATTACAGTATATGCAAAACTTTACACGTTTCCCTGTACATGTTTATGGTACATGTGAAATTTTCCAGCATTTGTATAATATATGCAAAATGTTGCACATGCTTCACTGTGCATTTTTATAGTATATGTGAAATTTTGTGCATGTTGTCCAGCACATTTTAATAGTACATGTGAAACTTTACCTATGCTTCCCTGTGCATTGTTATAGTACATATAAAATGTTTGCATGTTTTCCAGCACATTTTTATAGTATATGTGAAACTGTGCACATGCTTCTCTGTGCATTTTTATAATATATGCGAAATTTTATGCATGTTTTCCAGCACATTTTTATAGTACAGTATATACAAAATGTTATGCATGTTGTGTAGCATAATTTTATAGTATATGTGAAACTTTACACATCTACAAATCCTTTGTACATTTCCTGTTTTCCTGTGCATTTTCAATACTTCATGCATATTTTCCTATGCGTTTTTATCTCCTGAGCAATACTATGCATGCCTTATTATAGGATATGCAATATTTTATGCATGTTTCCCAGCACGTTTTATTGTATATGAAATACTTTACGCATGTGTTCCTGTGCATTTGTGCATGCGAGCATTTGCATCATATAGTCATCCACTCTTAGTAAGTTTGACACCGAGATGAGTGATAATGGTCTGATCTTCCAAGCACCACTTTATAAACAGGAAGCTTTTACAGGCTCTCCTAGGTCTCTCCTCTTCACCTCTCACCTACTGAATCTTTGCCATGATCAGAGACAGGGGGGCTATTCTGTCAAGAAAACTACCCCCCTAGTTGCTGTTGGGCATACTTATAACCTCCCAATTAGGCTCAGCCCATCTGCTCCGGGACTCTAGCTAAACGGCTGGAGAAAAGGCTGGCTGCCTTTTACTCCCACAGGTCGCTGGAAAAAACATAAACACACAATGAGCATGATGAAGGCGAATCAGTGAGGGAACTTCCTGTTGCTGTCGTGTGTGAATGTGCCCTTATGTTATCTATGCACTCCTAATATCTTTATCTGTCTTTGGTACCATATATTTTCCTTTTTCAAGTCCTAGAGGGACAATCTGAAAATAGTTTCAGTTGACATGTTGCCTTTTTTCAGCTTTTTTTGGCTCCCATGGAACTTTCTACTCCATTGTAAATTTATTTTATTTATGTTGACTAATAGCTAACGTAGCAACGTAGCTTAGCATGTAGCATCGCTAAAGGCTAAAGGTAGCTTCCAGAAAGGTAATTCATTGGGCCGTGCTCTCTTCCACACCCATTTCTTGCTGGGGGGGGTCACCTGAGAGGAGCGACGCCGTTCTCCTTCCAGATCATTCTTGGCTGTGATGCGCTTCACAGCTAATCAATAGGCACGACTCGTTTACCAGCTACAGACGGATCAAATTAATGCAGACGGCACCTGAAAGACAAGCTCATTCCCTCACGTAGAGACTGTAGTGGGTTTAATCACCGTGTAATTGCAGTTGTTTATGAACAATGCGAACGAGGCCGATCGTGTTTGACGAGCCTTGCTGTGCTCTTGCCCTGGGGGGGGTGGGGGGGGGGGCTGGGACCCCAGTCTCCTGAGGCAGGAGGTGTTTTTAAAAACATGGGGTCGAGCCTTGGGACCAAACGCCCAGCAGTAGCACCGGGAGAGGCATCAGGTGGCCTAGCCACACGATGTCATCACTGTGCAAGAGGACCTCTAGCGAATATAGATCCCCAAACAGCAGCTCAGTCTGCTCTGCTTAGCATTTCTACAAGCTGTACCATCACATCAGCAGCCAGGCCTCAGGCCTTACACTGCACTATACGCGTATGTTGACACTGCACAGTGTTACGTATTTATTGTCATAATTGTAATTGTATTTATTGTCTTATATATTGTCTTTTGTTTTTTTCTGTTTCCCAGTGACCAGTGTAATAAACCCCAGCTCCCTGCATTTTGGTCTCCCAGTCTCTGTCTTAATAGCCAGAGGGATTTGCACATTTCTATTGTATAGTATTACTGACTGATTACTGTGCATATGAAAATAAACTCTTGGATCTTGAAGCTTGAAAATCCTGGCCGGCCTGATCATCACGTAGACATGCATGCCAACGTGACGTTTTACTATTCAGCAGTTGTCTCTTGTGAATGTTATTCCTCACATTCAGACCAGTGCAGGAACATCAGCCGACCTCCTGTGATCGCAGAGCATATGTCAGAGGTTTTACAGTTGATTGTGAGGGTAATATGGAGGCAAATTCCTCCTTCACTATGAGCACTGACCTCTGCCGCTGTTCGCTGAGTAAATACATCTATTTTACGTGAATAATACAAAGATTGTGGCTTCCAATTAAAGGCTAAATTCCTTGAATTTCCTGAATTTTTATGGCTCGATGACTGAAAGATTGTATTGGTGATTTAAACGACGGATAATTACAAACTGAATATTTAACTGGCCGTGTCTGTGTAGGGCTTGCTCAAACGTGGGCCATCAGGGTCTGGGATGGGGGGTGGGTCCCCATCATGCTGTGCCCCTTCCCCACGTGAGTAAACAGGGCTCACAGGAGGAAACAGCCAGCGATCCATTACCATGACAGCACGTCCCCAAGGTCTGGGGCAGCCCTCTGAGGAGTGGAAATGCAGTCTGAGGACCTGTCTTGCAGCAGCGACCCATAATGCAACAGCTGAGCATTAATAAATGACGATTTAATACACATACAAAAATGTCCCTCAAGGTTCCATGATTCATATTGAGAGGAAGTGTGACATTCCTTGTATTGATGGCACAAAGACCGTCTGTCTAAAATGCTCGTACTTGTATCCTATCCAGCCACTGCCTACAAACTTACAACTCGAGACTAGATGCCTTTCTGTACCCTTCATCACCAAAGCCGACATTCATATTTTTTGGGAGAAATTTAAAGAATGGTTTCATGCAAAAAAAAAAAAAAGGCAAAAGAATAAATAAAATCCCTCTTTAAAAACTCTCGGCCGTTTTCTCGAAAAAACCTGGAAAAAACACAGGGGAGTCGAGCCAGCTGGCTGGTTATACTGAGTGATGGTGTTGTGGTTTGGGATCCAGCACATGCTGTAATTCTGTCAGAGTTCCTTAAAGAGCAGAGTTTGAAGCCGTATGGGCTCGATCCCGGACACGCCAGCTTGGAAAAGGCAGCCTGGCTTGGCCACTGTAATGTATTATATAATGTCCAGTTAATCTGTCCTCCTTTGGCCATAACACTCGTGCCGGGGATGTGATCAATAACCCCGGCAGGTTGCCTCAGGCTGGGGATTAGTATCTCCTCCGATGGCCTCTCCTTGGAGGGATGTCTGGGCTCAGCCTCGGCCGTCTGTTGTCTGTCTCCCCAATCTGCCACCTCGGCTGTCCTTGCAGGTTGCGATGCGTAACCCCGCGGCCTGTAGCTCTGCGCAGATGCTGGGCAGCTCCTTCGTTCTCCCTCCTCCCCATAGCAACCGTGCAGCATATCATCCGACCGCCGGGCCACATGGTGCGCATGTTGGCATGTCGCATTCTAACGTGCTAGCATCCAGGGCTAGCACGCATTGTGATTGTAGCACTACTATAGTGCAACCACAAACCCAGGCCTTTTCTGAGGCTTAAAGCATGAGAGAGGCATTGTAGTGTGTTCAACCTAGAGAAGCCTAGATGGCCTAGTCTCTGGAGAGGAATTTTGGCTATTTATCCCAGCGTTACAAATATTAGCCTGTTATAGATCTCCTCCATAATTCCTTTAACTTGCACTGCAAACAGTCTGAGGTGAGGAGTGCAGAGATTGCAGAGGATTTACATCAGCAGAACGCTGCACGTCACAGCACCTGTTCATGTCACGTTTTTAACCTCCAGATGCCTTTTGTCTGTACCCCGCTTACGCTGAGTGGGGTTGGGTGTGTGTGTGTGGGGGGGGGGCATGGTGAGTGTATATTCTACAAACGGCTCAAACAGAGGGCCTCACCTCAGCCAAAGCAGATCATTTGCATTTGAAACAGCCCCCCCCCCCCCCCTCCATCTAAGCCCTGAGGCTAATGCGAACCCCCACCGCCACACGCGTTTGGCTTCGGTCCGACTCGACCCGCACCTGTGGATTCCGCACATGCTGGGCGCCGCCACTGACTCCCATCGAAGGCTCCTCCCTCCACCCCAGCTCCGCGGGCCTAATGATCCGAATCTGCACATCTGTGAGCTCGGGGGCCGTTCCTATTGCGGGTGACCTGAATATGCCATCCTTACGGATTCCTCCCTTTGGTGCTGAAGTTCACGCTGGACCCTCGACCCTGGTCACGCGCAGGGATTTCCTCAGTGGCTTCAATGCCATTCAGTGTGTCCATCCCTCAGTGCTGCTTTCTGTGTTGGTGCCTTTAAAGATGAACGCCATGGTGATGCACCTGTGCTGTCTGGCCGAAACATAGCCGATGTAACACCTGGATTATGGCAGAGATAATGATTATAATGATAATCAAGCAACTTGAAATGCTTCCATTTTTTGACCCGATACCGCTCTAGGTCTCAATGAATACATATTTCTTGCAACCAATCTCATTATGTCAACCAAAAGTGTTGAAATGTTAATGTATATGTAATTTTTCTGCATAATATACTAAATTTTACAACATATTATTTGAAAACAACTGATTAATTCAACTGTGGGATGTCTGTCCATTGCAGGGTGCATGTATATATCCTCCTGAGACCCAAGGAAAAAAGTGTCCTTCAATTTTAGGTTATTTGTCTTTGGAGGAAATACGACATCTTACAATTTAGATTTTTTTCAAATTTATTTCTATTTTTAATTTCACAGCATGCCCTCTTTAGTGTACAACAGGAATAAATATGTTTCCTAACATCAGTGAAAAGAGAGATGCAAAATAAAATGTCCACTACAATGGACATAAATGAATGGGTGGGGTCTCAGGAGGTTACACACACAAACACACACACACACACACACACACACACTGTGGGTAATTTAGTGATGCCAACTATAGTACTCTGCGGAAACCAGCAAGATATGAGGAGAACATGCATACACCAGACTCACAGAATGGGGGTGTAATTCCAACTGCACACCTATCATGGATTCACCTATCATGCTATCCACTACACCAACAATATGTTTACATATTTTAAATGATAAATACTGCTATTTTTTAGACCTTGGGGAATGTTGTTGAAGATGTTTTGAAAGCTGGTAAATGTATACCAAAAGTGATAATGAAAATATAACATTTTCATATCTGTATACATTGAATGACTGACTCAATGTTTTGTTTCCTCTTTGTGTGTATGAAACCAATTTCATTGTGAGCGAAAGCCATTATACCCTCAATTTTTTCGGTTATGTGTTAAAGCACTATTTCAATATGATTGTATGCATATGCAAGTGTGATAAGCTAAAAATAGAATGTGTTAAAGACACTTCAAAGATATACTCATCAGGAAGACATATATCTTTGGAAGTATCAAAAACATGCGTTATTGGCAAGCAGCTAGAATATTGTTTGGTTAGACAGCCGGAACATGGGTAGAAAAGACAACTGGATCAAAGGACAGACAGCTGTAATATGGTGAGGACAGACAACCAGAACATACTTAGGACAGGCAGCTGAATCACGCTTAGGACAGACAGCTGCATCACGCTTAGGACAGACAGCTGAATCAGACTTTTGACAGACAGCTGAATCATGCTT
The DNA here is from genome assembly GCA_026777045.1 of Hyperopisus bebe. Taxonomy (NCBI): domain Eukaryota; kingdom Metazoa; phylum Chordata; class Actinopteri; order Osteoglossiformes; family Mormyridae; genus Hyperopisus; species Hyperopisus bebe. Next base: position 20,467,420 of record JAODJW010000046.1, read on the forward strand.
AGGACTGACAGCTGAATCACGCTTAGGACAGACAGCTGCATCACGCTTAGGACAGACAGCTGCATCACGCTTAGGACTGACAGCTGAATCACGGTTAGGACAGACAGCTGCATCACGCTTAGGACAGATAGCTGAATCACGCTTAGTACTGACAGCTGAATCACGCTTCGGACAGACAGCTGCATCACAGTTAGGACAGGCAGCTGAAAAGCACGCAAAAGGCATTTACTTGTTTGTACAGAGTAATTCTGGGATGTTTGTGTGTCTGTAGCACAAGCTGTTGGTGTTTAATCCTTCTGTAAATGAGTTTATATCAGCCATGTTTGCATGTCCAGACCTCCCTGGTTTTTCTGGAATTTAAATATCATTTGCTGCCCTGCCCCCTCTCCTCAAAAATCATTTTAGCACAGATATCTTATCACATACGCACCTAAATGAGATGAAAAAAGTGAGGAGGGGAGGGAGTAATATTTCCCCCTGGTTTTTCTGGAAGGGTGTCAATGGAGTGGCGACAGTGGGGGGGGTGGCGGCCCGGCTGCCAAGTCCAGCAGAGTCACAGCGGCGTGGCGGCACAGATGAAGGCTGGGGATGAATGGGGAGGCCTTTCTCATTCTCACACTGACAGCTTCGCGGGTCAGTGCCAGCTGACACAGGCCCAGGTAACCTGGCAGTCCCGCTGCTTATCTTGGCTCCTGTCTCGGCCCGCTGGGGGATCCTCGGTTCTCGCGGAGCGCTCAGGCACAAAGTTTACCCTCCCTACACACCACTGCCTGCCCCTGCCTGCCACACAGGCCTCAGGGCTACTGGAAATCCAACACCCGGCTGCCTGGTGAATGGTAGGGGTGGAGATGGGTGATACTGTGGGGATGGGGTGGAGCGGGGGACAGACAGACAGACTTACAGACAGACAGACTTACAGACAGACAATTTAGCTCCTAAGTCCACAGATAGAACTTTAATGAAGATTTTGATCAGATCAAACTACAGTTCATGGTCTGTGAGGGGTGGCCCCACCGTTCTGTGCAGACGCCCCAGGAGCAATCTGATTCATTTTCCCCCAGCGATTACAAAAGCCAGTCTTCAAAGCGGGCAGCCAGCAAAAGCCAATTCGGTGCACAGCACTGCATTAATGATGCATGAATCGAAAGTGCCGGCTTCCCTCCCTGCGGTCGACCTTCTCCAGCACAGCACTCAGTTATCAGCACCTATAAGGTGCCAGTCCTGTCTTAAAGGGCCTTTCTGACAAGATTAAATATAGTTTATTCATAAAACGTAATCATTTCAAACTTGTAGTGTCCACAGTAAGTAGCTTATGGAATATCAGTGCTCCAAAGTCTAGGGCACCATCCGGCCAAATTCACCTGATTTGAAGGAGGACTGAACTCCAAATATAGTTCATCACCTGACAATGTAGTTCTTCTCCAAAGCCAATACGTACGACATCATCTTCCATAACCGCTAATCCAGTATAGGGCCATGATGGGCCGGGAGCTCATCCCGGGAGGCCTGGGTGTCACCAGCTTACAGCCAGAACCCTGGTCTGGTTCCCAGGAGAAATGAAAAAAGTAAATAAATCTGACCTTGTTCAGCCACACAGAACCATCGCCATGTGTCTCAAACAACACTATATTCCATTTTAAATGAAAATGGCATGTAATGAGTAGATTTATTGGTTGTCAACCTTCCACAAAGGATATTATTCATAAACTAAGCTAATGTTTGCTTCGGTCTGCCGACACCTCGTCCTATTTCTCAAGTGAAAGGTACGCGATCTGTTTACTTGGCTCACTTTTTACATCTCCATTACTCATGCAATTATTTTGCTAGGGTCCAATTCAGCACCAGTAAACAGAGATATTGGGGCAAATTTATATGCTGTCAGTGAGAAAGTCAGGTTTTGTTTTGTGTTTCCGTTTCGAGATATTGTGGTGAAGAATAATTGCAGGCGAATCCACAGTGACAAGCTTTTGTTTGGATACAGTGTACGCAGTGTTTTGGGCTGTAAGGGTAATACTTTGGTAAAGAGAATGGATTCGGATTAGTTAAAAACAGAACCAACATAGTCCTTGCAGATAATCACAGTGGCCAGCTTTGTGAAGCTGATTATGAACACGAGTGCAGATATCAAGGCAGCTCTTCAAAGCTTGTCAGTAATACCTCAGAGGAGGTAACAGGCATGTTCCAGGAACTTCTACCCTTGATCTTCACCATCCAGAAAGGGGACTGCAGATGAAGCCAAACAGACTGGAGTTGTGCGATGGGAAGTGTGAGATTTAATAGGAAGCAGAGTGAAGTAAACACACAAAGCAATGTCATTAGAATTTTGACTCAGCACTGGTGATTCAGACGATGCTGGCGTCGTCCAGGGTGGTCACTTCTATGATGGGGGTGGCTGTAATGGGTGGCAGATTACTGTTGCGGAGGAGAGGAACATTATTTCAGAGACAAATGGTGGTGGTGGTGGTGGTGGGGGGGGTCTCATTTCCTCACCAGATTCCCCGAGCAGGCACCTCAATGCCCCCCTCCACCATGCCTGCCTCATAAAGCCAGAGATCATTCATTCTCAGAGATCACTGACAGCATCCGCATGCGAGTTCCGTCTGTAGCGGACGTCTCTGGCAGGTTGTTAGCATGACGCGTGGCGATGGTATCTTCCGTGTTGGCGGGGGCCTCGCGCCACAAGCCGCGCGCCTTCACACTGGCCTTCCTCAGAACATGCCTGCTGCCACAGCAGACGTTTCAAGACCTCTCCCTTTCCTGCTTCGGTTGGTGAGATCTGACAGTCTATCGCTGCCTCGCACACAAAAGACAGCTCATGGACATCTGGCAGGAGAACTCACTCTTTTCAGAGAGGAATTTGCATAAATTATTCATAGGAATATATATCGACGAAAAATATTTGTAGATGGATTGAGGTGGAGAAAAATTATCTATGGGAAAAAGGAACAATTATCTCATTATACAACTGAAATTACTTGTGTGAATTATTCTGGGATCCTGGGACTTTACAATAAGAACTCGGGTAACGGTAGCATGTAAATCTGACTGAAAAGCTAAAAAATGTATCAGGAACAAAAACAAATAGACGTCGATTTGAGTTCTCCCCCCCAAGCCAGGTCTGCAGGCTACATGCACAGTCGGGTATTTCCGGTGAGAATCGCAAATCCCACCGATACACGCTAGCTAATGTTTGGAGCTCGGCCGTCTGCTCTGACTGTGCCCCCGCCCCTGGGAAAACCAGTGCAGATAAAACGAGGGGTAAACTCCTTAAAACCCACACACTCCCAGCTAGACCAGTTTATGAACACGCAATCCTAGCAGCTGATTCAGAGATAGGAGAAGAATCTCCCACATTTTAAGTGATTCTGTCTAGATGGTGATCACACACCCACTTAGAACAGCATCCAGCATCAGGAAGCAGTGACCCCAATTTAAACGTCTCTTTTTGTGTAATTTCACTCACAGGTATGGCGTGTCACAAAATGTAAAATTCGCACAACTTGATTACCTTTATTTTAGGGAGCTTCATTTTAATTTAAATGGCTTTTTTTTTACAATGGACAGTTTGTGATTCTAGTTTAGTTGCAGGTTGTGCTTTAGGAACTAGGGGACACAGAATTTCTTTGCGGTTACTACTAGTAATAGTCACATACCGGGGAATGTTATGTTAACAAAATCTGACTCCAAATCTAAACTCAGCTTGAGCACCATAAACAGAACATAATTCCCATTACTTTGCATATGTGTAAAACACAAGAACAAACACGCTACAGGAAACAGTGCTTCAGGAAAGGGAGTCGTTCCAGATTGAGGTTGGGACTCTTAGGTTCGAGTCCTGGACTCCATCCAGATCTCCCAGCCATCCCCGAAAGGCAGCTCTGCCAAATGAGCAGGTGTGACTGACTCTGAAGGCTCCAACAGGTAATAATCTCCACTCCAGGGGGAAAGGTAGGCCTCTGATCGAGGTGTTAATTAGGAAAATCATTCTCAGGCCCTTCACACCCAAATCAAACTCATTTGCACGTTTTCTCAGATAATATAAACTTCTCGGGGCGGGAAGGTGTTATATATAGATGCTACCGTGAGCACAAAGGACTCTCAGCGAGGGATAAATCTGTCCTTCTTCAGAGACCTTTCTCCTGACAGCCTCACGTCACATAAGCCACATGTCGCTTCTGCAAATGCAGAACGCTCTGATCTGAGCGGCCTAAAGATGGTTTTATTTACTGCAGCTTTTTCGAGTAACCTGCCCAGCTGTAGCCGCTACCTACAGGAAAGCGAGGGGGGGGGGGGGGGGGGGGAA
>JAODJW010000046.1:20486978-20501077 GCA_026777045.1 Hyperopisus bebe
GGGGGGGGGGGGGGGGGGGGGGGCAGATCTGTAGGTTGCCATGGGCGCAGAGACCATTTGGCCCCTGAAGAAGCAGACATCCACTCTTTATCTATCGCTCTCTCCCTTTCAGCCAGTGGGAGAGCGGGGTGGGCGGGCATATCAGGCGGTGATGGCCTATGGGAAGGGGGCTGCCGTTAGCACACAGAGATGGCAGAGATTCCCAAATGACACTGAAAAACAAAATCAGGTAGCCTGGGAGAGATACCTAAACGCAGGGGTTGGCCGTTGGGAGATAACGACAGGTACTGCTGACTGTTTGGGTTCATCGCATCCTGTGGGACAATCCGCCCTTTAAGTGTGAAGACTCGGGTGGGCTTTTAGGTGCCACAATAGTTACGGCTTATCTCTATACAGTCCCAGCAAACCTGCATATCGGGCCGCGGTCAAGTGCGACTTCCAAAACAAACAGCAAATAGGGCATATAAATAGTAAACATTCTGCCCAGATAGCAAGAGACAGGCCTTTCCTCTTCTGTTAAGGTCAACGGGACTCTTGTTTATTGAAGACACTGGCTGTGCTGTCAAAGCGAAGCAATTGGGTGACATAAATGTACGAATTCAACAGGGATGCTGTGCCGTTCAATGTCAAAAGGACAGAGCACTGTTAATTCGCTGGCATCTGTGTTTCAGATACGTTTGGGGTTTCTAATGTGTTACAAACCTCAGACCTCACACGCAAATGTGTCCTGTCGCCTGACCCGTCTCCATCTCACAGTACACCACCCTCCCCAGCCCAGAGAATGGTACGGCCGTGGAGCTAGTGAAGCAGGCCACTGACAAACTGATCAAAACACCCCCAACCACAGGCCCCCAGCACACAGCATCTATGTCACAGCTGAAAAAAGAGGAAGAAGAATGTGTGTGGCTGTCTGGTTCTTCTCTGTGTGTGTCTTTGTGCGCACGTGTGTATCTATGTGTGTGTGTTTTTGTGTTTGTGCGGGTATACCTTACCCTATGGGGACACAATATGAAATGAATACCCTTTTTTCCCTTTTGAGGACATGTTTCCTGGCCCTAAAAATGCAAACACTCTTGTATTTTGCTTCGTTACTTATGGTTATGGTTATGGCTGGGTAGAGGTTAGGGTTGTCATAGTTAGTGTTAGCATTTTTCCCATAGAAATGAATGAGCGGTCCCCATAAAGATGTGTTTACCCAAAGTTGTTTTTATGTGTGTATGTGTGTTTGTGTGTGGGCGGCACCAGACGAATTGCACGCATACAGACTACCATTCACAGCTGCTGCTGAATTTGTTTATTTTCTAATTACCCCGAGCCGCATACACACACCCCTCCAGGGCCCAGAGACCCCCCTGGAGAAACACTGGCCATTCCCACAGATGTCAGGCAGATACTCGGACAGGAAGCATCCCTGGGTGAGTGGGGGGGCACTCCCACTCAGATGTGGCGCGGCCGCTGCAGATCTGGGGGTGAGCAGAGGGATTCTTGCTGACAGGAGGAATAAGCTCATGCTCCTTGGGAAGCCACAATTCCCCCCACCCCCCCCCCCCCGTCGCACCACTGCCAACCGGCACTGACACATGTTGGTGACGAGTCCCCCCCCCCGGCTTGCTCTGCCTGCTCCAATCATGGCTTTCTTAAAGAGGCGACCTCTTACACCCAGGCGTTTGGGAAGGGAGCCAATCAGACACATCCTGTGAAGAATGCTCACGGAAGCCAGCACACAGCCTGACTCACGCGGGGCCTTATCTGGGGCGGACACCAGCCGGCCCAGGCGAGCCATGGCGCTAACGGTATTTTATTAATAGCTGTAATCCACGGCAGCTGTCATGTTGTAAGGGGAGGGGGGTGTTGCCTGATAATCGGGGGGGGGGCACATATCTGTCAAATGAGCAAAGCAGCCTTTTGCTTTTTGCATCCAACTACAACGGAGTCTTTAACGCTAGGTCAACAGGGCGACAGGCAGAGATGTGCTGAGGGGAGGTGTCACCTGGCCAAATAAGTCTAGCCCTGCTCTGAGGACACCCCCCTTCAGTAAACTTATGGTACGACCCCCATGCGGAGCCATTATTATTATCCCTGGGCCTAAGGGCAGGCCCAAGTCTCTGAGAGGGGGTCAGTCCTGCGCTTGTGTTAAGTGGACGCAGAGAAGTGCAAACACGCTCAATTAATGAGTCTACAGACGCCCCCCCCCCCATTCCATCTCCACAGGGGTCTGGCCTCATAATGGATGGGCCTTGTTGGATATTGTAATTGAAAGTAATGATAATTAATGTCATCATAATCACACTTTGTTATTTGGGATGTTTACGTGATCTTAAAGGAAAACGTTCACAAAGAGCTCCATTTATCATGCCCCAGGGCCCAGAGGACAAGAATTCATCTTAACTTCTCATTATCTGAAACATACCTGCTCCTTAGTTGATGTACTCATTTATAAACACACAAGTGAATGACATTCATCCTGCCTGGCATGTCGACTGGCAGGAAACCAGAAACGTAAGAATTTCTTTCATGAATCATAAACCAGTAGATATTCCAGATATAAAATATTATGTCAATTAAACTGTATTGATTTTTTTCATTTTCCTGAAAGACATTGATAGATTTCATTGTATATATAAATATATATAGATTATTATGGCAGAATGATCACATTTTAGGGTGTAGTTTAAGGTGTATGGCAATTATCCCACTCAAAATATTCAACCGGGAAACAAAACCTGCATTAAACAATATGTGCCATTAGTTTATGATGCTGGAATGTACAATCATTTAAATTCCAGTCTTTTGAAATCATTGTGAGGTAACAGGGTCTACGTGGCACCATGCTGCTGCTTAACATCTGGTATGGCTATTCCTTAATGTCATGCCCTGCTCGTCCGATCCTCCCGTGTGCCAAATCCCCTCGTTACCTCGTGTGGAATCCCGATGTCACCAGCTGTTTCCAGTCATGTTGATTAGTCCTGTGTATTTAGGTCCACATTCAAGTGTTTCCCTAGTCTTGTCATTGACGTTTCTACCTGCTTTTCCTTGTGTTTAGTGTTGCTTTCCTAATAAATCCCTCGTTCCCCAATTCTCCATCTCCCTGCTCCTGCTTCCCCGGTCCGTGCCGTGACACTTAACATTTCCCTACTGTGATCCAGGGACTGGATTAAAATACAATATGTCACACTACAATCAGTACTATGAGTACAAGTTTCAATCCTTGTGGTGACAACAGCAAAATATTTATCATGCCCGGCTTTTGTTGAAATTGCATTTGGGAATGGACAGCCAACGTCACAGTAAACATAGAGATTTTTTCAAGGAATCAGTAGGCTGGATTATTTATTAGGAGAAGGTCTTTATTGGAGTTAAATAAATACGTTTAACATGGTCAGAGGGACAGTAGTACGTGGCTGTGATGTTCTTGCAGACCCTGGAGTAAGAGCTGAGATGCCTGGCCAGGCGTAAGTGGAACCCGCCACCAGGGAGGCACCATTTGCCGCCCCTTAAATGACCTACACCACACACAGGCGGGATCACTGGGGTATTTTAAATTTTGTTTTCATCCCTGCTCAATGGGAAAATTACACAGGGCAGCTGTCATGGCTGCCCCAAGGCCACATTTACCTCGAGGCAGGTTCCTCCAGTCCAGGGGTGAGCTCACGGCACTGTCCAACAGGCTGGAACCCTCACAGTGCCGCGTTCCACGTTGGGGTCAGCCCACGCACATGCGCGTGCACACACACACACACACACACGTTGAGTAAACATATCTTTATGGGGCCCGCTCATTCAACTCAATGGGAAAAATGCTAACGCTAACTATGACAACCTTAACCCCTACCCAGCCCTACCCATAACCATAAGTAACCAAGCAAAATACAAGAGTTCTTGCATTTTTAGTTTTTTCATTGCAGTCACAGATTCTTATTAAATTGAGTTTTCCCTTATGGGGACCAGAATACTGGTATTCATACGGGTATTCATCACGTTGTGTGGACATCGTGTCCCCAAAAGGTAAGGTATACCCGCTTTCACACACACACACACAGATGGTCTGGACATACCTTGCACACGCATGTTATTTACTCCCTGTTCCTCACCTAAACGATTATTTACGAGTCACTCTTGGAACGATGGCATCTTTTCATTTGCAAATAAGCTTGAAGAAGAATGAGAAGGGGGAAAACAAACGTGAAAAGCAATCATCACCGAAAAAAACCCACCTATTATAAAGAGGACATATGTAGCTAAATTGCAAGGGCCCATGGGAAATGCAAATTGGATGGACCTCCCACAAGAACGATATCCTTTATTTTCATGCAAACCATGCTGCTATGAAAAGCCCAGTATAAAAACATAAGGAATATTGCCCACTTTGAGTGTCTATCTGAATGGGCTGTAATATATTCTCTGAGAATACTCCATTGATCCACCATTAATAATCCTAGAAGACTGATTACACCACTGTGCTGAATACTCTCATTCAGCAACTGAATTTGAGCTGCTTCTAAACTGTGCAACACTAAAATAAAAAGAAAACACCTTCCCCTGCATTGTTCCCTGCATGGCGGAGCACAATGTAACGAGCGATCTGTAGTACACAAACAAAGAGCTCTTACTTTATAGGAGTATTATTCCTATTTTCTTTCAATTAAGGATTTTGTTAGTTGTTTTCTTCTTTTGCTGTTAATCAAATTCTACATCGTGCACGCCTCCCCTTTTTAAGCAAATTGTAATATATAAAAGAAAAATCGAAAATTATAAATTCTTCACGTCCCCCCTCAGGTCTCACTTCTGAGTCGATGCGTCCTCATCAGCTACTCTGATTGGCCGGCTAACCCCTAAGCTCCGCCCCCCCCCAACGGACCACCCAAGCTGCTGTCATCCTACCCCACAGCTGTTCCTTGGTGGCGGATGCTTGTGTTACTTTGTCTCCGTGTAGTGAAGGTCGCCCGTGCCCTCCTCACGCCCACAATGGGCCATGGGGGTGGCCTTTGTGCCTGGTGCAGGTGTCCTGCCATGAAAGGACTCTGGGCCAGAGCAGTGGCTGTGGGGAGGGGGGGCAGGAGGCTCCACCTGTGCCCATGTCCACCCTGGATGCATTATTAGACCCACTGTAAGAATACACCTTTTATATGGGCCTTTCTGACATCCTGCTGAAGGGGGTGAGGAGCTCAGCATTTGGAAGGCAAACGACCCATCACCCTCCCCTGTAACTCAAATACTGGGGAAGGTCATTAATGCACAGCTGGGGCAGGTTGTGTCTGGGGGACGGGGGGGTGTAAAGGTGTCAGGTTTGACAATGCTTCTGAGGAATTGCGGCGGTTCACGCGGGGTCATGTGACCTTACAGGTTTCCAGGCACGTTCACCGTAGGGACGAAAGGCTCCCGGGTGAATTGAAGAAGCCAGCCCTAGTTACAAACAGGGCTCTTCCAATGCATCGCACACTACAGTAGAACTCACCGGCACCTCCGTAATACTCTATAGAACATTGCTGATTGTTACAATTAATCAAAGTGCAGATCCCGGTTTTAACAAAAAACTTACGCCTTACTTTTGTTGACATGTTTCGGTTTCTCCTTCGGGGAATCATGTCACGAGAGGTTTTCCAGCTCGAGATACCTAATTATCGGTTGTAAGGGACTAAAACTCCCCAGGTCTCCCCACACCCGGAGACACGAGCAATGAAATTTATTTTTCGATCGCATCAGAGTGTAAAAGGAGAGGGTGAGCAGGTAAACTCAATTTCACGCGAAAAACAGTAGTTACTAAAATGTAAAATTCCAAAATATGGTTGGGAACATATCACTAAATACGACTACTTCCAGCTTTAGTCTAACTTTGGCATCTGCCTTAGAAAAAATGTCTCTCCCAGTTAAGTGTTGTTCAGTGATACATAATTTAACTCTTCCAGAAATTTGGCAAGAGAATATGGGAACATCTAACATTTCTGAGCCGATGCCAAATTCCTAACCATTCGAATATAATCAACCATCCATTTTCCACGAGGGCTGATCCAACAGGGTCGTGGTGAGAATGGAGCAGATCGCTGGGAGCACGCGGTGGGGGGGGGGCGTGAGGGCTTTATAGAGCCACTCAGAGCTGAACAAGTATCACGGAGAAGGGAAAAAAAACAAGTTTATTGCCAGCATTGTACTTTGTAATAAATTAACGAACCTGTCTTCATTTTATTAAATACTATTCAAGTGTACTGATTGTTGGTTGGATATTTTTATTGTTGTTGCTGCTGCTGTTGTTGTTTTGGGGTTATTTAATATGTAATAACTAAAACGATACATTGACGCATGATGCAGTTCCAGTCTTATGCACGTAATACCCCAGTCTAGTCTGACAGAGACGCATGTAAAGTTTCTAAAATAAGTACGTTGGCACACTATAACACGGCCAAGAAAGTGTAGACTCAGTGGGAGAAGCGCCCTGCCGTTTAAGCGTAACAGATGACACTCAAGATTAAGCGCCATCGTCCGGTTACATTTCCATTGCCTGTGGTAAATTGCTGACTATATCTAGCGCACAGAAAGACCCCGCGATGATACCCTCATTTATAAACTGGAGAGGAATCGCTCCAGCACGCCAGAAAAAAACGGGAGTCTACGGGGATCTGAATGCAGAATAAAAAATAGATTTTACCCCAACCAGTTTGAATATGCAAAACAGTTTTATTTTAATCTGGGTCAAAAAGTTGCTTATACAAGCAAAGATAATTAAGGGCCAGAGGAGAAAAAAAGATGCCGTTGGCCCCATAGATTGTAATGTGCTAGAGTGCAGCCCTTAGCCATAGCGTTTCCTGTATGCAGCAGTGAGCAGGCACTTCAGCAGCTCCCAGGGAAAGCTGAAATCGGCAAAGCCGGTCCTTTAGCAGGGCACCGTCAATAAAAACACTTGAAGACCGGTTTTGTGCTCTGAGCCACTCAGCATACTTTAAGTGTGATACGCCAAGGGTTAAATGAACAATTTCCTACTACGAGTATTCGTGCGTGTTTTTTTTTTTTTTGACCTTCTGGGCCAGTATGGGGGAAGAGGATTCAGTCAGCAAACAGTCATAACGGCTTGTTTGCAAAATCATCCACACATTCACACCTCCTTTGAGCTTCCAGTCTGCTGAAAGTGGCGGCCTTAGCTTGGCTGCTGAGTTTTGCTTGTTGGTGAATTGACTACCAGTGTTATGCACCGTCACAATAAAGCGCTGGACAGGGGAGCAGCTGGAATCCATTAATTTGGAGGAACTTAAAGACCGATTTATACGGACAGAGTTATGTGCATAAATAAATAAGTGCGCTTCTTTGATGTTTAACTGATCCTGACATATATTGCAAACTGTTTTGTCCCTGAAACTGATCCATTTACGTTCTTCTGTATACATCTTGTATAAATTATCCCTTTGTTTTACATTTTAAAATGCCTTTAGAATTATACTACAGTTTGTATATTTCTTCTCAATTTGGGTTACCGGTACACAGAACAGTTAAAATTTTGTACAGGGCTTACCCCTTTTAACACTGATTATATAACGTTGGGGATAACTTGATTTTAAAGAAGACATGCTTTGTGTCTTAAAGTGACTGAGATATGCTCCATGACGATACCAGCACCGGCCCTAGCCAATGTGGCGCCCTAGGCGAGCATCAGGGCCGGCGCTCCCAGTCCGAGGCAAAGTGAAATTGCCTGACAAATCGGCTCCCTCTCAGAGGTTGGCGCCCTAGACGGCTGCCTATGTCACCTGTAAGACTGACTGGTGTTGCACGACCCAGTGCTAGATACGCGGATGGAAAATGGATGGATGGACAGTGGTTTATTGCCTTAAGTCCTAAATTTCCTTCTGGATAAATGAAGTAACTCTATTTATCTAGTTATCCTTGATTGTACGTAAGGGTCACAGAGCTCAGTACACAGCCTCAGTGGAATTAGCGCCCTTTCTGCGCAGATCCATATGCTTATGCTATATGGTGTAAATAACGCTATTGCTACTTTATTGTTGGAGCCTTATTGTCCTCATGTCAAATATAATGTCAATGTCATCACGGTTAAATGAGCACTTAACTGTATTAAAGACTGTTCAGTTACCTCTGAACTTTTTCCGTTTCACTATATAGTGACCTCACTATATAATTTTTTTTACGTTATATCATTACTTAAGACGACGCCACAAGCCAGACGAAAAACCTCGGAAGAATTATTTGCCTAGATGTGCATCAGAGCTGCAACGAAGTCAAACTTTCATCAAAGATATACTCACTGACAATTTAAATATCTGATGAAATAGGAAGTCTTCCGTGCCACAATATATCTGCGTGGATAGCGACTTAAAACAGGGCTATAATCACAAAAACGCTTAATTCTAAAAAGAGTGCACATTTTAAGCCTGATCGAAGCTTAGATGGGACGAGATGCAGATGGCGCTCCAAACAACCGTATTCCTTTCGCGTTAGATACATTGACACTGCTTTAATAAAACAAAAATATGAGCATATTGGACATCATACAGGAGTATATACGCAGTGCGGTTCAGTTTTGGTTGGCCTGCGATCACAGACTTTTAACGAGTTCTTACTAGGTTTTAGCCAAGCCGCTGAAGAGACTACTGCTAGGGCATTTTGACTCGGTCCCTAATTCGTCAGTGCTTTTAAAGTTACCGCTGTAAGAAGGTTGCCTTGTGTAGATTACAGTGCTGGGGAGTTCGCTCATCGCCTGGTAGCTCCAGCAAAACGTGACTACGTTCCTTTTTTGTATTTATTTGTTCGCTTACCTTTTATCGGCTTCCCAAACAAGATGTAACTTCTTATACTCAATACACAGTCTTTTAAAATACTGTTAAATATTTTTTTAATGAGCCCTGTTTCGCCGATGGAAGATACTGTTAATTATTTTGAGTATGTTATGCCGAAGTGATTTTTTGTTTTCTTTTTCCCTTTTCATTGTGGATTGGTAATTCGGGATTTTGCCAACGAAACGCGGCGTTTGTTTCGCGAAGGAAATACGGAACAGGGGAGTTAAGGCGTTACGGCTCGACAACAAACCGGGGATTTAAATCGCTTGGTGCTTCGCGAAAATAGAGAAACCTTTACAATTCATGTGGCGCTTTTCTGTTTAGCAACTACAGTCTGGATTGCAGAATGAGCAAGGAAAGACCCAAGAGAAACATAATCCAAAAGAAATACGTAAGTGTATTATTTTAATGATTGATAACGCTTTTTAAATTGACCTTTACAAGTTTACACGTCCTTTTTGCTTGCTATAATGAAAACGTATTAAACTTTCATTGCCGGCCTTTCACGTACACTGTAAAAGAACAAAGAATTGTGTATTAAAATGTGTCGATGAGACTAAATATTCGGAGTTAGCTGTGTTGGCACCGATTTTGTAGAGAGAGCACTCGTGGTGCCAGGTTTTTCCTCTTCAACATCAAATCTATTATATTTGATCACTTACCGAGGTACTCTTATTTGTGCAAAAACGACAGAAACCATTGAAGTACCATTACAATGCTTCATTTGTGTGCTTGGCCACATTGATTAGCAACAATATTGGTTGAAATAGCGCGAATTTCCTCTGTAATTGTTGTCAGAATGGCTTTGTTTGGTTTTCATAGTGTTCCTATTTGAAGCCATGCAGACAGCCATATCGCCTCTGGCTTTTTCCGGGTTACATGTCCCGATGTAAGAGCTTTTCGTTAATAAACTGACTCGGCAATTAATATACAAGAGTATGGTTTTTCATTTGAGGAATTGCTGTCGATTCGTAGTGTTTATTTGGGAAGGATCCGTGAGTATCCTTCCCAAATATCTCCGAGTATTCGGAGAGATCGGCCACTGGAGCATAAAGCATCGAGAAAGGGGTTTGATCTTCGGATCTCTCGCTACACGCGGGGACAGAAAGCAGTGCTGCGTTTGAGCCTTTCGCTGCAATTTAGTGCGACTCGGCGCTAATGTCTGCAAACGCTCGACGAGCAAGGGGCACGTTATAACCCGGACCCTTAAATGCTACGCGATGTTTTTGTTTCGTTTTTGCACGTATCCTGCGTATGACCTCTGAGTAGACGGATGAGGATCCCCCCAAGTACGGCATGGCTGTGCGATTATTTCAGATTTTGGTTGATTCTTGAAACGCACGGACGCTTGCGGCCGGAGGTATCCTAAATTCTGGTTTGAGCAGATCGTGGTAAATCCATGAATCCACTAATCTTAGGATCGCGAACTGGGGGGGTCGTTTTAAGTTGTAACTCCTTCAGTCGCATTGCAGAGGTGCTTGTACCGCAAAAGCAACCATTTTATCTTTGCAACCATAACACTGGATATTTAAAAACGCTGACTGAAGCCCGTGGATGTTTTAAAAAGCACACGGACTCCCAACGTGTGTAATGTAGAGCGGTGAGCCAAACGATTAAAAATTGCAAGGCAAACAAAGACGTTAACGCGTCTGAATCGCTCAGCACATTTCTCTATAACCCCGTTTAGCGTTTGACCCTGAACTTACTGTAACTGACCTCTTGGTAAAGTTTTGGGGAAGATTTTTTTATGACGTTTCACGGATGTGAAATAATTGTGGCAAACAACTTGCGTATTGAATTTCGTTGTATGCACTAAACTCTGTGTGCCTTTAGGCCCTCTTTAGAAAGCATCGGCATGACTATTTCAGGATGCCGAAGAAAGTGCTCACACTCTTAAAACTCTCACAGTAAAGTTTGTGAGGATCTGTGTAAGGACAAGTATTTTGTCTGCCATGTGTTTTTAGAGCAACAGGTTAATCTACGACGTCAATGCAGAACCCTATCGGGCGTTTGATGTGACGTCACAAAGAGTTCGGAATGCAGAAACTTCCTCGGCGGAACGTGTGTCGGTCATTAATCCCGCTGGCGTGATACTTTGTTGCGTCATTTAATCACTGTCTGGGGAAGGAATTTTACATCAGCAGTGTGAAATGTTCAAAGGATTCTCTTCAAATCTAGTTTGAAAAGTGGTGCTTAAAAATGTAAACCATTTGCATGCAATACAAGCGGCCTTTTAAAAAATGCCTCTATCTCGATTTCCAGTTTTACTTTATTTAGTTGTGTAGGCCTATCCAAGCAGTCGCGTGTGGTTATGTAGAATACATGGATACTTTATTGATGCCGACAGAAATTTAGGCATTCAATGTGTGTGATTTTTATATAAAATAAGTACATTCTTCAAATTATAGACAAGCACCTTGATATAGATTACTTTCATCCTGAAAGAGTATTTATTAAATATACTCTGGATGTAACATTTAATTTGTAATTGTCCAATATAAGTTATGATTCATGACCATTCTGTAACCTTTAAACAAAGGGCATGGACTAGAAGACCAAGTAATTGTTTTTCTGGAAAGTTTGGCTAATTAAGCAATTGGATCTTCAGGACATAAGAAATTTAAGACGAGTCATACATATCTAAAGGGTACGCGAGTATTTTACTTCTGTTACTATTTTCATAGTTATCACATATCACAGGTAAAATGTAATTTGGCGACAATTACAAACTCCATTTAACTGAAAATCCAGTGTAGTTTTGGATGTAACCAAGGCAACAACTTTGCAGTTTATGTATGATGTAATTCGATGCTGATTCAGTTTAGTTTAATATGAATAGATGGTTATGATTTTTAACCCGGGTGAATTACATCTGTTGCAGTTCAGGTAGAGAGGAAATGATTGTGGGCTTGTGGTGGTTGCTTGCGGAGACTGAACTTCTTTCCTGGCAGCATGGTATCATGCAGGTTAACTGTGGCTCCAATGCCTCAGCTGATAGCAGCGTTGTGTAAGGGTCAGGGTTGGACCATGTGCCTGGGGGTTTAAGGTAACGTGGGTGTCCTGGCAGGGAAATGTCACATGCTGCGTGAAGCCCCTGATGCCAGTATCCTTAAGGAATCTCTTCAGTGGGTCTGCAGGCTGCTTGCTATCGCGTCACAGAAAACGTCCGCGTAACTATCGATCCGCGGCAGGGGCGGATGCCATGCTGAGAGTTAGATGGAGATTCGGGCACCTTTGTCCACGGCTTGGTGTTCTCTGGGCCTTCTGGGCAGGTTGCCGTGTGGACTCCACCCACATCAGTACCCTTCCCCGTAACCCCATCATCCTCCTCTTTCTGCCTTTGCAGCCTGGGCTCCATCTGTCAAGGCTTTTGTTTTTTTGTGCTTCAGAATAGCGGTAGTCTGCTCTCATTACAGGCAATCCCTTCAAATTGTTAATGTGCTTTCTTGTAGAAATTAATTAGGCCTGATGCTCTGCTTCAGATGGAGGGCGACACGCTGCCTGAGCGGGCGGGCCTGACCCCCTCGCTCGTCAGCTTTCCTATCCATTTTTTAATGTTCTAGATGTGAACTTTTTCCATTTACCGTCGTTGAACCTCGGAATGAATTCAGAGAGCATGCAGGTGTTGGAGAAAGTGGCAGTGTTTGTTCTGTTGGGGGTGGGGAACGGAGTGCGGGGGTGTAGGCCGATAGTGCATGTTTACGTTTTTGGGTTTTAATGGCACGGTCACGCTTTCGTCTCTCTGTTCAGAATTGAGTAACATTTGCGAGACCTATCCCGTCTGCGCAGACTTGGCAGCTGTGGGCGAAACTCGGTAAAGCCAAACGGGCAAGAAGCAACAACACAGGAACGACCTGGTGAAGCCTTACCAGGGACGCCCCTTTCCCTTCCGGAAGCTCTCGCCCTTCTGATCTAACCTCCCCTTAATTAGCGTAAGACAATTAAACATGCTTGGCTTCCTCGTTGCCCACCCTCCTCCGTGGAATGGGAGCTTGCATTGTTTTGTTTTTCC
This sequence comes from Hyperopisus bebe, assembly GCA_026777045.1. NCBI lineage: Eukaryota > Metazoa > Chordata > Actinopteri > Osteoglossiformes > Mormyridae > Hyperopisus > Hyperopisus bebe. The sequence continues at coordinate 20,499,771 of JAODJW010000046.1, forward strand.
ACACGTGCAAAGGGTGGGGTGAAAATTCATCAGCCGGGAGGGGAGTGTCATCTGAAGTAAACAAGGAAGCGGGACTGAGGTGCCCTAATCTGGGAGCTGCCTTATAAGCCTGCACACAAGTATGGTTTTAGTATTATTTTGATGTTGTTAATAATGGCAAATCGGTATTTACCTCCAGTCGCTTTTGATTTGGGATAGAGCTGAAGAATGTTTTTTTTTTGGTTTATTTTGCTGGTTTAAGTGAGTGAGCCACACAGGGTTAGCCGGCTCCGGCTGCCGCCCCTGTGCCCAGTTTGGCTTCCCCCTAATTCATTGCTGCTTGGTGGGATAAGCACAGCTGCACTGGGGCCTTTAGAGATGTAAAGGAGCTGTCAGTCTTCGTTTCATCAGGCGCACAACTGATGAGGCCGAGTCGAAAAATCCACAAGAAAGGAAACAAAACAGAGTGCAGTCAGGGCCCTGTGGGGGCCTCCACCGCCGCACCGGGCCCCTTTTAAAATTTAAATGCGGGCCCCCGCGTGCGCCCTCGCGGTCACCGTGTTTTGTGTCGGAGTCCCTCCTTGCTTCATTTCACCTTGTGTTTTATTGCAAATTGTCTCTCTCTGAAGCTGACACGCGTGACGTACCCGGGGTCCTGCCCGGGTCCTCGGAGGGGGCGCGGCGTTGTAATGGTGTGGGCTGTTAAGCCGGGCCGTCAGGAAGCACCAGTTGGGAGGGACTGGCTTCCCTGGGTATTTTATGTGATTTTGTGATGGGCACCGCGAAGTCACCGTTAAACGACGTTAAAACGTAGCTTTGTCGCCAATCGCAGGTCATGTCACTCTGAGATGGGAGTTGGAAATGGTGAGATTTCAATGGCGTTGATTCTGGGAAGCGATATCTGTCTCGCTCAGGATGTTCCATTTTTCATTTGCTTGAAATCATAGTTCCTGCTCGGGAATAGGCGTCCGAGGCTTGGTACATGCGTACGTAGATGCGATCGTTGAGAGACGTGTTACCTCGGAATTGGTAAATGCGGCATGGTGCTGATTCATTTACAGCGGCTGACGCAAAGTGAAAGGAGTGCACTGTCAGTTTGGGTGACACTTCGTAATCTAAGGTCTCATGTTTGATGCCATCCGGTATGAATAGGTGGACCAAGACCTCCAGTGTGTTTATAACTTTAATGTCCATCCATCCATTTTCCAACCTGCTTATCCTACTGGGTCGCGGGGGGCCCGGAGCCTATCTCGGAAGCAATGGGCACGAGGCAGGGAACAACCCTGGACGGGGGGCCAGCCCATCGCAGGGCACACTCACACACCAGT
>JAODJW010000047.1:41055-52203 GCA_026777045.1 Hyperopisus bebe
CCCCCCCCCCCACCCCCATCCGTGACATTAATACAATATTGGTTTGGTATCCCATAGATCACTCCCAGGCAAATGTCGTCTACCTTTATTTACATTAGTATCTGTGGCTACAGCTGTTAATCAGCTAAAGAAACAAAAAAAGTAAATATGCATCTTTTAAACAGTTAATTTGTTGGAAATCAAACCCAGCAAATTTATATATATCCTACACTGGACTTTCAGGCGTTAACAAAACGCAACTTTTGGTCACGACTTTTAAATAAGTCATCGACTGGGGCATCAGTAACACAAAGATTGCTTTCATTGTCCGTAATGCCTGTGAGTCTAAAATTCTTCCCTCTCTTTCAAAATGAAATTCACACCCATTAGTCATCTTTATGTCTGCATTTCAGTGTGTTTTTTTCTGCTAATGAGAATCAGGCAACCAGCACAATGTCAGGTTCAAAGTGAGTATTAACCACATCCAATTATCAGATGTTACTTATCAAATTTTTTACAAGTAATTAAAAAACACATCACATTCTACATCTCACCAGATAACACAATTTGAGGGTGATTTAAGGAACTAGAAGTTTCAATAAAAAAAAACTTTTTCTTTTTTTAATAGCCTCACACCTCCTGGGTCATGGGTTCGAATCCTGCCCTGATTCTGAGCATGTGCAGTTGGTGTGTTTCCGCCATGTTCAGGCAGGTATATGACTTGGTATTTCTACGTGGCTCACGGCGTGTGTGTGTGCATGTGCGTGTGCATAACCTGTAATGGATGGCCCTCGCCATGTTCACAAAGGGCTACCCAATAACCAGTCATGATAATGGATGGAAGCTTTAATAACGGCTTGAATACCCAGAAACCATCACTTGCTCCCAATTACTAATTAAAAGTACGTCTAACAACTAGACATTTTAGGGCAGTGAACTTTCATGAAAAGGGGCTCTAAGAACAAACTGAAAAATAAACACATGGTTACAGAAAGCAGGACCTAATTAGCAACAAACATCAACTGGCATCAGCTAATTTCTATGTGGTTATTTATTAATGTTAAAAAGACTTAACTGCAAGCTGCCTTTCTAGTGACTAAGACAATGGATCATGGCTGTAACCAAGTCATAAAGCTGAATGATCCCATCAGAGCCCAGTGACTGATCAGGGCTGCGTAGGATGCTAGGTCTTTCTGTGCGTGTCTAGGTCGTTTACAGCCCAGTGACTGATCAGGGCTGCGCAGGATGCTAGGTCTTTCTGTGCATGTCTAGGTCGTTTACAGCCCAGTGACTGAACAGGGCTGCATAGGATGCTAGGTCTTTCTATGCATGTACAGGTCATTTACAGCCCAGGTAAAATATACCCTTTCATTCTGAGAGAAGAAGCATGTTTGCAGGCTAACAGCCTGAACAACTGTAGCCACCTACTTGCTGACATAGACCACAAAGTGACCTGTGGGATGTCTGTCAAATCCAGTCAGCCAATCAGGTTTATGGGTGGGCAATGGATGTTGAACACAGGTTCCAGTCCAATGGGCCTTAACCCAGGGTGGAGCTTAAGGGGGTAGTGTGCCATGTCATGTAGCTCCTCCCCATTAAGAGGGGGTGCAGCAGATGTAGGATATGTGCCCCACCCCTTGCACTTTTAGAAAAATGTAATAAACCATTCAATTTTAGCAAAGTTTGTAGAAATACTACAAGCTTTTGGCATTTTGAAACTTGCAGGTGAAACATTAACATGGAAGATTTAATTTGATATAGTTACTTTGTCTGAGTCAGCTGTCACGTTATTTATACTAAACTTAAAACACTCACAACTGATTGGTGGATACGTTATTATTCCCTGCAGAAGGAAACATACACACTCATACACACACACATTTAGATAGTAAAGAAGACATTCATAAATCAATAGATAGTAACAAATAATAAACAATATAGAGTAACAGCACAAAGAATGGCAGGGAAAGTATTGCACAAAAATCCATAGTAACAGCTCAGAAATAGTTTTGCACAGTAGGTTATCAACATTATCAAGAATCGTTTTTCCTGCTTGCAATAAAGTACAGTCGCTACATACATTTAAAAATAACCCTGTATGTGCATTAGATTTAATAGATTTAAGTATAACTGTTCAATGTTGATGAGAAATTACCCCAGTAATACTGATAATTTGTTATTCAACATTTCACCTGCGTGAGTATTTTGAGAACTGACAGACTCGTCGACAGACAGTTTCGGGCATTACTGAATCCGGGTCTAATTGTTGACAGTACTGTTAGTCTTTATAAAATAGGAATGCTATTAATGTATCCCTTACAACGAGTTACCCCCAATACCACACTCTGAGTGCAGTCTGTAAAGCTTTACTCGGGATGCGCTCTTTAATTCTGTTTAGCGGTCCGAAAACATGCGGCTCACAGGCGCAATGAGCACTGCTCATGCGAATTTGCCCGTGTCACCAAAACACAAAAACTCTGAGCTGACAAATCTCTAAACACACACACACACACACACAAACGGCAGGTTGCTAACGGGACAGTCTGTGTAATTGTATGGAGGCGCGGTTAAGAAACGAAATTATTCCGCTTCCATCGCCACCATTATCTGCCGGCCCACAACCCATTCCGGCCAACAAGGGGTATCACTGCCCATAAATTAAATATTTCACACGCGATGCCAATCTGAGCTAACAATTAAATTCCACAGAACAGCCTGGATGAGTAATGAGAAGAAAGTGTTTGGTTCAACAAATCTTGTCATCCTATGCAGAAATATCTAATTATCTAGTTTACTAGCGGAGACAAGCATCCATCCAGGTGCGGCCGGTCGGTTAATGGGGTACACGGCTGGCGGCGCAGGATCGAGGGGGGAAGAGGCGCTCAGCGGCGTTAAATGCGAGATCCTGTTCCCGGTAATTGCACACCTGTGTTGACAAATCCGCCGCTGTTAGCTGTCGGATTTGCTTTATCTCGATGGAAATGCGCTGCACATTTACTTCGGGTGGTATCGGATGCACAGGTGAACACGCACGGCGGCGCCAGCTCATTCCAGCAGCGATTAGTACGGCGGTTAAACGGAGTTCACGAACATGCGTAATTTGATGTTAATTATGCATTATTCGCTGCCTCAGTCGATAAACACAGAGGAATATAAAAACCACAGTTGTAACTTGCTATGCAGATATTGATAGAATTTTAAAATCCATTTTTAATACTGGAAATATCTTTGAAACTGAAATATCTTACAGTAACAAATATTTATATTAACTGATAAATTAATCAATATGCATTGAATTTAAAACTAACATTTTTTCTTCCAAACTGAGCTAAAATAGAACACCTTTAATTAGATGATTTAATGCGTGTCGTAGAAATTATTTCAGTATCGTGTTCTTACACCACAGCGGCATCTAGCGGAACATGGAATCACTTTCCTGTAATCCAAAATCCTGTGTTCCTGTAATCCCAATATAATGGGAACAATCCGAGTACAGCATGGAATTGTAGGATTGTAGTGCGTGTATGATTCATATCCTGATGCGGTGGTTAAATCAAGACATGATGCAAATAGGCGTAGCAGTGCAAGACGATTCTTGATTTTAATATGACGTTTAAATATATAAAACATCAACGAACGACTTTATTCAGTGTGCATTTATTGCATCTATTAATTACGTATTTGTTTACCGGCTGCTCACTCAAAATATTCCCACTAAGCCTTTAAAAGCAAGACCGTACAACAGTTGGGGTTTACTGCGTTTTTTATTCGAGAACTTACAGGATTTATAAGAGAAAGTACAGGATTTATATTGCCTGATCCTCGGTCCATTTAGGTTTTGGATTAAAATAAGACACTTACTGTATTTTGTTTATAAATAATGCTATATTCTGATCTAATCATTTTCTTTCTTGGCATAGCTGTAACTATAAGTCAGTTAAGCCATATAACTTATAAGCCATAACTTGTCATTTAGCCTATTTTTGATGCATGGTCTGGTGTGGTCTATATTTTACCAAAGATCAGAAGAGTTTGTGGCCACCATACGGCTTTGCAAAACAGAGAAAGTCGTATGATTTTTTTCTTTACTAAATTTAACATAAAGTGTGATTAATGCATAAAATCTGGAAAGTCTATTTACTAAATTGCCTAATTTCGTCGTGTTTCACCCATGTCAATTACATTACAGTATGTGGAAAATCGCCTCAGTCCCACGATAAAATGCGCCGTTCTCCACAACTACGAAATACCTCATAAAGCCGACGTATAACAGACGCTGTTCGGAGTTTTTGGAATGTAAGTGACGGTTTTGTGCGCTAATTTCCACCCCTGCAGGAAGCTGGATTTCAACCCACGGTGTGCAAATTCACCATCTTTCTTTACACGGCTAAAGCAGCAGAGGACTGTCTAAATAGATTTTATTAAAATAATGATTAAGACTATGAAGGTCATGCCCCGCGCGTCTAGATGGGGGCTAGAACATCGCAGCAGCCCTAGAAAGGAAAACGATTTGCGATGTTAGCGGGAATCTCACTCAGAAGGCAAAAGGCACAGTGTGGAGGAAGACGGAAGTCGGGACGTCAGTAGGGCAATATACACAGTTTGTCTAATAGAATAGTTATTGTAGGAGAGACCCATTGGCTCATCCATCCTCCTGAAATGCGAATTAGCGCTGTCAGCTAAACAGTCATGTACTTATCAATATGCCCAGCAGGGGCGCTGTAAAGGCGGGGAAGTTAGGCTGATGCCAAGAGCCCCCGAGCGACAGGAACCCTAAAAAATTGGAACATTATTATTCTAATCCTGGTTAGGTCACAGTGGGGGTATTTCTAGGTATTGAAAAGATCAGGGGCTACGTCAAGCTTACCTGGGGCTTGAGTTTTTTGGCATCGGGGCTAAAATACTCGTGCTATATCCCCGAGTAATCGGACCCAACGACGCCCATGAGTCGCAGATCTAATAAATATGCCTGTGTCATTCATTTTCATGTCTGGTCTTTTTTAACAATTCTTTTTAGTGTCCCGCTATTCTTATTTTGTTAGTTATTGCTGTCAAGCGCTAAGATTTGATTAATTTTACTTTGCACTTGTCTTGGTCAAACTAAACTTTCTTTTCTGCTCATTTTTAGTCCTGTGTAAGGAGAACAGCTTGAACCGATAGGCCTTTGATTATCGTGTTTTTAACAAAGGATGTAGCTTCACGGAGGTGGGAACGTGTAACCATGCTGGTGTGAATTCACACTTTCACTGTTAGTCCTGCCAACAGAAATGAGAGAGAATTATTTCTCCACCTCTATCCTGGATCCCAGCAGCAGGAATCCCCCAGCCCATCAAGGACCACGCGGCGCGGTGGCTTTCACTCTGCCACAGCTGTTATTAGGAAAGAATCCGATCTAACCACCTTCTGAAGGTGCGAATCAGTCAGTAACCCCAAAACATGGAGACACCACGGCTGCGCACCCCTGCTGTAAGCCGCCCTTATTCCCCCAGTCTAGATTAACCGAAACAGCTATCTGTGTCCCGCCGAGTTTTCCTCAGTTATGCACTGTGTCACGAGTTAGAACCTCAGTGCTGTTCCTAGGCTTCATACATTTTTATGTAATATTATATAGAGGACACATTGCCTTTCATTGTTTGTTTGATTCTAAAACCGTTCCGTTTTGTATCTCTTCGATACACTGCCACTACGCTTGTTGCTCTGGTGCACTACTTTTCCCGGCCACAAGGTGGCACCATGGGCAAAGCGGATACTCCACTTGAAACAGCGTTTTAATGTACAGTAGTGCTGCGTATCCACCAGGGATGTGTTCTACAGCTGATGGTAGCGAACAACACGCATAAGTGGGTGCATGATGTATAAATGATCTTCGTGTTGATGTATACCTATGACTTTGAAATGACAACTTAGTCATTTCAAAATCTCTTTTGAAGTTATCCCAGTATTTGCCTCCAATACACAAATGTATTTTTTACTCAATCCCTAGCACACCTCGTATAGCTAATCGATACCTCATTAAGTTATTTAAACAATGAAGTTTATTTATTAATTAAGACGATGGTGAAATTTAAAGACACGGAATTGCCGAGGTGCACCTGAGGGTAGGTTTGGGAATTATATTCACCTAGTCATCCAAGATATCAGTAACTTTATGGAGAAGAGAAGAAATTCTCGTTAGTTTTGTGCGTGTGTGTGTGTGTGTGTGTCACTGTTAATTTGCATATGTTCTAGTGTTTAATTGGGTACAGGGATTCAAGGGCTTTATTTGTCACGTCTGACTTTTTTTCCTGAACAAATATATACTTTCTACTCAGATAAATAGCTTTATACATTTTCTTTGACTGCCTAAAACTTTTGCACAGTACTGTACATACCTATGATAAAATTTAATTTATAAATTACACAATAAGACATAAATAAAAACTATCTGTTAATAAAAAGTTATAATAATTTACTGTAATAAAACTTTCTGTGTGTCACTGGCCCTGTTTACATTTGTTTTTTAAGTGGGTCTTTAACTTTGGGTTAAGCACTGCGGGGGTTAAGGTGGGAGTCCGGGGGCTGTGCTGGCTGGGCCCCATAATTTGCGCCCATGGCTGAGACACAGCACTGATGTCACCTGTGTCTATCAAGCATGTCCAAGGTGTCCAGCTGACCACTTGTATTGAGATTTCGTTGCACACAGTTATTGTAACGTTCTTGTTGGGGATGCATTAGCTTTTACACTACAAAAGATATGTGGTCAAATGCGTCCCAGAGGTGCTTGGGAAGCGGTTTGAGTGATCGGATCGCAATGCGTCTCGGGGGTCGCTTACACCTGCATTTAGCGCTGTCTACTTGCGATGGCCCAAGATGCATTTTAAAACCAAGTGTAAACAAAGCCTCTCTTTCTTGAATGAACGGGAATATGACTTTTTTACATAACCCTCAAATGACCATGGGACAATGAAAAATATCTTATATGCAACAGCCTTACATTAATGCCTTGCGCCTGTGGCCTCCGGGATGGGTGCTGGACCCCCCGCAACCACGAATAGAATAAGCGGTTACAGAGAAAGGATACATGGGTGGATGTGGAATTTTATTTCTTAATTGTGGATAACTGAAACCACGATTACTGCCCCGCACACAGTGTTTGTAACAACCTTATTGAGGACTCATTAGCCTTTACCACAAGCGTCGTTAGGTCCAATTGCTCGGGGCTATAGCTCTGAGAATTTTTAGCCCCAATGCCAGTCTTACTTCAAAAAAAAAAATTCAAAATCAAGCCCCAGGTAAACTTGAATCAGCCCTTGGTATTTTCAATAGCTAGAAACTCCTCTGGCGTTTACACTACAAAAGTTTTGTGGTCAGCAGATACAGGGGTCCCACTGCATTGTTTAGGGAATAATGAAGCAAAGTCTGTACATGTCCAGTGCAGGGATGCCACAGCAGGGGATGCTACACATCACTGCATCCAGTGTGGTTCTCTGCATGTGGCAAATTCAGGTTCTGCTTTTTTTCTTCTTCTGATGATTCTTGCATAAAAACTAAACTCAAGACACCCACAATTTTTTGGATAGTACAACACAGAGAATCTGAATGTCTCCAGTGCTTAAATATGTGTGTCTCTTGCGTTGGATGTTGGTCTTTATTTTTACACTTAACTTATGTTGTAGGTGCCAGTGTAAGTTTTGTCCCCTGATGTCCGCAGGTGCACAGGGTCTAGCAGTGCGGTTTGAGGGTCCGGCCTCACTGTGCTGGCCTCCAGGAAGACGTTCATGTTTCTGTATTTCACACCCACCTCTTTCCTCCAAGCCTCACATACAGCTGGAAAAGACATTCTTGGTGGACAAACATGCAAAAGAATTTCTCAAGTTTCTTTCCTTTATTTAGTTTTTTTCTGATGTTCACATAATGGGCTTAAAGAACTGCCACAATGACAAAGACGACTCTGTACCTATTAAAGCAGCAACAATAACTCACCTTCAGGCAGAACCACCGCTGCCGTGATAGAGGCCCATGTCTTTTAAAAATTCAGAGGATTAGCAATGAATCCAACTTTTGATTTATTTCACAGAAAAAAAACCCTTGAAAATAATTTCACATTGTGACTGAAGCCGTTTTATTATTTTGTCTGTCAGGGAGAGAAAACGGAAGGGCCAACTATCTCGCCGCGGACGGGGTGGGTTTGCAGCGCTGAGACGTGCATCCATACTGCCAGATGGTCTCTTACAGACATCAGTAAATAATTCAAATGTTTCTTTAAATATTTTTCTGATGTTTATAAATAAATATCTCCAGATGTTATAAGTAGGTCCTTACTTGTTTAATCATATAATTAAATAGATGTTTTGAAAGATTTATAATGAAATGCAGAAATGCGGGGGGGGGGTTTGGAGGGTCCTGTGGGCCAAAGGCTGGTTTGAATGTGGGGCTGGAGCGTGGACCACAGGGCAATCGCATTCTTATGGCCATACCGCCCTGAATGCATCCGATCACGGAAGCTAAGCAGCGTAATTGGATGAGTGCCTGGGAATACCTGGTGCTGCACCAGGGGGCGATCTTTCCCATCACAATGTTACGCTGACCACCATATTCTCTCTCACTTCCCTTTTCTCTTTATCTTCTTAAGTTGGTCTTAAGTAGGTCTCCACAGTTTCTCTGCTATTCTGCATATTCTTGTTTGCCTTCCATAAAGAAGAGATCCTGTTTATTTGAAACAATACAAATACCCCAAATACCAGTCTGTTACATTGCAGACCCGCTGCTGGGCTCCATTACACTGCAGACCCACCACTGCGCTCTGTTATACTGCAGACCCATCACTGGGCTATATTACATTGCAGACCCACTACTGTGCTCTTTTACACTGCAGACCCACCGTTGGGCTCTCTTATATTGCAGACCCACTACTATGCTTTGTTACACTGTATATCCACCACAGGGCTCTGTTACACTGCATACCCACCACTGGGCCATATTACATTGCAGACCCACTACTGTGCTCCTTTACACTGCACACGCACGGCTAGGCTCTGTTACACTGCAGACCCACTGTTGAGCTCTCTTACATTGCAGACCCACCGCTAGGCTCTGTTACACTGCAGACCCACTGTTGGGCTCTCTTACATTGCAGATCCACTGCTTGGCTCTGTTACATTGCTCCACCAAACGCATAAATAAGCACCAATGTTATTACCTACAATTTTGGTAACAAAAATGTTAAAGCAGTCAAATGAGCCTCATTCACCGACGAGAGTGTGTCACAGTGCTTCAGTGGTCTGCTTTGCCTGCCTCACCTGCTTCGCCTGCTTCACCAGCCTCGCCTTCAGCTGTCAATGAGTTTACATGCTGTTTGTGCATGTTTTCTCCCACAGTCTAAAAACATGTGGTGAAGTGGTCAACACGTATGCATGCGTGTGTCTTTGTGCCTGTGCACTGCTGTCTTATCCAGCGTATCTCTTTCCTGTGTGCTGTGCCTCCCAATATAGTACTGGATAAGTAACTTTGGAAAATGGATGGGTATCTGGAAAGTGAAGGCATCCCGTTTACTCTGTTACTCTGAGTTACTCTGTTTCCTCGCATAGTACAAAGACAGTCAGTCGAAACATGGATGGATATCTTGGAATACTTTCACTCTCTCATTGAAAATAACATTGATCCATGCTGAGCTGTCTGAATTGCCTCAGACACATTTTTTGATAGCAATTTAAAGTGTGTGTTAAAATTAACAGATGACAGGTACCAGTAATTTGCCACATAAAAACATATGTGTTAGTGTTAAGTGTTCCAGTCTTCCGATTTTGACGATACTGGGGGAGCTTGTTATATGAGCTGGGGGCACGGTAATATACACCCCCCAGCACGATAACTGGAAACATGAACTTCTGCGTTTTCTGTGGGGGGGACTCTTGAGACCACAAGGGGAACATACCAAACTCGTATGTTACCAAAACATACTAAAGTGTCATGTGAGCCCTGGCGGCCTAGACTGGGATGACATCGCGGGTAAACTCTGCCTCAGTGATGCCATAACAACACTGTGTGGTTAGCATTCTAGGTGGCGTACGAAGCGATTTACCTTCGACGTTGGCTTAAAAATATCTGACACAGCACTTAGGATCTGTTATTTATATTTAGAGAATGTGAGTGAGCCTTCAGTGGAGATGCTTTTCCTATTTGGTAAGTGCATGGTGTTAGCGCAGGACATGCATGTGCCGCATGGTGCTAGCGCAGGACATGCATGTGGCGCATGAACAAGACACAGCCCAAAGTGCCACGGGGCTCTTTGTCTCTCCCAGGCGTTTTATGGCGCTGCCGTGGAGCCCGTCCCCATGGTGACCAGTAGGCCGGCGGTCCTGGGTGGGCATTCCCTCTGATGGATGACCCAGGACAGAGCTATAAAGTGGGCCTGTCGTTGTCCGATTAGAGTGGACAAACACGCCTCCCGAGGGTGACTGTGGCGGGAATGTTTGTTTGTGAGGAAAGATTCCGCCATTTTCACACTGTAGATTTACAGAGGCCTCTAACTGCCATCAATCACTTCGCAATCCTTTGAGGTCCTTTGAGGTTTGAGGGCTACTCCAGAAAAAACTCAAGGTTGCTCTATCTACACCATTTAGAAACCTGGGGTTTCTCTGGCTCTCAGCTCTCTTTCTTAGGATGTGGCTTGGTGTTCTCCTTCCATTTCTGCTGAGCATTTCAGTCCTCTCCATCTCTGTGAGAATAACTACCACAGATCTCAGTTGATAGCTAGAGGTTCCTTGTCCATCCATCGAAATCTTTAAAGCAGACTCTGATGTTAGTCCTGAAATGTTCTATATATCTGCAATACAGTTTTGCTGCTTATTCACAAAGCATTCAGAGAGAATATGCATGCATATAATATTTACAGTGTTTTTAGATTGATCTGGGTTTTAACATGCCAGATGATGCACCCTGAACACTTTGATATGAAAAAACAGTTACAATGAGACTCGCATATCCCACAATGCACCTCTCATTGTGGCCAGTGTTTCTGGGAAAGAAGCTCGACCTTCTTTGCCTCGTAGGTCACTGGCCTTTTGTCTCAGCTAATGTGGAGCCGCTCCTTGTTTGAGGTTGCCATGCCATTCTTAGAATCAGCGAGTTGTCATGGAGATGCATGGGCTCAAAGGGGCCTATGGTGGCAAACGGGGGGGGGGGGGGGGG
>JAODJW010000047.1:69569-82597 GCA_026777045.1 Hyperopisus bebe
GGCAGTAGTTAAATTAATTCTCCTTTCATGTCCACTGTTCAGCATACCATGACAGTGTGGTGTTCATCCTAGTGAATACACAAAATGCAAATTTTTAAAAAATTATCCAATACCTAATGCATATTGTGCAACCTACCCTTTGGCTCTCTGTAGGTTAGCTCAAGGTCGATGTATTGGGGACCACTGCTGTAGACTCTAAGTGTAAATGATGTGCTTATATTTACAGTTTCTTCCAATCATTTTAACGCGTGTCTCAATACCATGTCCACTTTTTCAAAACACCTAACACATGCCCCATACCATTGGACTATGTGAGCTAAACTATATAAACTTTTGCATTGCTTTGACACAATATGCATTCGATCACTACTTCACCCAAATTTCATGAATACTTCTCTCAGTCAGTGTTCAATACCAGCAAAACTTTGTACAACTACAGCTGATTTTTCAGACGTTCAGATTATCTGTTCAAAACAGTTAACTTTCAGGTCAAAACCTAATGAAATTTAGAGCACTGTAAATTGAAATATGCTGCATTTTGACAGACAAAGGACACAATGCATTTGCACTAACACAAATAATTATGCTTTTAGCAGAAATCTTGTATTTTTGTTTTTGTTTGCTGCTTTGTTACCATCTATACAAATGAGGCCATGGAGTGTCCCTTTCCTTTCTGCAATGCAACACAATATATTCTGTGCAAAAACAGTGAGTATGGCAACCCATATATTACAGTAAAACATTTACATTTATTCATTTAGCAGGTATTTTTATCCAAAGTGACTTACAGTGAAGTGCTGTATCTACAGGGACAGTCCCCCTGGAGCAAGTTGGGGTCAAGGGCCTTGCTCAGGGGCACAATGGTGGCACCTCCTGGGAATGAACTCATGACCTTCTGGTGTTCCTAATAGGAGCCCAGCCAGATCCCTAACTACAATGCTTTTACAATGCTTGAAGCTGGAAAGCTGAATGAAAACACACACCTGCCTGTAATTTCAGCTAAGCACCTATCTAGGAATTTGTGTGGTTAGTGCCAATTTGCCATATGTACAAAAGGGGCCATCTTTGGATTGGCATTTTCCATTGCCATTTTTCTTTAGCTAGTGAACAATGGATGCCGCAAGAGGCAGAGGAAGAGCAAGAAGACATCAACAGAGAGGAAGAAGCATGTTTACTGATGAAATCAGAGCCATAGTAATTGACCATGTTGTAACTCATGGTCTGTCCCTGAGGGAAGCGGGTCTAAGAGTTTAGCCCCAATTGTCAGGATTTTCAGGCAAAGCAACATATACTATACACTATTTAGAGCATTCTGACTGAAGGCATTTCATTGATGTGTATATTACTGTAGTGGTGTGAAGTCTCTGGGGGAAAAAACTGATGCATTGGTGCATGTTTGTCTTTACTGTAACCTACTACTGTAGGATTTAGCATTTACCTCCCACAAGAGGGAGAGGAAGAATTTACCAGTATTTGTGATTGTGTGGGACAATGTGGCCTTTCATCATTCCCGCCAAGTCACAGAGTGGTTTATGGCCCATCCCAGGATGATGTCATTATTCTTGCCACCATACTTTCCATTCCTCAACCTCACAGAAGAATTTTTTTCTGCATGGGGATGGAAGGTATATGACCATCGGCCACATGATGAGATGCCGCTTTTAGATGCAATGGCTGCTGGGTGTATGGACATCCATGTGGAGGACATATGAGAATTTAGGATACAACAACACATGATATATATGCATTTTGCAGCGCTTCAAGTTGTTTTCATGTGTGACAAAGTCGTCTTGTGAGAGAGTGCATGTGCTATAGGTTTGGCCGTATGTGTCACTTTTGGGTGAAGTGTGAAGTGTTTTGGTGGTTTTAGTGCATTTTGCACCAAAAGTTAACTGATATGACCAGGTGCAAGTTTGTAAAGTTCTCAGTGTGAAATGTTTTGAAAAAGTTGACATGGTATTGAGACAAGTGTGAAAATGATTGGAAAAAACTGTAATGGTGGCTGGCAAACAGTGATGTTTGCTCACGCACACGTACATGCTGTGATGTTTGTTTAGCTGAGATGAGACAGTCAGACAAAAATCAAAGAAAAATAAAATAATAAGAACCTTGTCTCCCTGCTTTAATTTCTCCTCAAACTACAGGGTACCCAAATCAGACCGTACCACTGTCCACAAGAATCTGATTGCAGCTCTGGGCATTGCAGAGCTCTTGTTGATGTGCAGTGACACAGCCACAGGCAATCAGGTCTGTCTCTACCCCTGCCTCAGTTTTCCTATGCTGCCCCCTGCTGCTTGGGAGGACAAAGAGAGCTAGTCTTGTTTATGTAGCTGTAGTGGAGAGCCGATATACAAATAAACTTTGAAACGTAAGAGATTCTGTCACGGCAAATGTTATATTTCGTTTTGCGAGAGTTGACAGCTTATATTTTTTTGGCTTCATGTCATATTCAGCTTGAAAATAATTTAAGAGTATAAATCAGGTCTTTATCTGTAAGTTTAAACCAAAAATACCTTCTGCTGTTCCCCTGCTGTCCTCTAGGAGTTGTGTCTGGTAGTGACAGCCCTGTTGCACCTCTTCTTCACGGCCTCCTTCACCTGGATGCTTGTCGAAGGCTTGCTGCTATGGAGCAAGGTGGTTTCAGTGAACATCAGCGAGGACAGGAGGATGAAGCTGTACTACGCCATCGGCTGGGGTACCAGGCGCACAGACACTGGCTTCACAGTGTAACTTCAGGGCACCTTCAGATCCAGGGACTAGCTCTAGAACTTGATTTCGGTCAGGTCTGAAGATGGTCCCTGAACCATTTTGCTTTGATATTTTATTCTGCATCACACCAATCAGCCATGACATTATAACCACAGACAGGCGAAGTGAATAACCTTGATTATCTCATTACAGTGGCACCTGTCATGGGTGGGGGGGGGATTATATATAGAGCAAATGAGCAGTCGGTTCTTGAGGCTGATGTGTTAGAAGCAGGGACAATGTGTGAAAAAGGGGAAAAATTGTGATGCTAGAAAACTAGAGTTTCTTCATTGGTGTGAGGCTGACCTACACAATATTAGGCAGGTGGTCCTAATGTTATGGCTCACTGGTGTTGAAGAGCAAATTTCCAAAACTCACTCAGTTCATGGAATAGCTGGGCAGGACAAGTCAGTACTGTGAACTTTCTGAGTTTTGGAAATCGTTTCCTACAAGTTTACTGACTTGAATACTTCGAAAAGCAGAATTCCAGAGGGTGGGGAAACTGAAGTTTGTTCTCTGATCTTTGGAAAACTAAAACGTCACGTCAGTTTAAATGAACCGGCTCTTCTCACTGTGGCGTGTGTGGGTGTGTCTCACTGCATGGACCTCAGAGGGCTATGTCTATCAGAACAAGGCCAGAAATAGCATGTGATCCATGTCTTTGATCACCAACAAAAAGCCAATCAGAAGTGTCCAAACACTGGGCTTTTTAGGGGGGGGGGGGATCACTGACCAATTAAATCATATTTTTATTGTGTTATTGGCGTCTTTATTATACTCCGCTGACATATTTTCAGTACTAAAGCAAAAAGGTGATATTTGTTATTGTTCAAAGAGGCCCCGATGCTTTCTAATGGTTGTGCCTACCCCCCGTTTAGGGTGTCCTGTTATTGTCGTCGGGCTGACCTTGGCAGTGTCCTTTGGGAAGTATAAAGCAGATGACCGCTGCTGGCTCAACGTGGAGCACAACACCATCTGGGCCTTTGCAGGACCTGTTCTCTTCGTTCTATCTGTAAGTGACAGTTTTGTGCCCTACTGGGTCCCTGTTCTGGCATTTCCAGTCAGATTTGTTTGCAGCCACCGGGCAGACCTCTGGATGGGGCGGGCTCTCTGAGATGGGACTTGAATGCAAATTTAAGTGCTGCAGCAGTTTAGGCCTCTGTGCCTGTGATCACAAAGTTGCTGGTTTGAATCCTGCGCTCGGGAGCGTAAACACATTTCTATGCAGCCCTTGAAGAAGGCCCTTAACCCACTGAAAGTGCTCTGGAGGTGCTGGATTAAAAGCCTGACCCTGGACTCTTACCTCGATCTGTGTGTATGTCTTAAAAATGAGAGCAAAGTACATGAAAACTCACACATTTCAATGTAATTTTACAAGCGACAAATAAACATTAATTTTATGAAGTATATGAATGTCATCATATTCTACCACCATATTCAACCTATTTTATATCTCCCTTACAAAACATAAATACATGCAGGAACTTCTATGCTTGATGGTTAGGGAAGCACACTTGTAATTGATAGATTGCTGGTTTGAATCCCCGACCAGCAAGGCACCACTGAGGTACCCTGAGCAAGGTATCTCGCCCCCCAGCACTGCTCCCCGGGCGCTGAATTAGCTGCCCCCTGCTATGTTACGATGTCACATATGAGTTAAATGCAGAGGACACATTTCATTGTTAAGCATTGTGTGCTGTGATGTGCTAACAATGACCACTGATCACCTAATTCTAATTCTTCTATAAGCAAGAGTGCATAGCAAGTTATAGTTATGTACCTTTAAGGTAGGTACAACAGCGCCCCTAACCTTCAGCACCAAGCATGAGCAGTGCTGCCCGATTTCCACCCAGCAGGACCCCTGGCTCTCTTCAATAGAGGACACTGGGTGAACTCAGGTAGAGATTAACTGTTAGACAAGTTGACTGGAGTGTGTGGTTTGTTGCCAGGCTGGATACTGAGGCTCAGCAGAGCCAGAACTGCCTTACAGAAGGTGAAGAAGAGGCCATAGCGGGTTTTCGAGAGGGTCGTGCCTAGTTTGACATCATCACATCTCCATGTGTAAATTTTATTCAGTCGCTATCCACACATCTGTTCCTGACTGCCTCTGCTCATCCTTAGGTTAATGCCGTGGTACTGTGGCGGGTTGTCGTGGTGACCATTTCCAGCGCTCGACGCCGGGCCAAGATGCTTACGCCCAGCTCGCTCTCCCGGTTGCATGCCCTTGGCCTCGTTTGGTGAGTTACAAGTACAAACACTCCTCACATTGTACTCCTCTTTTAAATGCTTTGGCGTGCGTCTTCTTCTCCAGCTGCTCAGTCCTTGCAGCTGATATTTCACATATAAAGATCTGCTGGAGAGGTTGGAGTAGGGTATGGGTACAGTTTGGGACTTTTCTGCGTGGCCTTATGGTCCGTGCATAGGGTGAGTGACGTAAATTTCGCCATAATATGCATCAACTGCACCTGTGCAGGAAATTGACTAGATGCTTCCAGTAGGTGGCAGCACTGACTTTCACAGAGCAGTGGTCAATGACAAAAGAAAACAATAGTTGTTGTAGAAGGTGCAGAGGTGGCCAGATATCTCATTTTATATACTGTCCAGACTTTGTACAGTATAAAGTATTTTCAAAATCAATACTATTATGGCCTTTTTAAATCTCGGCAATAAAATTTGCCAGTCGTGGAGGAAGGAGAGGCCCCAGCCAGTGTTTTCATAAGGATCTCAAAATATCTTGGTATGCCATATTACCTTATTACCACATAAGGCTAATTAGAGTAAAACTCTATATAAAAAGTTTAGCTATTTCACTACACTGCTTGTATTTGTGTTTGTTGCAATACATCTGCCCACTGCTGGCCTGGTGGAACACCATTCCTGATTACGACCACACGCCTCCACGGAGAAATGCAGTATGTACAAATGTGCACGCAGAAAACTAAATTATGAACTAGGCTTTAGGCCGGGAAAGTGCACTGCTGTGCATGCTGAGGCACGAGGATGAGCAGGTAACGATGCAATAGTGATACACCAACACACGTGCAGGATTCCCACGCTTTTGATGGGAAGCAAGCCTGACACCCCTGTCCCAAGAGAGTCCCGGCTTCCCAAAGCCCTCCCTGGACACCCATCAGCTGGGGGAGGGGGGGATAGGGGGTGCCTTCTTCATCGTCGGCTCCTTCACAAAGGGCTCCTCCTGGTGCGAGAAGCGAGGGGAGGAGAAGACGGGAAGCAAAAAGGCTGGAACTCCCCGGATTTAGGGAGCCAGCGGGGGGGGGGGCTCAGGCGGGGGTGTAGCGGCTCTTATCAGCATCGCACCTGGGCTCCGGGCAGAGAGCTGCGTCTGCGCGGAGGAGGTGTGCTGTACCCCACTCTGTACATACTGTTTAGCCTATATGGGCACAAACACTGTCTCACACCACAACAGCTGGGCTCTCTGACGTACACAGCCAGTCTGAAGATCTGTCTGAACTCACAGCGCCAAACAGGCACACACATACACCCGCAGCTACAGACATTTGTGCCGTCAGAGCCACACACACACAGAAACTCCCACACAGAGCGGATCGTTCCATTGCAAGAAATTTCTCTTTCCTCAGAGACATATTAATTACTCTAGCGCTACACACACTGCGTAACACACGCCACTGTACTTGCACAAATCCAAACACGTTCGAACACACCGAATAACACTGTGCAGTGATTCAGCTACTGTTTTTTTGATTTTTAAAAAGTAGCATTGGTTTTTCTGATAAAAAAAACGGCATTTGGTATTAGCTGATGGCCTTATCCTAAACAGCACACAGTGCTATTCATATGCACAGAGAGATGCTTACTGGAGTAATTCAGGTTAAGAGCATTTTTATACACCAGCAGAAAGACCTCCGTGACTAAACCGGGCACATTTCCACCATGCAGCATACATTAAATAAGACGTTACAGGAAAATAAATGACGGCAGGGTATTTGTCATTTGGCAACTGCGAGTCATTCAAACTGGCTGAGCTGTAAAATATTTTAGAACTCGCGGTTCTTTGGCTAAACTCAATTAAAACATTATTTTCGCGAATTCGTTTGAACTTTCCATCGAATGTAACTAAAGATGGCATGCAGGGAAATGGGACTGTTCATTTTGTTCTTGCGTTAGCAGCTAAAGGATGAAAATGCAATCTGTCGGATCCGGGAAGCTCACAGTGGAGAATCGATGGCGGCGTCCGCGCAGACACAAACCAACGCCGGGCCGCTGCGCGCCGCGCCGCGCGTACCCGTGGGAGAGAAGGACCGTCGGTATTCGCGCCCGCGGCGTGTGCACGCTCCCCTGCGTTCCGCGGCTACTTTCCAGCCAGATCCCGGTGACACAATTCCAAGATAAAAACGTATCTTGCGTAGGGCAAGCGGGTGTGGAAAATGAATGAATGAGCGTATTTGTTTGTCTGTTAATTAGCGAATTCCGGTATTGCAGCTGTGGCAGGAAAAAATCCTAATTTACACAAAGAAACGTTATAATAGTGATTATATAAAAACATAATATCCATAGGCCTACTCACTGATTTTTGTTTGAATAACACATCCCACACACACACATTCATGAACCAAAACAGATCAGATTATCTGCTTAATGCTTAAAGAACGAGAGGAATCTTTCTGAAATGATGTCGGCTGAGCGCAAAATGGGGAATAACAATATGATTTAGACATAATGTACTTTCTAGTGAATAAACCACGTCTGTGTCCTTTCACAATTATTTTGCTCCTAGTGGCTACGTGAATTCGTTAGTAGTAATGCTCCGGCTCCTTGAGTCATAAGCGATGGCTGGTGTCTGCCTCGTGGCTCTGCTGACGCTGTCTTCGGGGTTGTTTAGGGCTGCGACCCGCCCCGTCCTGATCCTGCTCCCTGTGCTGGGTCTGACCTGGATCTGCGGGATCCTGGTGCACCTGTCTGTGGTTCTTGCCTACCTGTTTATTGCCCTCAATGCTTTCCAGGTAAGCATGCTTCCCCGTCTATCTACTCGATGAGCATCCATACCTATGTGTGTGTGTGTGTATGTGTGTGTGTGTGAATGTGTGTGGATTAGGTTTAGATTACATTGTGTGGACCAAATGCCCATAATGTAATAAAACCTGTTACTTTGATGTTGTGGGGACCATTTTTTCAGGTCCCCACAAAGATCTGAGAATGAAATCAAAAAAGTAAAAACGCCAAAAGTCTAGTATTTTGATTGGTTACTTATGGTTAAGGTTAGGGGTTAAGGTAGTCATAGTTAGCGTTAGCATTTTTCCCATAGAAATGAATGAGCGGGTCCCAAAAAGATATTATTACATGACTCTTTGTGTGTCTGTGTGCGCGCGCTCACGCATGTGCATAGATAATGTACAGTGCTGGGCAGGGCGTGGCTGGGGGGGTGCACTTCGGGGGGGTAGAGGGGTGGTGGGAGATAACAGTTCTGAAGGGCAGGCCAGAGTGGGCGGAGTCTCGGCGCCCAGCCCACAGGCCCCATCCACCATTCACCTCTTTATCAAGCCTGCGATAAGCCACGCCCATGTGCCGCATAAATCAGGCCTGCCTTGGGGTGCACTTCCTCTGGCTCTCGCTGCTGCCAGCCTGACTCCTGCTATGGCTGGCCTCTTAATTAATAACAAGAGGTGCCTGGCCCCCCACTGACCCTCCACAAGGTGCTTGTTAATTTAGATTTACTGTCAGTGTCCAGGGGAAGGAGATAAAGGGCTGATAAATGTATAAATTTGTATGAAGGGAGGACTGCATGCTGGTATAATCAGCCGGGGGAATCGTCTGTGATGTCTGACCTCAGTGAGAGAACATGCGTACAGAAGACATACACCCATATGCACGCTCACATGTACACATGCATACAGACGACATACACTCATATGCACGCTCATATGTACATATGCATAAATATACGCTCACACACACATACAACGCATTGACACATATATACATACCCAAAGAAACCCTCCCCACATTTTTCTGAAGTAGGACTTCTCTCTAATGATGTGTTGCCCTTCTCCTGCCTGATCAGACTCTCACTTAGTATCACTCCATTGCACTTTTGAGAGTCGCCATATTGCGCGTCCCTCGTGTCAGCACACAAACAGAAAAGTATGCTGAAAACATGACAGAAAAATTCCATAAAGAAAATCCTGCAATTTCTCCCTTTCATTTGACTTGCTGCGGGAATGGTTCTTATGCAGTGGCAGTTGATGTGCACTAGAGGGCAGTAGTGTTTCAACACAGCTAACCCAACAGTCAATTCCATCAACTCTACTCATCCAGGTTGGGGTCACAGTCTCCATTGTCCAAAAAGAAATCGGTTCCATTCTACACATCTTATTACTTGTTTATTCTCTGTGCAGAGCTGTGCGGTCTTTTTACGTGCCATGCTTGCCCTTTGCATTGTGCTAACTCGCTCTTTCCTCCCTGTAGGGTCTGTACATATTCCTGGTGTACGCCATTTACAACAGCGAGGTAGGCAACCGGTTGGTGATGAGCTTTCTGCTGTGCGGTTGAGTCGGGGTTGATGGAGAACCCTCCAGCAGGCACTCGAGATCGCAGCACAAAAGCGTCCGGAGGCGCTGATTTACGAGCTAAAGTCTCCGTGCTGACAATGGCAAACCACAGATCTGATTTGGTGATTTGTTTCTAGTCCAAGGACGCACATTTCCAAGACACAGCGGCTCACGGCTTTACTGTGAGGTGCTTTCCTCTGAAAAGATCTCATATTGCCTAAACTTTTCGTAGTTGAGAGATGTCTGGTAAGCCCACAGCTATATGCAAAACGTCAACGAGTCAACGAGTGCGTAAAACTCCTTTGAATTCCTTTGGACTGCTTTCAAGAGCAACATCCCAACTACTGTGGTCAACCCATTATCTAAAATTTTATTACTAAATGCTATACATAGTTTAAGTAATTTTATTGGACACATACAGTGTGGGTAGTTCTTCAGTTTGAAAGCAAAACGTAACACCCACATAAATATGACAGAAAACTGCAGTGAGGCTGTGATTCATATAGCAGAATGTTATTTCTAATTTTATTTCGAAAATAAGCTGATAGACAAGCAGCACTTTCTGCCATTTTGTCCTCTATTCTTTCACCAACGCAGAATATGATTTTATAAAATTATATCTTAAGATATGGGATGCGACATGTACCCTAACCCTTAACGTTCCGCACACGTTGTTTCATCCTTCTTTGACATTATTCACCCTGTTTCTTAGATATTATAGATATTATATGTGTACGCTTTCAGTGAATGCTATTATATACCATGCTAGTATTCTGCTGATTTGTCTTTTGTCCATTAAGGTGAGGACTGCCATCACGAGAATTCAGGAAAAGAGAAAGGCATTGTCTTTTACAGTAGGTTATCTGATTGGGTTAAAGTTGTTCGGTCAGGGTATGCTAATTGAGCGGCTAGTGTTTAGGGCTGTTTTCTACTGGTTTTCCAGAACTGCTCCCAGCCCATTGGCTTCCTGCCTTCCCAGAGGACTCCAAATACCTCCTGGGCCTGCGGTGCATGTGCCGTGTCCAGCCCCGAGACCAGTGACACTTCAGGACAAGGAGGTGTACCCACTTCCGGGTCGGTGGTCATCCAGAACGGTGAGTAGCATGTCACTCTCTGATCCACTCCACTTAAGGTCAGACGTGATCCTGTTGACTCACCTCTAAGTCATGGTACTTGACGCATGTCACAGTGTGACCTTGGCTCTCAGAAGCGGACGACTGGGAGCGCGGTGTGTCCAACATGAAGATTTCTAACTCCGTTAGGGACTTTCCTTGTTAACCTGAGTGTTGGCTATCGTGGCCACCATTCATGTTTACGTTGCTCCTGTCTTTCAGAGAGTTTCATGAAGGAACACATGGTGAGCTTTTCCTTGCGACCGGCTACGGCAGACCAGGTACGTAACTTTGCTGAGTAAGGCATGTCAGGTTATAAACAAGAAGCCACCCTCTAATTCATGAGTCTTCTGCAAAATTTTACATTAGCTTAGTAAGGCATTTCATGACCCGGCTTTACAATCCTCACCAGCGATGAGTTCATCTTACCACAGACGCACTGACAGGTTACTCTATACCCAGGAAGTCCACTGCTTCATTTTTATATAACTTTTGGGAAAATTTGAGGAGGAAAGACTGTAGGCAAACAGAGATATCTTGGAGGCTTTCCCAGTGTGTCCATTCATCCATCAAGCTGCATGTTCTGCTGGAGTGCTGGTGTTTTGATATTTTGCCACAGAGGATCATCCTGTGGGACAACACGGTGGCTCGGTGGGTGACTGTCACCTCACATTACCAGGTTTGGGGGGTTTGACTCCTTCTGTGTGAGGAGTGTTTCATGAAAACTGCATATGTCAAATTTTTGATGATTGTGACTTTTTACTGTAGATGAAATACACCCAATTTCTCAGTCCCAAATAGCATTTGACATCTAATTGACCAATGAAAAGTTGTTTTGTACTACTCTATTTAAGTAGTACTTGTGTTTGCATTTAACATATGTTAACTAACCATTCATGATGGTTGTTTCTATGAATTATTTTATATGACTAACTTTAGCAACCTAATATTTCTTAGCTAATTAACATCATTGTTAATTAGTTTGCATCTTGACGCTGATGAGTTTCCCTCACATACAACAATCTAAGTCCGTCCAAACCATTAAAATGTTCACTAATGGCTGTAACAACAAAGGTTTCAAATTGTGGTGCTGAGGTGTCTCATTATGTTTCAGGTCTACTTTGTAAAGTAGTGTCTAAGAATAAAACGATAACTGTAATGATCACAATATAATTTTCCTCAATATCAATATGACAGATGCTTGATAAAAGTTTGATATAATTTAAGCCCAAACATGTTGTCCGGCGATGTGTTTTGCATCATAATGAAATGATGTCACTTCCTCTGTGACTTTTTGTCAGGCCTGGCAATGGAGCGCAAGCATAGACACAGCCATAAATACACAAACGGGGGATGGGGGGATTACTGAACAAGTAAGAGAAGGCAGTAAGACAGGCAATACCATCAAACAACAGGGCAACTCACCGGGAGAGTGAGTAAGTTCAAAACAACCCATTCAATAAGTGTAATCCAGCGAAAGGGCAGTTCACATTAAAATTCAGTCATTGAGAAATCCCAACAGTAATAATCCACAGAGAATTATGGAAGTATAGGAAGACTGCCAGCGGTGGCTTTTATCGGCACTGATTAAAATAACTCATTTAACTTCTATCTCAGACTTGTGAAATGTGAGATGCTGTTTGGTAAGTGTCACGTTCTAATGATAAAACAGTTTAAAACCACAATTAATCATCTGGTTTATTCAACTTTCACTCAGGAGCAAAAATTAGCCTTTAAACCAGAAAGAAATAATCATTTGGCATTCATTGTATTGATGTCAATATCGGCTGAAATGAACATATTTATCGCTATGACATTTTTGGCCATATCGCCAAGCCCTGGTCCAAAGGCATGCTTTCAGCTAATTGGTGTTTATAGATGCCCATGGTCTAAGTGCTTTTACCCTCTGATGCACTGGCACCCTGGCATCCCGACCAGGGATGCGTTTCTCAAACAACGACGGAAGTTAGCATTAACGATGCATCGTACTATGGTAGTTCAAACTAACCAACATCCAACCAACGACTGTTTCTCGAAACCGTCGTACCACAAGTAGTTCGAACCACGTCAGTTAGTTAGGAACTACTACTTCCGTAGTTGGAACTACAGTGGTTCCAGCGCTGATTGGTCAAACTCACGGCAAGTCGTGCGCAACAACTAACAAAGTACTTTACAAAAAATCGCGAACTGTGTAAAATATATAATAATCTCTCTCTCTCTCTCTCTCTCTCACACACACACACACATATATATATATATATATATAAAATATATATTTGTGTCAATTTGTGTCAGTCACATAACGCCATTAACATAAAAAATAATGCGACGCTTCTTGGAGTGGTAAACAGGAGAACTTTAAGCTATGATACTGCATTTTGTGAAAGTCGCTCCATCTGCAATTACGTTTATTGCAGTTCATTGTGTTTCAGTCACACTACGACCACTTACAAATTCCTGGTCCGACGTTGTCCCTTACAGAATGTTAATGGCTGACTGGAATAGACAGGTGCGCGTAATATCCAAACATTACAGACGTAATTTCCCGAGTACAAAGGCATGGGTTCGTATCTGACCGCTGTAGTGTCATTCTACTTTTCCATTATGGCAATGACAGCTGTCAGTGAATAAGGAGTACTTC
>JAODJW010000047.1:82697-107122 GCA_026777045.1 Hyperopisus bebe
GTTATAACCGTTCGATCAGTTGCTCAAACCCAGTTGTGTGAACTCTTCAGTCGATCGGTCCTCTACGTTCTACTCTATGCACGGAGTTGCAGCGAACAGCTGCATTCCTAACGGCCTTTTCTGGATAAAATTGGCCACTCCTGTGCTAATCAATACTTTGCAGTCTGAGATTTGTCCCTATTGCTCACTAGACAGTTACTGTACTTATGACCAGAGACCCACACAACAATTACGTTTCAAACTACATTCTCAGACAACTTAACATTATACGTGATCGAAGGGCTAAATTATTCTTTATTATGTATTAGACATTATTACATTTCCTACTTACACGGTGACTATACCCTTATTAGACTGCATTTTCCACCACCGCTGACGTATTTACCCGGAACTACGCTTCTACGCTCGCGAGCTGTAGTTTGAACTACGCAACTTAACGACAGTGTTTGCGAACGTTCGTTCGAACTATGGTTTCGGGAAACACCTGCGTCGTTTAACGATGCATCGTACTACGTAAGTCCGCAGTATCGTTACCTCTGTAGTTTGAACTATGGTTTCGGGAAATACCTGCGTCGTACTTACACAGTTCGAACGACGGAAGTTGCTAACGTAGTTACCAACGATGGTTTCGAGAAACGCACCACGGGCTGTAGCCCTCCCTCACGCCCTCTACTTCCTAGGTCAGTGGCTCCAGGCTCACCCAAACCCTTTACTGGATATCTATAGCTTGGAAAACAGATAGATGAATTCAATAGGATTTAATTATGGTTTAACGTGCTGCTACCGGGTGAATGTGAGAAAATGAAAAATAAAAAATCATTCTGTAGCTGGTATCTGAACATTTGACTTAGAAATGTGATGAACTGGAGTCCTCATCTGGGATAAAGAGCTTTTAAGATAGATTAGTTATAATGATGAATAATACAAAATTAAGCACATACTACTGTATACTACATTGTACATTAACAGATGTGCACAACGCACACGTGACGCTATTTAAATTTCTGAGATGAAACCAGAATCACTAGTTACCGATGACTGTAAAAGCTAGGCGCATTAAAAGTCACCATTTTTTCGTGACTAAGAGACGTCCTGCAAGTCATTACGGTCATTATGCTGAAGAAAGTAGGCTTGTACTGGATATTTCTGGAAAGGTACATTTGCTAATGTCCTTTATTTTAATTGCTTTTTTGATGTGTTGTTGTTTTTCTTCATCAGGTGGTTCAATTGACAGCGTTCAAGCCTTCAGGTAAGTCAGACAATTGAATGTGCCGTAAATCCCGGTGCCGCTGCGTTGCTGGTCCGCGCGCGGCGCGTGTGAACGCCGCCATTCAGACGCCGGTATTTCAAGGTGATCGCTGAGCGTGGGCTAAAGCGGGAGAAAGACAAGGTTATGCCACTTAATTAATAATGCATATCACCCCAGAGATGGCAAGAAATGCTAACTTTGACTCATTAGTCGGCTTCTTTCGTTCGTGGATGGTATGCATTTAAGTGTTTTGCCCTTACATTATTTCCCGCACGAGTAGCGACGTGTGTAATTGAGGTGAGCTTTTGGTCTGTGTCTCAGTCGCAACCCAGATTCAAGCCGTTATCTTCTCATTTTCCCATGCCAACAACCGCTGTCACCTCGTCGGCTTTAAGAAGCGCCCATAAGCGTTTGTTTATGGTCGTAAAATGGTTGAATATGAAGTGATAATTGCACAGAAAATGAAGCTCTCCATATTTTTCTAGTCGTGAACTGTTGCGGCGACTGGGTCCGTTAAGTGTGGTCAAATCCCTATAAGCATTTTTATTTTCTCTCAATCGTTCTTGAACATGTACCACACTAGACCAGTGGGCTGTTCCACCAGGCAGGAATTCTCAGTTAGCTTGGTTAACTATGGTGACCAGATAATCCATGTCATCCCGGACACTTTGAGCTACCTCAGGTTTTACAAACTACCTTAAAACCGAAAGGCTCCTGCGCTTGACTAAATTAAGTTGTTCTTGTGCTTTTACTGGTTTGTTTCCTTGACTGAAAGACTCATCCAGCTGTTTCACATTAACATTAGTGACACATGCATGATTATAGGAGACTGACCAATCAGCACGCAACAAGAACTCGGTGCTAAGTGAAATCCAGATCCTTTTAATTGAAATGGTAGGTTATAAATCCTGTGTTAGCTCAAGGTGTCCGGGATGACATGGATTATCTGGTCACCCTAGGTTAACTTAAGCTAGAAGTCATGATTGTACAATAAGAGTTTAAGCATTCTGTTGGACAATAATGACTTCTAGAGCTTTAATTATCTAAGAAATCCTCCTTTGTGGAACACCCCCTTGATCATTCTGCAGAGGATGCCAGAGAGTAGGCTACTGTTCATACATAGGCAATCTTAATCACATTAAATAATTCGCAAAATGGTGAATCCACTTGTGTTATTGAAACCTTAGCTCTCCTGTGCCCCTTTACCTTCCATGGTTAGTTTCTCAGTCAATAAACAGAAGAGAAACACAGCCTCCATTGACATTCTTAATCATTTCTCAAAATAATGTAAGTGCCAACCAATTGGAAACATCTATTTACTCTGTAATTTTGTCCAGTGATGCTGTATAAATGTCTTTACTCCATAATTAGTCTGTTTCTGTGATTATCTGGCCTTTTCTTACTTTTCTTACTAATTGGTGACCAGTAAAGTTCTTGAACAGGATTATCTTACCCTCAAGGCATTGTGGTGCTCTTGATTGGCATATGGATAATATGTAGACACCGTTTTACAGTTTACAATTTAGTCACAACCCAGTGTTAAGCTGCTGCCATAGATGCTCCCTCATGCCCTCTTTGTAAATTTTTGGCTAAGGGTGGAAATACATTCTTGTTCAAAGTGAAAACCAAACTGAAGGAGGTGAGAGTGACCCAGCAAATGCCCGTTTTCAGTCGATGACACATTGAAATAGCACAATTCCGGGGTTTGTGGGATCAACAGAGAGTTGATGTTTGCAAACGAAATCTGGCGCTGTTTCAGAAACAGGCTGGAAAGCATGAGCACCTCAACATGCTGGAACAATTCATCTCCAAAACGAGAAGTCTTCTGTTTGGATACGGCTGTCTATGCTATGGAGCGGACGGGCCATTGAGAGCACACTCATTATCGGTTTACCGCCTGGCATTGTTGTGATTTTCCCTTTTTTTTCGGGGTGGGGGGGTGCTTTGGGTGCTCAAGGACTTCTCTTCAACACGTCCAATCTCTGTTAGGGGACCTTCGCGTGGCAGTAGAGGAGGAAGTTTCCGGCACGGCCGGCATCATTTGTCGTGGGCGCCATTAGCATTGTTGGGCGATTCCCTTTATGTCAAAAGACCAATTAATGGCTGTAGAGTGGCTCTCCAGCAGCCACGTGGCACCAAGTCACAGCGCTGTGCCACACGCGCTCTGAAAGGCTTCATTTTCCCCGTCGGGGGAAAAACGCATTCAGTCGGCTGCGATAACACACACTCAAACACCTGCTCCCCTTGCGTCGCCACTATGCCATTCTTCCCATAGCCTGTTCGAGGCCCCCCGGCCAAAACGCTGCGGCTGAGCGGCATGTAGGCTGGCAGCAGACCTGCCCACCACGATCGGCGTCCTGTGGTGGGTTCCCACGCACACACTCGCCATTTCACCAGCCAGCGGCATGCTCTCAGTGACCAAAGCCCCATAAATGCATGCCTCTTACGCCGTCTCATCCCAAACGGTTATGTACCCATACGTGTTCAAATGGGACAATGCTTTTAAGAATATTTGAATTACATGTTTATATTGCACCTATTTATTCTCATAATTGTACTTGTTGTCTTTTTGAATTTGTTGTCTTTTGATGCACCTTAATTTGTATTAATGTTTCTGCTTAATTTTTGCATATGTTATCAGTGGCCGAAGGGATTGTGTGGTGTAACTGACTGTTTGGTGTGTGTATAACAATGAAGTCCTGAACCTTGAATCTATGTGTAGGTTGTTGAGCGACTAGAGCACGGACGGCACTTATGGTGACCGCGGCAGGCGAGGACGCATTCACAGGACCACGAGGCTGCCGGGACACCATCACAGGGCCACTGGAGGACAGGCGGGAAGAGGTGGCTCTCTGAAACCCAAAGCCCCGCAGGATGAGGACATTCCAACAACCCTTCGGTTTCACACCTCACTTGCTGCTACTGTCATCATATAGACAAGCTCTTCATGTTCCTGGAGGAACAGTCTAACCCACTTGTTCATTATAAATAACCATTTATTTAGAGTTAGTGTCCCAGAAGGCGCTGGATGATCTTTTAGTGGGACAACCTGTCTGAGGATGCTTAGAGTCACTAGTTACCCTGAGGAGTAACCAGTTTCCCTGAACACGGTGTTTAACTGGGTAGAACACCAGAGAACCAGTATGTAGCCCATGCTAACATGATACACTAACAGGGGACGACACGATAACTCCATGACAGAGCTGGGGACACCTAGACGCGCAAAGGACCACCACACCAGTGGTAAGTTAAGTGAAAAAAACTAATTTGGTATGCATGTGCCAAGCTAGCGTATGACATCGCCTGATCTCCTGAAATGGCGTTAATGACTTTTTATCTGGGGAGAAACACCAGCTTTTATGGAGGGCCTGGAAACAGTCTAGACCAATCCTTAAGATCTTCATCTTGTACAGCCTGCCATGTCTGTTTTCTTCTCTGTTTTCTTAAAGTAGATTTTGGTGAACAGGACTCATTGGTTAAAATACGCAGATGCTGCTTTGTTCTGTGAGCAACCATGGTTTGATGTTGTCATTGTGCAATATGAGCAAACACCCCCAACCCGCCGTGACTGGGAGTATGGTGGGTATGTGATGTCAGCTGTCCGTAGCTCTCAGTCCTAACCTGAAACTTTCCCCAAATTCATTGTGACACTTACAATTTATGGTGCACTAGTGGTATTGATAACCTTAGTTCTCCCTGCAAGAATTGTCTGTAGGTCATGGGTGCTAGATGCTGGTGTCTGAGAGCTTTAAGTCATCTGTTTTTTAGTTGGTATTAGTAGGTGTCGTCGCTGAGATTGATGCCTTTTGTCTCTTTCCATGTTAAATCTTGACCTGCTTTGGACCAAGAAGCTTCAGATCAAATTTTTATTCAAACCCTTATCAGGTTCACTTAAAGGAATCTGAGACTGCTGTATGTTTGTTTATTTTCATAGAAATAAAGCCTGTTTGTACACTCAACTGACAGTCATTGTATTCTGGAGTTATTGGTTTGTCTTCTATATATTGTTATTGTTTTGAATCGTCATCGCATCCTGAATGGCCATTAAATAGACTTATTTTTCTTAACAGTCCATAGTCCTTAACCATGTGTTGAGTTTAGTTTTTTTCCTCACGCGTTTCGGCAGTCAGAGGCCCCTGTGCTGCCGTTTATTTCGACGCCACGTTAATTGGGCTGACCTCGAAGGTCAGACAAAGGAAAATGAACAGAGCTCGGGAGGAAAAAGAAAGACATTTCACTTTCTGAAATTACCATCTGGGCCTTTCTCCTGGCTCTGAATGGGGAGCAAAACACCTAAATTAAAATTTTGTGGAGCGCGCACAGCTTTGCTGGATTGTGCTTATTGATTTAAAACCATTACAGCAGAATTTGGCCTGAAACACATTTGATCTTTTATATTTTCTTTTGTGTTTAAAACCATTTAAACTGGAGATGAGGAGGAAAGGCAGGAAGATGAGCTGAGGGCCTGGAGCCTCTCAGGGCTCAGTGCAGGCGATCAGGCCCAGGGGAGTGTGACCAGGAGGGTGTCAGCGATTTGGCAGCAGAGACATGGTGGATCCGGAGAAAATGCGCTTCTACCCCACACTGCCATCTCAAACATGCAACTGCTGTTGGACCAGGTGGCCAGAAGTATTAAAACAACTTTGTGATTCTGTTCTGAGCTTTTGGTTTTGATGCCTGTATCCACAGGACAATCAGGAGGGCCTCAATGATTACAGTCATACCATATCGTTATATAGTAATACTGCATCAGTCTAGAGAAATTCTGCATCATACATCTACATACTGTATTATACACTCTGGAGTAATACCATATCACTCTACTGTAACACTATCAGTCTACAGTAATACTGAATCACACACTACAGAAATACTGTATCACAGACTTTACAGTAATACCATATCAGTCTACAGTATTATACACTGTATCATGCACTCTACAGTAATATTGTAACAGTCCACAGTAATACTGTATCATACACTCTACTGTAATACAATATCAGTCTCTGGTAATACTGTATCACATACTCTACAGGAATACCATATCAGTCTACAGTAATACTGTATCACTATAGTAATATTGTATCAGTCTACGGTAATACAGTATAATATACTCTAATGTTTTTATAGAGAGTCACAGTCACGGAGTACTCAAATGATTGGTTGAAACAAAATCTTGGTCTGGACTTTTACATTCTTGATCTGAACTATACACCATTCAGTGGTAGGCAGGGTTCCACTAATACTCCATCCACTAATTAATGAAGCTAACTTTTTTGTTAGCAGATTAGCGTTTCCACTTTGAAAACCATTAGTGGACCAATTAGCTTCTGCTAAATATAGTTGTTCTGCTAACTGTAAATCCACTAATATACAATATACTGTACCAGTCTACAGTAATACATCATATACCCCCCCCCCCCCGACACACACAGTCTGCAACCACAAGGAATCCAAGGAATGCCATGCAAAAAGTGTTAAACTTTGTTGTGATTTACATCATTTTATTCATTTGTACATTGAGTCATATGCTTAATTACAACACATTTGATGTTAAAATGTCACAGTTCTGCCCTTCACATGATCAAACTAGAGTACTGTTAGGAAAGTTCTGCACTTTTTAAACCTAATGCGAGATCAGGACATTGCAATAAAAAGCCCATATAGCCTCTCATTGCTTGGGCTGTCAGTATTAATTTCTCACAGCACATTAATTTATTCCTTTTCAAAGTATTACCTCTCCTGTTAGAACAGAACATTTTTATATTTAGAAAAAAGTGAAATAATCTGAATGTAGCAAGAGAGGAAAACAAACCAGTTTTAACGGCACATTTCCACAAGACCAAGCAGGATGATGGAGGACAGAATGAGTCACAGACACCCACAGAGCAGAATGACTTGTGACACATCTCAATCAGTCGCGAAAGCACGACCCCCTCATGTGACTGTCCTTTTCCCAGAGTGAACGAGTCACTCTCTGTGTTAGCATGTGCTTGTGCATATATGTGCATGTCTGATGGGGACTGAGTACACTCCTTTCACTTATCTCTCCCAGAAACATCACAATGCCCAAACTGCTCGCTGGTTTGTCCTTGATCTCTCGACCAGTATTCTTGATGCTGAAGATGATGATGAAAATGATTAGGCATTTTGCAGTGTCTTTTAATTGCACAGTTGAGCACGACCTCACAACAGAATCGGTATGAAGACCTGATTCGCAAGATTTGTCTACCTAGTCCCAGAGAATATCAGCGTCCCTCATGATAGCAGGGTTTGCACATTAATCAGGGTTTTTGGTTTAATTTGTTTGGCAAAGAATATTCAAGCACAAACTGACTGACACGTGCAGGGCCAGTCAAACCCCGTGTGGCTCCCTGGCCAAGCTGTTTTCTCTGTGCTCACCTCCCAGAAGATGGCACCCTAGGTGGCTGTCAATGTCACCTAAAAGGGTGACTGCCACTGGACACGTGTTTTTTGCTGTCTATATCCATGGACATTGGCCCGGTGCTGACTCCCTTCCACTCCGGGCCTGCCCCTCTGTGTCCACTCTCCAACTAAAACGAGGGCTTTCTGTTTTCCTCTCACCTATACACCTCAAGTCCACCCACCTGTGCCCTGGTGGTCTGCACACTCAGGCACATCCTGCACCTGCAGAGCCCTGGTGAGGCCACCTTTTATGTTCGGCATGGTCGTCCATAACAACCCCTCTATGATGCACTCCCCGATCCTAAAAATCTAATAACTTGTCTAAATGGACAACAATGGTGATGCTGGCATTGTCTAGTCTTCTACACTGAAAGATGTTTCTTTAAGCATTTAATTCAATTAAAAACGCCATCGCAGAGCTCTCGAAAGCATACTTCTATACATAGCTAAGCCTTTCTGCTCATAAAGTAGGTACATTTTGCATAGTGTGTTTTCATTGTAGCTGGTCTTTAGATCGTTATATAAGAGTTCAGTCACAATATCTTATTCCTCATATTTTAAAGTGACTTACAATATTACAGCTAAGGATTATTTTTCACTGAAAATGATGATCTTACCTACCAGTTCCTACGCACGGCTTTTCCTAATTGCTCTGATATTATGCTTGCATTGGATGCAACTGTTGACTTTGTCTTCTGTGCAAGTGGCCATGATCTGCTGCTGTTACTACACAGTTACACAAGCCTTCTAAGGAAAAGTATCACCCATCTGTCATCCCTGATGACCTTTTTTCATCAGCTCCAAAACACAATTACGCTGACAATTAAAATGCTTTCAGACTTACAGTATTTTTTTTTAAATTATCATGTAAAAACACCGGAATAATAGAAATGTAGGAGAAAGTGCTCAGTACTAAAATCATGTGAAACACTTAAATAAACATTAATAAGAAATGAGTAAGAAACTAACAAGTTCTTAAAAGGTCAAATATGCATTACTACCTTCAAAGTTATTAACTTAACAGTGAAGTTCAGTGAGTCAGAAATTGATTAAAAAAATTATAAGTTAAAAAAAACAGTGCTCCAAATTCTAAAACAAAACAAATTCTAATGTGTTTGGTGTCAAAATACGGCATCTATGGCTGAATTTAGCACTTTTGGTGACTTAAAAGACCAAATAGCCAGACAGAAGAGTAGAATTTCATGTTGTGAGGAGGCAGCTGAGGGGAAAACAGGGAGGAGCCCCTCGTCAAACCCCCATGGCGGCTTCACATGAGCTTATTTGGTCACTGTGCACATACATGATAGCAGAACTGAAACATGAGACCGCGATTGAGAAGGATGAGTGAACATGGCACTCAGTCTCTCTGGCTTGGGGGTGGAGTCCGCTTGGGGGTGGGGTCGATGTGGGCGGGGTTTCAGATACACGCCCTCTTGGCATGCAGCATCTCAATAAGCAGGTTGTTACAGGGCACCTCGCCGCTCAGGTGCTTGTAGCACAGATAGTCCTCGGCCTGCACGCTGAGGGCACGCAGCTCGGGCAGACGCAATAGCAACTGGCCAAACTTATCCAACTGCGGGTAGCTGCAGACTGTGTATTCCAGCAGCGCCGTGTTCACCTGCTCCTGAACGCTCTCCACAAACTGCTGGTTCTCCAGCAGCTTCACGTCTGGAGTGGGGGGGATGATAGGGAGCGAGAAAGAGGGAGATGGTTTTGGGGTGAGCCTTTAAGCTACAGGTTAGCTGAATTTGCTATAATAAAATCACCCAACCGTATAAATGGGTGGGAATTGCTCTGCATCACGTTTGGCCTTAGATAATAAATCACCACAGGGCAAAACACTACAAATGCAAACACATTTCTTGACTCAGATCTGAAATTTTGGTCAAATATTCTTCCCTGCAAATTCAGCATGGATTTTAGTTACATGCAGTTCTCGCAATGCATTCTAAATTGCATTATTATTATTATTATTTGTTCCTAATTTAGCTTTGCTGTTTCCTTGGCCCCAGTTTAATTTCCAGCTTGAACTTTTCCTGCCAGGGGAAGCTGCAGAATTATATTTTTGATTAAAATAACATATAATAAATAGAAACAATAAAGTCAGTAAAACACCAGTGAAGTTGGTGACACACAAAATTCAGTAAAATGTTACACTTCAAAACAAAAATGCAATTCAAGTTAACTTGTGGAAAAAGAAAAAACAAAGAATATGGACTGAAATGGTGGAGTAACAGCGTAAAACAACAAGAAGCTCCCCGCTAAAGTAATATCATAAAAGCAATAAGAAACAGCATAACTCTTTAGCTGGTATGAGGGGGTGCGGGGGGGACTTGACAGGCTGCAGATAAAGGGGGCTAAAGCGCTAACG
The DNA here is from genome assembly GCA_026777045.1 of Hyperopisus bebe. NCBI lineage: Eukaryota > Metazoa > Chordata > Actinopteri > Osteoglossiformes > Mormyridae > Hyperopisus > Hyperopisus bebe. Next base: position 92,744 of record JAODJW010000047.1, read on the forward strand.
CTGCCAGGAAGTATAACATCCCTCCAGCACTCGGCACAGCTGGAGTTACACAGCGAGGCACCTCGCTTCTCTGTGCACTTGCACAGCATCGGCGTCCTGCCATCTACATCCTTCCTGGGAAATTAAAGCACATTCAGTTGCTCTGGTGCCATGTAATTTTCGATACTGAATTAAAATGATGTTTTGCCCACCGGAGGGGGGGGGAGGAATGGATTTATTCCTCTTGATTAGTAGATTAGTAGACTGTGGGTCCACACATAGGTACACGGACACAGGCACACACATACACACAGACACACTCGTACACGGACACAGGCACACACATACACACAGACACACACACAGGTACAGAGACACACACACGCACACACACAAAGGTACATGGACAGAGGCACACGCATACACACAGACACACACACAGGTACGTGGACATAGGCACACACGGAAAGTGTGATCTGGTCAGGGAATCGGTCACTTGGGTCCAACACCTACAGTAGTCATACAAACAGGAGCAGCCGGAGCGCTCCACTGCGTCAGAGAAGTGTGTTTCCGTTTCGACAAAATGAGACGCTCCTTCTCCTGCAGAGAACTATCAGTCTTCTGATGGCAAGCGGCCTTTTGTAGCTATGGTGAATGGCACAGCCAGAGACTCGCTTTTCATTTAGTGCAAACACCATCAAAAAAAGATCCACGTAAACAGTACGATAAAAAAGCTGCCTTTGTGGAGCATCAGGTCTGTAATTAACATTCCTAAATTATGAGAGGCGCAACGCTGCTTGCAGCCTGCAGAGCTTACAGTGAGAAGAGACTGGCTTCCATTCCCATCAGGAGGGTGACCTGCCAATGACAGCATAGCGACATACCACCAGAGAAAACGCCTATGAGAGCTGACACTGCGCTGGTACAAAGAAATCGTCTAATATGGCTTATCCCGCACAGGGCTGTGATGAGCCTGAAAGAACAGGGTACAGAGAACAAGGGTCACCCTGTGGGGCACGCCAGCCTATCAGAGGGGTGAAATCAAAGCAACAGGATATGAAAAAAAACAGTTAAACAGACAGGCCTTTTTAATGGCTCACATCAATGCAAAGTCGAAAATATTAGAACCACTAAAGATTCTTCATTTATAGGCATAACTATTGCCTATAAATGCATAACTGCATTGCTTTTGGTGTAATATGCTCATCCACACCTGCTGGAGATGACGAACACAAAGGTGTCTGAACTGTTAACACTGTATTGTCTTGTGTCAGTGTGAAGGGATGAAGAGGAGAGTTGGGCGGGACCTAAAGGACCGGAATAATTGTTCAGTTCAAATTCTGGAAGGTGAACTGTTGCTGAACTATGGAAGTGCAGAGCAGACGCTCTTACATGAGGAAGACCTTAACCCGACTCAATTCAGGAAACATCAGCGGTCAAGAATTTAAGGAGTTACGAGTCCAACAGGATCGAGGCGTGTGAAATCCGATTTCTGTGCAGTACGGATCAGCTGTATTGAACCTATAATGTCCTAAACAAGTGTGGCTCCAACCTCACTTCGCGTTTGAGTAAAAATAATTTTAGGCTACTATTGAGAGTGAAATCCGCACAACATCGCGGGGGAAAAAAACGAAAAACGGTGAGAGTCGCTGAAAGCCGACATTATTTTCCACCCCTATTGTGCCGCCCCGTAAACTGACGTTCACCCAGTCGCTCATAGCTTCTCCCTGAACCTTGATTCCCGCACCCGTTCGCGGGCGCGCGCCGCATCCTACGTGGGCGGAACCCGGCAGCGGGCAGAGCTGCTCACGCCGCACCGCGCGACTTGGGGGCACTGGGCTCTGGCGCGCGACAATAGCGAGCGCCCCGCTAATGGACTCCTTTTCAAGATCAACCGTGTCCTGCTAGCGGGCGCATTCAGCCATTAATTAAATATTCTGAATAATCTTTTCAGTGTCGCTTAGGGCAAAAAGAGAATGGAGAAGCCCAATAATCCAGTGTCTATTGACGGAGAGATGAGAGAGAAAGACAGAGAGAAGAGATGGAAAAGTATTCTCGGTCCGTAACAAGCTTTTCTCATTATTTAAACTGTCTTTTGTCCCCCGCCCGGCTGACTCTAAATTGCAGTCGCTCGGGGGAATGTGGGCGATAAAAGCCTGCTTCTCTCCCACACGCGGTAGGTACTGCATGAATGTTAGCCAGCAAATCAAATGATCGGCCAAACCATTAAGTCTATATTGAGTGTTATTACCACACATGTGCGTCTTTGTGCGAGCCGGCTTTTCAAGGGACCCGAAATTTAATTAAATCCATGTACTTGTTGAGAGCAGGAATCAGCTGAGACAATAGCTGTCGCCTATTCGAATAGATAAATGTCTTTGGAGTTCATGTGATATATTACATTAGTGTCCTCTTAATTCCAGTGCGTTCTGTGTCTATTCTATATGACATAATAAAGAAATTAGGCGTTATCTGTAATAAATTAGTCCTTCGCTTCTGAGTCCTCATAGGTCTTCCCAGTGATGCCTAAGTGCATGACAAAGGCCGATTGGAGTAGAGTTCCATCCGCACCCCCCCAGCTTAGCCCAGATACATGACTGACACAAGCTCCGTGTGTGGATTCTCAGTTTACGCATGCACTGGATGCATGATTCAGATAATAACCAAGTATTTTCTGGCCTCTGAAGAGTTCTGGTGAACTGGAATTCCACGGGAGAAATGGCTGACAATTCTATCAGAAATGTCAACTGCAGTTTGACATTCTGTGTACATGTTCCAGTGCCTTATACGTTCATGGTTGGGGATCTGAATCTCACCTCTGCTCTGCTTGTGCAGTTGCATGTTCTCCCTGTACCATGCAAGTTTCCCTCATCAGTTCAAAGGCATGCAGTTAGGCTACCCAGTGTCTCTAAATTGCCCATAGTGAATTTGTGTATGTGTGTGTACTCTGCAATGGTTTGGCATTCCATCCAGGTCGCACCATGTGCTGTCTATGATAGGCTCCAGCCCCCCTGCTTCCCCACCCCAAACAATCCTGACCAGCCTGTGATCAGATGTATGGTCAGTTTATTGCTTATCTCTGCAACCATCTTAGCTAGAGACTTTTCTGTATTCTAGGCTGTGATTTTCCTAATGATTAAGGAATGGAAATATACTGCCCAGCCAAAAAAAAGTTGACACTTGAATTTATATCAGCAAATACTTAAGAGCCAATAACTGGATCATTATTACAGCTCAGCAACGTTATGCAGCAATAAAGTTAAGTCAGCTGAGTCCCTGAATCTACTGACTGGCCATGTTACACCTCCATCCATCATCAATGGATTTTTTTCTTCTCTGTTGGCATGGGCATATTCCAGGACAAGAATGCCAAGATTCATTGGGTTCAAATTGTCAAAGAGTGATTCCGGGAGCATGAGGAATCATTTTCACCCATGACTTGGTCACCACAGAGTTACCTAAACTTCATTGAAGGTCTTTGAGATGTGCTAAAGGAGGCTTTATGGAGTGGTTCAACTCACTTGTCAGTACAGGATCTCGGTGAGAAATGAATGCAAATCTGGATGAAAATAAAGGGTGAGATGTTGCATAAGCTTGTGGAAACAATTCCATGACAATTGTGCGCCATAATCAAAGCTAAAGGCGGTCCAACAAAAAATTCAAATGGTGACTTTTTTTTGGCTGGGCAGTGTATATTCTTACATTTATCAGATTTTGCAGGGATAGGTGAGGAGGAGTGGCAGATAACCAAAGTTTTGACAGCTGGTTAGTGTCTCCTGTCCATCATTTTGAGATCTGTAAATCAGGTGTTTTTTTTGCGAATCTCTTCGCACTGTGACCCTTGATGCCATCCTGATACACACCCAACAGGTGACTCCCTTCAGTCCTCACACACACAGCAGAGTCTATTATTCATTTAGTTTTATCCACCAAAATGGCTTCTTCATCTTCTCCGCTGTGATGAGTCAATCCCTACCCCATCCCCGTGCCGCAGGGATTTGTTCACCTCTGCAACCAGATTAGGTGCTTCATTAATAGAATGGACACTCATATCCATAGAGAATCTCCACCAGCTCACCCTGATGTGTCACTCCTAAGTGCTATGACAGGGCCCCCTCGGATAAGAACCATTGACCTTCCTTAGACTTGGCTTTCTTCCAGCATCATCCTACTGTACATGCACCTAGTAGCCCACTCACCGGGATTAAAGAGGACGAGGAACTTGATGCAGGTGATTTCCCTCCGGTCCACCTGCAGTGACTGCAGCTTGCCCACCAGCTCTTGTCCCCTCTGGACCAGGTTGCTCAACGTGGAGCCAGCCTGGGCAGTGATGGAAGCGATCTCCAGCTGGAACAGTGACGCACATGTCACACGCACATACCCCAGCAATATGTATTACTCTTATCACAATAACAGTGACACAATGGAACACTGACAGTTCCAGGTCTTCCATTTATGACGCCATCATCTGAAGGAGTTTGCATTCATCCTGAGCCAGAGTCTCCGCAAATTCTGGAAACTCATTCCATTATTTCATTTAAAACAGAACCAGCGACCCTTGAAGACAACGACTGCCACCAGTGCCAGGATCTTTGATGCTTGGTTTGAAGACCCGACGGACCCTTTGAAACACCTGCAAGCCCACCTCTACATACATACTGCTTCTGTCTATACACAAACCTCGAGAACTTTTAATAATTCTTTAACTCTATTCTGCACTTGATTCTGATCCAGACCATGGATAACTGCAGTGTCGTCTTTTGTGTGGGAAACAGGAGCTGTCAGTTAACAGTGACGATAAACAGAGGAGAAGCCACTTTTTGCTGTTTTCTCCTAAAAGTGTTTTTTGGAAACCTCTAGGGCTTTTTTTAACAACAGATCATTGATTTTGTTCAGTTAAAAATTATCTATGGGAAAGCATTCAAACATAAGCAAACAAGAGCAAGCATCTGTATTGGTCATTTTGCATTAGGGGGGGCTTTCCTCCTAAATACTCCCAAAAGCCATTTCCCAAGATTATGAGCACATGACGGCTCAGTCCTAGCAACATCATAGGGTGGTTCTAAGTTCTGAATTTGCTAGGCTACCAAGAAATGTTCTACTGTAGGAGTAGTTGTGGGCCATCTTGCCTGCATAGGTGTGTGCGAGTTTACATGTTTTTCCTCATGTCTGCATGTGCGTCGGTGGCTCTGTGGGGCCCTCACCTCCTGGCCAGTGACCAGTAGAAGGCTTCCCTCTTTGCCATGCTGCACCTGCCGGGATACATGGTCCAGCACCAGCAGCTCACTCCAGCAATTGTGTAGGAGCTTCATTTGGTCACCCACCTGGTAGAAGAAGAGTAGTTAGCACTAAGCAGAGGAAGAAAATGCAGCCAGACTGGTTGGAAGTGCTAATCCCACCATACCATCTTCTGCAGAACAGGAGTGCTGAAAGCAACATTCATAGGAAAACAGACAGATGTGTGTCCCAAATGAATTAGGTTAAAGGAAATTTGAAGATAAGTAATACTTGTTATCTATTTGGCTATTCTTGTAATACAGTTTAATGGGTACAATTCTATCCATCCATCCATTCATCCATCCATCCATTTTCTGTAACCACTTGTCCTAATCAGGGTCATGGTGGGTCCGGAGCCTATTCCAAAGGCTGTGGGCGTAAGGCAGAGAACATGGGTACAATTCTAGCAACCCTTAAACTCTGCTCTAAAGTTAAAGAGGAGGTGAAATCTGTAATGCGTAGCAGCTTGACAGTTTCAGTTGATAATTACCCATCACAGAATTTACTTCTTTGGTGTCTCCTTTTCTTCAATAGGCCTATAACCTCAGCAGAGGCATAAACGTGTTTGCTGGCTTGTTCCCGGCTGCATGTCTACAGGGGAGAACTTACATCTTCAGTGGGACTTCACTCAGGGCTAAAGGTTAAATGGCAAAACACACTAGAGATGTAAAGAATTGTAACACTCTTTTCATTTTAGGGATCACGAAGGACACTTTCTAGTGGCTATCTGAGCCTTCTTCATCCAAATCACTGTATTCCGGAACACCACAGAGCTTCCATCTCTTTGTCAGGAGCCTCGTTGCCATGGAAGGCACCACCACGGAATATTCCGGGCAACGTTTCCTCTACAATAAAAGCTTGAGCTTCTCCTATGCTGGGTTGCAGAGATACTCAAACACACAGCTCTCAGAGCCTTGGAAAGGACAAGCGCAGTCTTGGAACGGCTGGAATAGCCCACAGAAAAGCTTTTCAAATGAAGCAGAATACCAATAACAGAAACACATTCTTTTTATTGGGTTTATTCCTGCCTGTGTGTTTTCAGCCTCAGAATCTGCATGCTCAAATTGCCTGCCAGTACAGTGTTACCAACGAAGCTCCATCCATCCAACACACCTCTCCAGGCAAGCTCAAGGCTATACCAGAAATCTATATAAAAATGTGTATCTTGACATATTCCAGATGGAGGAAACATTGGTAATAGTAATGCAAGTCCAGAGAGTAAAAGTCCAGATCAAGTTTCAACCAACCAGTTGAGTATAAAGAGTCACAGTCACAGACAGAGTTGGGCAATTCAGGTGCAGACAGTGAAGGTCCAGACCGGGATTTTGTTTAAACTAACCAGTTGAGTACTCTGTGACTAGGACTCTTTATGCTCAACTGGTTGGTTGAAACAAAATCTTGGTCTGGACTTTTACTCTCTGGACCTGGACTAACCACCTCTGCTGCTAATACTTATGATGATGTAGAAATCACACTGAACACACACATGGGGCCAAAGGGGGGGGGGGGGGCACACAAATGTGTGGTTTGAGTGGTGGTAAATATTACCACTGTGTTTACATGTCCACCGACATCTTTCTCACCCAGTGCCAGCACAGTCTCTGGTCGCCTTTGCTATCCTGATACGGCAGATCCCAAATTCACACAACACGGCATTGACGGTGTGTAACACAATTCATAACTTGTTTCCTTTTCTTGATTTGCGCCTCACACAGGTGTGTCTGGGACGCAACACTGGACCCATTGTGTGGGTCTCTCAGTTTCCAGCAAGCTTGCTTCCACTGAGAGCGGACAGGGGAGTGGGGGCGGGGGCAGAGAGGTGACAGACCAAGGTCACTGGAGCAGGATAAGACCAGCTGATGCCACCACATCGCTTGACTAGCCGCTGTAGCCCAACCAAGCAGCTGCCTCTAACTGTCATGGTTTAGACTCATATTGATTAGTTGACTAATTAATTAGCCAGTTAACAAGCTATGGTTTATCTACTTATATGGGTGAGTGAATGTTCAGTTAGGGTCAAACTAATTATGAATCTTGAAGATACAACTGAAGATAACCATGTGGGGTCCTGTAGTGCATTTCGTCACTGAGAATGTCTTATGTGTTTGCTAAACAATTAGCAAATGTTTATGTGTCCATTAATCCTACTGTAGAAGCAGATTTGCTCAGGCAGGGATACAGAAGTGTTGGAGGATATCAAAATTCATATTTATGTAAGACCTACCAACCAGATTAGCGATTCCTGCCGTCACTGATTTATTAACTGATATTTATTACTAAATTAATACCGTGGTGTATTCAAAGCAGTACTAATTAACATCGTGCAAAATTAACACAAAACAAAATAACTGAAGCGTGCATTGCCTAGCCGTACACCGCGGGCGGATACAAGCCGTTCGGGTTTCATGTCGGGAAAGGTGGCATGTAAGAACGAGCATACGGCATAGACAAGATAACGGCATTTAAAAAGAGCGATGAATGAACTGAATACTGCTAATATCGCTTAGAAAATAAACCGAATAGGACTACAACGTTATACTGATAGACCGATTCACTTTTCCTGAATGTACATCCGGGAAAACATTTTATGTATTAATATCAGACACGTAGAGAAACAGTGAGGGAAACGTAGGTTATAATAAATGACCTCCGTTTTGAAAAAAAAAAGATGTATAGATTTAAAAAGCAAATCTAATAAACTAACTATAATTAATAAATTATAAAAAGCAGTTAATGACTTTTTCAGCGTAATGACTTTTTGATATTATAGTTGCAATTCTGTGCTCTTAGCCTATATACGCTGTGAAGCAATTTTAAACATGGAGAGGAAAAAAATAATAAAACAATTTTCTGTAGTCGTTCTTATTATGTATAATGAAAAAATTGTGCCATAAATTTAAAACTGGTCTAAAACTAGAAACTGCGACTTGAAAAGTTCATTAGCCTAAAGTAAGCCATCCCGACACTCAACGGTGTAAGAACTCAGGGTGGCGTGTTTGTCGGCGGTATAACATTAATTTCGTATGCAGGAGCTCTGGTGTAGCCCATGTATATGAGTTTGGTAAAGACGGAGTTAATGCTGTTTAACAAGATTTATCCCTGTTTACGAAGATTTTTTTAGTGCAGGCACAATCAATGTACTCCACGCATATGAAATACTCCATAGATTCAAAAAGGCTAATTGTCGTGTAGTTATAATTACAAATCACCCTAAAGGTGAAATTCGTATTATTTACTACTATTATAGCAGTTTACAGATTAACTTCTTTTGAATTAATACGTTTTGTCAATCATATAAAACGATATGTACACGTATATCAAATAAATATGAATAGAAACGTACTATTTATATATGTTTTTTCCCGGTAACATCACACCATAATAACGTATCCGATCTTTTAAATGCATTCAAGGTCAGTTATCATTGTCGTTTCATACGTTTCTTACGTAAATGAAATGACTCGTTACTTCTACCTTGTGGTGTTAATATCGAGCGACTGAGAGACCAGCCGATGCCTTTCATATATAATTAGGCCTTCGTACTGGCCTCGTTTGTCGCTGGGTCACACAGCCGTCCACCAGCGCTATTCGTTACTGACTGTAACTACTGTAGTCACCGGTCTCCGGCAGGGGGGAAAGCCTTACCCCAGGTCTCATCTGGAAAATACGCCTCCCTGCCTGTTCGCGGTGGGTGTGAACCTGCGCACTTCAGCCTAGGCTGAACGCATTGTTTCGATAATGAACTCTATTTATCCTTCGATTTTAAGCGCGAGGTCCTTCGCATACACTACCGCCAATGTGTCCAGGCAGAGTGGACACACTCCTCTACCACACACACACACACACACACCTCACAATCACAATGAAGTGTCCTGAAATTTTCATCATGTAGTCTCCCAAAGTCATGCAACCTACTGGTATCTTTTTAGACATATTTTATCAATCAAACTGTGATCAAAGGTTCCATTTCAACACTGGTAAGGGATAAATCAGCCCCGAACACTGCGCCCCCCTAAAGACACACAGCGCTGTTGGTAGAGGCTTGTTTCTTCCATTCATACCTAAACCTACGCCCTTGAATTACACTTATGCTTCTCAAGCCCCCCCCAAGAAAAATAAAACTTATTCCTGTCAGGAACAAATCAAAACCCATCCGCATCTCCCTCTGAATTTAATAACTCCCCAGTCACGTTATGCCTGCATTTATATCCAGGCTCTCTTCCCCCCCACCTCACAGGTAACTCAGCTCAGATTGTAATAGCAAGAAGACTAAAACATTTTTTCGTTAAGTTCTTTGCTTTCATCCTGTATACAACAATGAAAAATACAACAGCTGAACACCACAGGATTCACATTCCAGCCGTATCTGACATACTGAACAGAATTACCAGGAGCAGATGAAAAAAGCAGAATGCCTCCATTCTGTTCCACTCATCAAATGTTTTTCTGTTTGAAGCTTCACAGTCGCACCAAACAAATGAGAAATCAGAATGGTGCACCATCTTGGCAAGGTCTTCCTTAAAATCTCAGCATGCGGATTACGCGTCTCTGATTGCCTTTAACTATTTAAACCAAATACTTTGCTTTTTCCCCATCTTCCAAAAATATAGATTTAATCAGTTATTATTAAATATCAGATTCATTAAACAGATTCATTATTACTGTTAAATGATACATAACAGGAAAAGGAATCTGAAAATATAATTGTTTGGTGCAGAAATAGCCTCTTGACTACAGGCACTGGATAACAGATAAGAAAGATGTGGAAATCATTTCATGTTTCAGATGTGTTTTCAAACTACAATACTGTCAAACCACAATACCGTCGAAAAGATGTTGGCGAATCTAGCAAATCATTTAATCAGTGAGTGAAATCTCACTTCCAGCTGCTCTCTTAGAAATGTGTCCAGTTTGAGCCCAGCATTAACTGCAGGCCCTTTGCGGGGATCATCTGCCTTCTGTCCAGCCGCTATATGGTACTAAGCTGGCACCTTGCATTTCCTCCAGCCCTTTCTCAAGTACCAGTGAAGCCACACCACGACCACAGGCTTAGAGAACATCATGCAGAGTGCCAGGCTTTGGGGATCAGGACTGGCCAGTCCGGGCTTGAGCACCGCGCTGGGAAGCATAGGCATAAGCTGTGTGTGGCAGCGCAGATGGAGCGCGTGCAGCAAGGCGTCGCTTCGGACGTCAGCGCTAACAGTGGAGAGTAATCTCCAGTAAAACTTCAACTTCAACTAATCGCTGGCCAGGTTAAAGGTTAAGGCACCCGCCAGCGCATGCTAATGCTTCAGTTATGTTTATGGAGAGCCATGTTATCGTTCCCCCACCCCAGCTACAAACAAAAAGTGTAAAACAGCTGGCTAGCCTTTGCACACAATAGGCACATCTGGTGAAATATTTGGTTTATTATGGTTATATTTGTGGGGCAGGAGTGGGGGGGGGGGGTGTGCCGTTGGTGCTCTGAGGTGTCTGCTTGCGCACCTGGCTTCACTCTGAGGGCAGCGGACGCAAAACCGCTACCCCACAAGGGAGACGGGCTAATTTGCCACTGACAGTCGATTCTTTTTTTTTTTCGGATGGTTTTCTGAAGACCCAGCTATGAACTTCTCCAGAAAATATTCGTATTTCTCTGCCTAAAACAGTGTGTGCAAATGGTAGCCCATGCAAACGGGGATTTTAAAAAGGGGTGCCTTTCATGTACGCATGGTCGACTTATAGAGAAAAGGTGTATGATGAGAATATTATTCATTTTTAATTCTCAGAACAGAGCGTATGTGACTGATACGCCCTTAGAATAACTTCACAAACACTCTGCTGTAAAAAGATATAATTAATTGATATAAACTGCTGCTAAGCACTCAACTTCATATAAGGAAATGGAGGTCCATACAGATTTCACCAAATAAAAATCATCCATAATTACAGATGGGAATCTGTTCGCTAACCTTCAGACAGTATTATTATTGGAATCATTCTCACATTCTGTGAAAATAAGGTATTCTAGATGATGTATCATTTCATTACCCTATTTTTACAGCACTAAAAATCAGTCAGCAGGGCTGTGTTAAGTACATGACCACGATCACACCCCAAACGCACACTTCCTTTAAAGATCAATGACAAAAGTGCCGGACCCGGTTACTTGTACTGAACACGCTGTCTGATCTCTTCCCCTGCTGCCTGCGTCCTGCCGCAGAGGACCTCTCGCTCATGTTAACCTCACGCTAAAGGCAGCGAGAACCACAGCCGGGACTGTGGCCAGCCAGGGGGTTAATCACCACACGCCCTCACACTGCCTGAACCCTTCAGCACCTTATGCTCCATGTCAGCGGTCACTCTCCATGCAAGCACCACTGTCCAAGACAGTGACGTAATAACACGACCTCTGACCTCTGACATAAACAAGTAAAAAAAAACTGCCTGGGGGTTTATGAGAAAAATGGCCTGATAGCAGCGTATTTTATACTGCACTTATTATGCCTATACAACACATCATATATATATAAAAAATATATATGCATATGGAATAATCTGGACCCCCCCCCCGCCCCCATTGATATCACGTTCAGTTCTCTGCTTCATTTCCAGGACAAGCCTAGATATCCTAGCAAGTATTTTCAGGAATTGTGATATTTTGGCCAGTAACAGGTGTGCCACATTTGCTAAATTCCCACTGTCAAGCCTGCATCGAGAACATCGACAGTAACTTAGAACCCGGAGGGCCTTAGTCATTTAGAACAGTGATTCCCAATCCGGTCCTCAGGGACTCACAGTCGCTCTACGTTTCTGCTTTGTCCCATCTCCCGGACAGATGGTCCACATTTTTGCTCCCTTCCAGTTCCCTACCTGTGCGTAGGGGGCAGATATTGCTACTGGGGGATGGGAGGGAGCAAAACTATGGGCTGTCTGTGGGTCCCCAAGGACCGGATCGGGATAAACATTGATTTAAAGGACAGGATTCTTGCAGCCGTCCGTCAGCGAGAAAAGCGGAGACGGCGAGAGGTGTGAGCCACCGGTGTTACGGTGTCTGGGGGCTGAGAGGACTCGGCTACCTTGAGCTCCTTGAAGAAGATGCAGCTGCGGGCCCACTCCACAATGGAGAAGAGCGTCTGGTCGGCCATGCGGCACATGAGCCCGAAGGTGCTCAGCTTCTCGTGCTTGCCCCGGCTGCTCTGCTCCTGCTGCAGGTACGTCATGATCTTGTTCTGCACTTGCAGCTCGTCCGGCTCGCAGCGCAGCAGATCCAGGACCAGCTGGGGGATGCAGGGCGGCTGCGGGGATCCCGAGGGGTACACCTCTGGGTACGGGTAGCCCACCAGGGACTCGGGGGAGCTTGTGTAGTGGTCGGGGAACTCGGACTTGATGGCCCGGCTGGAGAAGGAGCTGTACTGGTACTGGACAGGAATCGGGCCGTGGCTCTGCATGGTCATACCCAAGGGAGGAGGGGGTCCGTATGGGCTGCGGTCGTAGTCTGTGGGCACCATTGGGGCCTGGGGGCCGGGCAGCATGGCCTTTGAGACGGGGTGGGGTCCCGGCAGACCAGCTGTGAAGCCAAAGTCAGTCTGCACTGGCGACATCAGGGGAGGCGTGGACTCCAGCTTGAAGCCGTTGGCCCGGATCAGCGCCTTCTTCTGCTGCTTCAGGGCCCTGTCGCGCTTGTACATCGGGCCGAACTTGTTCCTGCCCCCTCTCATCCTGTCGGCCCGGACAGCTGACGGAAGGAAAGACAAACAAGGTCACATGGCCACGCAGCTCTCACTTTTAATTGGCTGCCAACGAAAGCGAGAGCTCAAAATAGACAGCGGTAGTTATTCATCACGGAAGGAGTGCAGAGCGACATCACCCAAGGATCTGTTACGAAACAACATTTTGGAGTTTCTTTCCAAAGATAATAAAACAGCAAAAAAGGAGAAAAAACAGACTAACTACTCTTAGCACATGTACCCTTTTCATTTTTCCTCTTTCATTTTTGAATAAGAATAAAAACAGTAAAGCTATCATTAGACTGTTTTTTCACTGGTGTCCAGAAGGCCTCCCCTCTTTCATCTTGTTATCCGTTCAGCCCGGCCAAAGCAAGATTCCCAGAGTTTTATCAGCCAGTTAAGAATGCGTCGCTTCTCCGCGGAAGCAGGTGCTTCTCTGCATCTCAGACAGGGAAATGCATACATTATTTTTGCTCGTGTATTCCCAAACTTAATGGGGACACGTCCGCAGCTCATGTTTCCCTTCCTGCGGCCTTTTCCTTGAACAATACAACGGCCTTTTCTTTTTGAGTTCACTCCACCACCGTAAGATGTAGTAAATTTTATTAAAATATTACGTTAAATATGCACTATTACTAAATGTAATGTGCCATCATACGTAGGTGCCCAAATCATACCTACAACAAATAATTCTAGTGAACCACGTCGTAGGCAAATATCCCCAGAATTCCCCACGATTCCCCACGTATGCTTGAGGTTACAGAAAACGTTATATTACCATTACACCATTAAAGTTCTTAACAAATCGAATCGCCCACAATGTGAAATAACCAATCCTACTGGAATCTACAGTCGTGAATTAGTGTTGAAATGTCTTCGTACTGAAAAAACTGCAGGGCAATAGTTAACTGGAACGACATTACAGTCCTAAAATATGCCTAAGAAAAAACGTCACCTGATTTGTCATATAAAAAAAACTGTATAGAATTGCTGTAGTTTCTTCAAACCATCGATTTCTTTATCTAATAGGTCTGCTATAATTTTGTTCAAAAAAAAAATTGACATTGACATCGGAAGAATTTATTTACCTTCTAACCTCATTCCGACGTTTAGGCATTTCTGGAATCGACAGAAAGGACATCTTTTCCTTTGCGTTTTGTCAATTTTACAGTCCTGGTTTTCCGCGCAAGTGTACCTCTTATTATTTTGAACGGTCCTCTTGAAAAATCCCTGAACAGAAGAAAGTAATTAAAACCACAGAAAAATTTAAATAGAATCATAAAAACAGGAATAGTATTTAGACGGCAATAGCAAAAACATTATTATTCATAATAATAATAATAATAATAATAATAATAATAATAATAATAATAATAATAATAATAATAATGTCATCATGCAAGAGCGTATCGTTTCT
>JAODJW010000047.1:107222-125159 GCA_026777045.1 Hyperopisus bebe
ACGGCAATAGCAAAAACATTATTATTCATAATAATAATAATAATAATAATAATAATAATAATAATAATAATAATAATGTCATCATGCAAGAGCGTATCGTTTCTCTGTCTTGGAATACCTTACAACTTTCGCAAGTGAGCAGTCCGTAATGGTATCCGGAAACCTTATCTCCACACACGGGACACAATTCCTCCAGATCTTCATCATACGTGTAATCCATTACCCTCAAAGAAAATCCTAGCGGAACAGATAGACAGTGATTTACTAAAATCAAAGACTACCAATAACTTCAGTTCATTTAGGGACACGTTCATCAAACCGCTATATTTATTTAGATGTACATGCGCAATTGATTGATAGGTATATACTATAACATATTGTCAGGACACAACATCGAATCAATTCTTGTAGAAAATTTGATTTTATTTTATGAAGGAACAAAATAGGTGTGCTACAAATATTAGCTTTGAAGGAAAACATCTGTGTCTTAGTTCTTATAACAATAACAATACACACATATTCATCTAACTTAAATCGAGGTGGAATTTTAAATAAACAGTAGAATAACTACAAGAACTACAAGTCTTACTTAAGCAAGATTTGTAAAAACAAAATATTTGTAGATAAATTATAGGCCTACTTATAACTAAACATAAATTAAAACATAATTCCAAAATAATATTTTACATGGAAAATACCATATAAAAAGGAAATAATAGCTGCCGAGGTTTTAAAATTAAATACAATTGTTTCGGTTAATTCGGTTATACGTTTACAAAATTATATCACGCAATTACTAATTGCACAAAAACATGGGATACTAATATCTATACGATTTCCTACTCGAAAGATTTTCCTACCGTGTAAAATAACTACCTATGTAGATAAATAGCATTTGATGTGCAAAAGAATCAAATGCGTAGTATTTTCTATTAATTTTGAAAATGTGTCAAAATTTGCATAATGCATTTACTATATTTATAAGTCTAGACAGTAGAAAATAACAGGTAACAGTATGTTAACAAGGTGGAAAATCGTTACCTTAATGGTTGCCCGCGCTGTGCTCTTGGATAAAACACGGATAATTCCCTAAGTATGGATATGCATGAAAGGGAAGATAGTCAGAATGCGCGACGTCCAATGACGCGCTGGACGCTATTGGCATAAGCGGAAGCCGCGCTCTTGCTTACGCTTTAATACGGCCCATGTGCGCGCCCGTGAACGCACGCGGCACCGCCGCCTTTCACCGGGGAGGGGGGGGGGGGGGAAGACCCTTCCTACTGGGAGAAACGCCAATGAGAGACGGATGAGATCCCCTATGTGAGAAAGTCTACTCACTTCATAGCACAGGAGCGTAGGAAACGCGGGGAAAGAAACAACCCACGTAATGGCGGAATCCCAGAAACATACCTACATGCAACACCTAGAAATGAAAATTACTAAGGAATAACATACAGTATCCATTACTCTTTGTTCTCCTAGACTCGGTGCTAGTTTTATTATTATCACTGTAGTAGTAGAAGCATTAGATTTTGCTATTATTTTTGGCTATAAACATATATTCATATTTTATTTCTTTGGAATAGGAATATAAAATCGACAGTGGTGAGTGATTAAATGCTGCGCTCGCCGGAAAACTTTATAAAAAGTGTCAAGGTTGTGTTTTGCGTATAATGTGGATATGTAAATCACATTTCTTCAAGAACTGCATTTCTATCTATCTATCTATCTATCTATCTATCTATCTATCTATCTATCTATCTATCTGTTAATAATTTTCAAATAGGAAATTCCAATTAGCACATCCGCAGTATTTAAATATCGCCTGTGTAATAAACATTGTAAACATTATTCAATATCAAGGAAGATAAAATCGAAACGTAAAAACCCAATAGGGCGCCATGTGTGGAAGCCACTACAAAATAAACCAATGCGAAGGGCGATCTCAAAAGGTTACAGCCCGATTCGCGGTGAAGGCCGTGACCACTATTAACAGCACTGTATCTCATCGCAATGACAGCAGACCGCATTAATTGGTCGAAATATTTATATTCGCATTGTTAATTTGTGCAATTATCGAAATCTGTAGCACTTTAAACGAAATACTTAAAAAAAAAAATTTTTACAAAGAATCCTTATAGGAAATCTGACATATTTAAATGTTTTTTATAAAATGTCACATATAAAAAATAAATCATCGCTCATATAGGCCTATAACCTAAAATAAATGTCATGGAGTCTAACATAATTTAAAACGAATGCAGCGCTGCGCTTTTTGAAATAATACTATGTGCCACTCTTTTTATTATTATGACTGTTTCCGTCATTATAAAGGTACAGAAATTCAGGGTGCTGTTCATTGTTGTACCCTACACCTTACCGCTAACATCCCATTCATTTCAAGCATAAGTTCTAAATACTTCCGCCAAATTACTCGGGGGCAATTCACTATTAAAATTATTGAAAAGTAATATAAAACAGCCCAGTGGAAACATTTAAAGCCAAACATTTTTTCTTGTCAACAGAACGGATATTTGACCGACATGTATTAAATTGAACAACAAAATGTTGCCTAAGTAAGATGAGAATACTAAAATGCGCACAAACCGGTGTGTGGTGGGATCAGATTTATCTTTTTTGTTTTTGTAATGTAGTTCTTATATTATCTGGAACCATTCATCAACAATCAACAAGACTAAAATGAAGTATTCACTCGGTTGGGGGAAGGTGTACTCATGGTAGTATCAAACAATAAAACAACATAGTACAATACTTCATTATTCAGTAAATAAGCTGCAACTTATAGTATAGACCTGATTAAGTTATTTCGCTAAAGATGTTGAATTCAGTTCAATACTGTCAAAGTGCATTTTAACGTTCTGCAGGGTGATTATTAGCCTAATTGATACCCTTACAGGTTAATGCTTTATGCACATAATAAGTTGATTAAAATTGTGTGTGTGTATGTGTGTGTGTGTGTGTATATATATATATATATATATATATATATATATATATATAAGCATAATTGGACAATAACAAACTTTGAACGTGTCCTGCTAATTATAATAAACACCACTCGAGTAGCATTTGTCAGCGCATCACTGTATGCATACATAGAACAATTTAAATTTTAGGAACCAACAATTAACTCGATCGGTGAAATATGAAGCTTGCTTTATTAGTTTATTCTTTAACTTAGTAATGTCGTGATTTACGTTTTGTTTCAAAAGTATTTGAATGGTTGAATTATATGCCATGTTGCATCTCAAGTTTGCAAACATATTTTTGACCGATTTTTACCGCGTACAGATTGAATAAAAGAAAATAACACAGAAATCTCAGTATACAAGAAATCACACTACATACCTTTGACTTCGTCGTGTTGCGTCAGGCTGGATTCGGAAGAGGCCGCAGCAAAGGACATTATAAAATACGTCCCTCCAGGTTTTCGGACACCTCGTGCCAATCTCGGCAGGGTCAATTATTTTTATTACTGTTATTTTTAATTAAAAAAATATATATGCATGGGATGTATGGAATTATAAGTACCAAGAAAGAAAGCGCGCCGCTGAGATCCAGATGTCTCCGCTGACCGCTGGGAAGCTCCTTACTCCCTTTTTCTCTTAACTAAGCGTGTGGTCGCAGAAGTTCTGATTGGACATCGAGCTCATGTGATGAGGCCGTCGTTCAGTTCACTTCTTAGAGAACAGAAAAGTGCTCTGAAGGAGAAATTCTATGTAAGTCTTATTATGGAGAAGTTATCGATCGCTTCGCGTTTTAACCTTCATGTCTAATTATTAAGTGTACGTTTCACCACACGCAAATCTATTGATATTGCCGCGTTTCCCTAGCGCAAATCTTTTACAGAGACACGGCGACACCTGTGTACGTAATATTACAGCCCACATTTCTGCTCACGCTTAAGAATAGACTGAAGTCTTGACTGTTGTGGAATTTCTGAAGTAAAATAGCCGAATTAATATTTCAACATAACTATTTTGACAGCTGTAAGGCACGTATTGAACCGATCATAGCTCTCTAAAGATTTAAGAATTTCTCCATTTTTGAAAAAAAGAACAGTTACAATAATTCGCCCTAGGTATGATTCAGATAATCAAGTGAATAATTCAAATATGTACAGAAATAAATAGCCCTACAGTGATATGAATGATGCGAAACTATTAATTTATACATCTGCGATGAATACAGATTTAAAACTATGTAACTGCAAAGAAATGGTGCGTTTGAGGGAAATCGTTACCCTGATTTCCCGTCATGCACCAGCATCATTTTATTTCGTATTGGATGCCTAGTTAACGATTTTGTATGTGCGTGTAGTTTTATCCACATCCCTTTAATTCAAATTAACCAAACGGGTACAAAATGTCGATTCAAATGTCATACCTTAATAACCAGAAAAGTCGTATACCCTTTTAAGAAAAAATAATAAGCTGGTATTTTTGCATCTCCTTTTAAATTTGATTTTCCAACAACCACCGTCTATACGTTCAAGAAATTGCAATTCTTACACTTGACAGTTTATTCTGAACACTTAGGAAATAATAAATTGACAAACCAAAATAATTAAGTTGATTTAAAAAATTCCATTCATTTACATAGTTATTGTAATGATAATGCACGTATAAGCAAAAAGAGACAGCAGGCAATATATGAAGACCAGAGCGGTCAAAAATATTTACAAAAGCTAAAGAACCAACTTAGTATTCTTACAGCACATTTAATTAGCAGATAAGCTGAAAAAATCTATATAGTGAGATCTATTTTTGGGCGGTTTGGTTTAAAAGCAGAGACGAACAGCCGAAATTACAGGTGGCCTGAACTGCTGGGCGCATTTCATACAGATTACGTCACCAGCAAGACTTAATGACGGTGATCATACACCATATTTAATAACTGAAAACGAGGGAGGTGACCATGGCCCGGTGGATGAATGTTTCCACGTTAATTATAGTGCATATTGTTTACAGGTGAAACAACGATTGTTCGAAATTATTATTACAATTAGGCAATTACGCCTATTCGGCGTAACCTGCACAGCTCTATATTTGTGATTTAAAGAGACATGTATGGATGACCGATGAATTAAGAAGAAATCGTTACGGTCCAATGCCAGGGGCTGCCTTACCCTGTTTTCATTATCTCCTGAAGAACCAGCCGGTCAGTATGGAATGACTCACGCCTGGAAAAATAACTTTACTTTCCTACGCATGGATCATGCAGCAGAAGATAACAATAAAGATACTTTGACTTTCACTCTTTATTAAAGAAACATTAAAGAAAATGTGTGTCAGAGCGATATCATAGTCCGCCGAAAGTGTCAGCGGCGCTACATTAGATAGCTGAAATTGTCAACCAACTATTCTTCTCCTGCTGCCATTGACACTGACATCGGAATTTGATAATGCCAAGCGGGCCACACGGAGAAAAATCAAGGTGACGAAAAGAACTTGACACTGGGTGGGAGAGACGCAGAAAGCGCGCCGCACAGAGGCGCGCGTGAGTGACTATGCATCGGCGCCGGCGGCACGCTAGCTGGAGAAAGTGCAGACTTGTGACAGGCAACGACAGTTCTTACTTTCCGCCTGCAATGGTTTTTCGGGAATATGATAGATGTCAAACTCATTTCCTAGTCACAGCGTGTACGATGCTTGTTTTGAGGTCAGGTGTTTGAATACAATCTACATATAGGAGTAGATTCCCGGCATGGCTAACAAACTGGATAAATTTGGTTGATTTAATTAGGTGGTGATATATCACACGGGGCCGGAAACAAAATATGTACGAAAAATGGTAAACTTGTCTGTAAATGTAGGCCTGTGGTGCTGTAGTACTGCATCGGGGTCGTGCAGAAAACAGCGGGGAATATTTTTTTCCATTAATTCCTAGGTGTCGACATAATGGCATAAAAAACGCGTGTCTTTGGAAATATCAGAGAAGCCCATCGCATACTCCGGCTCGCGCGTATGTCTTCGATGGCCAGGATGAGGTGTTAGTACTCAACCAATCAGGAGTCAGGAGCCGCTGCAGTCACAAGAGTCTTTACAGTAGCCACAAAGGTACAACCAAGTCTGGACACCCTGCAGGAGGCGGTCTAATGTTGATTCTACATTCATTCTTATACACTTTTCGTATCTCTTGTCAGCTCTTCGTCACAAGGGACGCCCTAAGCATAATATCTTCCTCAACCAACTGCTACCATAATTTTGTTCCCTATGGGGTTTTGGTAGACCCCGCTCCTATGTGATGCAGCTGTCAGTCATTTCTTATGGTTTGATCCTGACGAATCCATCTGTACAAGATTTTACACACACACACACACACAGTTATCAGTGGTATATATATCAGTGGAAACCGCTTATAGTGATCACAGTTATATTGATCAACTGCTTATATGGAGCAAAAGGCTTGGGACAGAACTGTTCCTGTACAAATACTGTTTAAATTATTCGCTTACAGTAATCAAGTAGTCCACTGAGAGTGTTCATTTAGGGTTTTTATAAACATGAAAACATAAAAAAGTGTTATGTTTTAAAGTGTTAATTGTTTTTCTTTTTTTCTTTACTTTGATCATCCTACTTTGCCTTGCATTAACCCGTCTGCTTCTGGCTAGCTACCTGAGGCTAATGCTGCGTGCATAGAAAACATTATGGGGAAATGAAACTCATTTTCCCAGATAGCACACATATGTTGAAATGCCATTGATTCTATATCAGACAAAAAGGTTGAAACAACGTTGATCTTCGATCTTCCACTTTATATCAACATTAAATCACCATTAATACCATTATATTATACCATTATATAATAATTAATACCACCATTAATTTTTCAGTATTGAAAATCTGACCAAAAATCAATTCAGTGTCAACGTTGATCATTTAACACTGACCATAATTCAACACACTTAACTTTAATTTAGCATTGAAACAATAACATGGTCCTATCTGGGTTCTCTCAATGACAAATATAGACTCATTAAAGCTTATGATAAACTGCCAAAAACGAGCCATCTAGATGCAGCAGTGAAACTACAATAAGCGTTTTGATACAATATAACGTTGTGAAAATCCGCTTTGTAAATAAAATTGAACTGAATATTATTGTCAATATTGTACTGTATTCAAGCATATTTGAATTATACACAATTCAGAAATTTAATTTTTGCAGTATTGTAAATTGAAAAGTGCTTTAAACAGCCGTACTGTATTTTGAAATCGTCAATAAAATTAAGCACGTAGCTTCACAGTCCGTTTTATTACATTATATTCATATAATAAATATACAAATGTCAATTAGATGGTAATCTGCCTGAGACATAAGAAGAAAAATTTGGTTATAATGATCGACCGGTTATAGCGATCAAGTTCAGAGCCATCGTAATTCTGTCACAGATGCTACAGTAGCAAGCTTGGATACATGGCTACAGACTAGGCTACAAACTACTTGTATGTACTTGTTTTATATGACATACAACATGACAACATCTTACTGAGCTAACATGGAGTGCGAATACATACTTATATGGTTACTCTGTGCAACAGTTAGTGGCAAGCATTTTCTAGGTAAAGAATTAGAATTTAGAGATCAATGGTCATTGTTGACACACCACAGCACACAACAACGAAATGTGTCCTCTGCATTTAACCCATATGTGACATCATGACATAACAAAGGGCAGCTAATTCAGCACCCAGGGAGCAGTGCCTTGTCAGTGGTGCCTTGCTGGTTGGGGATTCGAACCTTTTGAATCTTTCAATTACAAGGGCGCTTCCCTAACCATTAAGATACCACTGCCCACAGTTACCGTCTACAGTTAGAGGTTACCTTCTCTCTAAAGGTTACATTCTATAAGGATTACATTGTCTTCTGCAGGTTACATCTTTTCAGTATTGTCCAAAAGAATTTCTCTAAGTATCATACAGTGTTATACAATATACCATAGCCACACGTCAAAAATTATATTGTGACGGCATGAAGAATGGCAAAAATGAATCCAGATGTAACCTTGATCCTATTAAATGGGAAAAGGGACGGGCAAAATGTGTTAGTATTATTTAAAATATAATAATTATTTCAAATACAAAAGCCTCTTAAAGCTGCTTGGTTTAATCTATAAAGAAAACTTTTCTTTGCACAAGCCGGAGTTTGGAATATTTAAGGAATATTTATAGTTGAGACATTGTGGCAATTCCAGAAGGACTAGATTAAATTCTTTAGACGCATAGTTGAATTGTCATTGTGGAGCAGCTGACCTCCAGTCGTCTTGTAGCACCCTCTGCATTGACTGTAGTCAACGCCTTCATTCACATACTTCAGCTTGAAAAGATGGCGTCTGTTTTGCCTTTCATCCAGAAATCACCGCTGTTTCAGTGTTGTATTTTCCAGAAATGTATCAGTGCAGATGGTAGAGATGATCTAAGTTAACTGCTTGATCATTAGCTAACCAGTGGACCATATATCTTTAACAATTTCAACAGAAACTAACAGGGGGTCAGCGCTGAGCGTGACACCCATGGATTTACACCAATGCGGGACTGCACATGATATCCGACGAGTTGTCATTTTACCATTAATATTTTCGTATGCGTTTAGAATTAGGTAGCACATTACGCAGTTTAAAACCAGATTAGAATATCATTACCATAAGCAGAATTAAATGTCTTAAAGTCATTTTCGGAAACTTGCACACAGCCCATGTAATTCAATTAAGTGCACAACACAGCCTCAGACTAAGTATCTGCGCAATAGTTAACGGCATCTTGGAATACTCGTTGTGATTTGTGTGTAGTAACATCTCTCACCATATGACCAGTTGTTAAAATATTTATTACTACAGCTGAAATTCAAAGTCGTAACATGTAGTTTCATTAAGCACGTAAAGTGGAGAGTAATGTCACTGGCGCGTTCTTAGGTTTAGATGCATGTCTAGCGTTAATATAAGGATTACAATGGTCTGGTTGGAAGTGATTGTGATTTCAAATACATTTACTATTATATATAAGATTAATATATATATTAGTCTTATGGCCTCTTAAAACGCAGATAGGCTCCCATTTTCGTATGCTCTTGATCACTATGTAAGGAACCAAGCAATGCTTGTATCTCCTTAGACAGAGTTATGTGACAAACCTTGTTTCAAACTTGACAATTTTAAATGTGAAATGCTTTGGACAGTGTCTGCCGTTAATCTGAAGAGAAGTCAATGTGTAGGCATAGCCCATGGATGATAAAATGTAAAATAAAGTGTCACCTGAGCAGGCCTGTACCAAAGAAAACATGAACAGTGAGCAGGCCTGTACCAAACAAGACATTAACAGTGAGCAGGCCTGTACCAAACAAAACATTAGCAGTGAGCAGGCCTGTACTAAACAAAACACGAACAGTGAGTAGGCCTGTACCAAAGAAAACAATTTCAGTGAGCAGGCCTGTACCAAACAAGAAATTAACAGTGAGCAAGCCTGTACCAAACAAAACATTAGCAGTGAGCAGGCCTGTACTAAACAAAACATGAACAGTGAACAGGCCTGTACCAAACAAAACATGAACAGTGAGCAGGCCTGTACCAAACAAAACATTAACAAACATGCATCCTTTTACAGAACTTGTGTTCAGAGATTGATTTATCAAATGATGATATTGGTATGACACACATTACTGAAGCAAAAACCAAACAAGAAGTTTACTAACTGACAGCAACATATTAACTTTATCTGTTGACCTTTATCTCGTTCTTGTCACAGGTCACTGTTGGCTGTTTCATGGAAGGTGGTGAAGCGGCATCCTCATTATTCTCACCGTGCCAAAACCAGTTGGGAATGAAGGTGCCAGGAGGGTGCAGAGGGGGTCTCATTGTCGGAAGGCAGTCTTGACTCTCCTTAGATGCCATTCAGCTGCAGGCCTGCCTAATGGATCGCACACAGGCATTTTCCTCGCTATACCTTTGACAGTCCACATTGAGTTTGTTAAAACAGAGCTTAAGCAAGGTTAAATACTTACGTTTCTTTCAGTCAAACTCAAGAATGTCCCCATGGCCTTGAGCCTCTAATTATCGACACGGTGTCAGGGCAGGCGAGCGGGCGGTTTTCTTTAACACCAGTGTTAATCGAGGGCTGCGTGTTGTGTGGACGCCAGGTCAACCGGCATTAAGCAGCTGGCCGTAGCGTGCATGGGTGGGCTCCAGCGGAGGCAGCGGGCCCCCACTCCACCAGGGGAACCCAAGAAAGACCTGAATGGGATATACTAAAGGGCATCCAGAAATGGAGAACCTCACTTAGTGAACAGCACTGGCAGCTCGGCAGGCCTAAGTTCAGTATCAGGTGAACTACATTCCCCAATGTTGTCATTTATATTAATTTTCATGGTGGTTAACACATGAGACTGAGTGTGCACATCACGATATCAGATATCCTGAGCAAGGCCCCCTTGAGGGGGGGGGTCAGGACTGGGGTACATGCAGAAGGTGTGCAGTTTGTCAGCTTGTTATTCAGATAAGCACTGGGGTAAATCAGCTCTCACGCGCCTGCATAGCAGTGTAAGGTAATAGAGGGAGTCCTGTCCTTATCTCTCCCCATGTGTGATGTCCCTGTGTCATGCATGGCTCACCAGAGGAAATATCCAGGACCGGATGTCCCTGTGACCGAGCGGATCGGCTTGGCTCCACCTTCTCACCTCCAATAGCCGAGCACTGATCTTTAAGTATTTCAACTGCGGCTGGATCATACCTTCCCCCCCCCACCCCCACATCTTTGGAATGCCCCGGTGACCTTTGACCCCAGTGCCTGCTAGGTGCCCAGCTTTGGCGAGCGGTTCGCCAAGGCCACAGATTAGTCTATCCGGCACATCCGTCGGCAAGAGCAGTGGAGTTCGCTGAGCGGACGGGCAGCGCTCACGATGACACAAGCAAGCTGAGGAGGAGGAGGAGGAAGGCGCTGGCTCGGAGACGGCCCCCTGTCAGCGATCGCTGCCCTATCTGCTGTTTGTCTCTGTTTGGCGAGCGTGCTGTGGCTAGGGGCCTGCCACGAGCCGCCTCAGCCGTGCCCTGTCTCTGCCACAGAGATACAGCGGTGAAATAAACAAAGAGCAGATTGCAGACATGCCTGTTGTTTTGACTTCTGTCGCCCTGTTGTGCTCACAGCACATTCCTCAGACTCCCTCGGTGCTGAAACAAGGGGACTCGCTGCGGGACGATAGCTCTGCTCTCTTCTGGGTGAAAGTTACGGGGGCACGGTGCAGCAATTTGGGCAAGGAGGGGAGGAACCACATCACAGAAATGATACTATATCCCTTAACAATATATATCTATATATTTTAATTTTATAAATGGTTTGTGATTTAAAGCGCAATTTATAGCAGAAAATAATCAAGGTGTTACAGGTTTTAGCTATAGTTAAATTTTATTTATAATTTTTCTATAATTCGTAATGACTAGTCAAGGGATTATTTACTATTTATTTGAAAACTATTTGAATGTGACAAATGGGTTAGAAGTGGAATTAAATGGTATGTTATGACCTTGTATAACAGACAAAATGAGGATGTCTAAAAGTATATATGCCACAGTGAAAATGGCACTTCGATTCGGGATATAAATACTATCAATATGACATTTAAATTGAAATATATTTCCATAAGTATAAGTAAATCTCCTAAGATTTTAAATAATTGGACCTACTCAAAAATTTAGGAAAATGCCCAGTATTGGTGTATTTTGTTTAGAATTACATGTAAAACAAGGGATGACTTATTATTGTGATGAATATTTATAATCAAAAGATATCAAATGACCCTATAAAATTAATTATATGGTATATATGTAACTCATTCATGCTGGAGACGGAGATGCCCCTATTGGCACACTGCATCCTAGTATCCTAAAACAGCCGATAAGCTTCTTGGTGCGTTTTATGTTGCGTGATTTTAGCTGTACTTTCCTCAGGCGGTAAATCCGGCTTCCGAGCGCGGCATCTGGATAAAAGCGCAGGTCAGCCATGTTGCTAGCTGCTATTCCAAAATTCTGAGTTGTTGACATCACACTTAAACAGAGAAAGCCAAACAGTGATCAGAAGAACAATAACACATGGGCATGTAAAACAGAAGAAGAAAATATCGCATCGTTGCCGTTATTTTCTCCAGTATATGTATATTAAATTTGATGGGAACGCTTGTCACTCTAAGAATGTTAAACATGCTTGAGAAATACCAGACTGACTAACACAGGTCTTTGGGATCCCAAACAGGTGGGCTATTGAAAAAGCGAACGTCGCCCCCGTCTGGGAAAACTGCGAAACCGTGCCCTCTGCTGGCCGAATATGCATTGTACAATGTGTCCTTTAATTATCAACTAGCGTCTCTCAAACAAAACGCGTCAGACGTGCTTACACTTTGTGCGGTGTTCAAAATGTCTGCTAACAGCAGCATATATAAAGTTTCTGTCTGACGTTGTGGCATATATAGCCATTCGTCGAGACATCCATCCTCACAGCGCTATATTTAACATGCATTCGAGGAATCGAGGTCAACAACATCCTGTTCAGTGGGTAAGCACATTGTTACCCCACGAAACAGTACGATAAATGGAGAATGTTATGCACGTCATGTGAACCATGACCGCACGTTGTGAAACGATCTACGACGGCCCTAAACGGACTTCGTAAACAGACCGTTGTAAAAATGTTCGAAAACATTTGGTCTACGATTATCGTTATTCTTTTTATTATTATTGCGTAGTAGAAAGAATTTAAAAACTGGTCTAACCGGGGTAGAAAGCGAGCTCAGGAAAGCCATCTTAAATAAACAAGCACGTAAAATTAGGT
Organism: Hyperopisus bebe; assembly: GCA_026777045.1. Lineage (NCBI taxonomy): Eukaryota > Metazoa > Chordata > Actinopteri > Osteoglossiformes > Mormyridae > Hyperopisus > Hyperopisus bebe. The sequence continues at coordinate 120,059 of JAODJW010000047.1, forward strand.
AATAGAAAAGTATGCCAATGCTTTCAGACGGCTGTATTTCCAAATCATTCGTTTCTGTTCACATTCCACATTTTCTTATATTAAGGTTATTAATATTCACACTGGGTAGTACGCCTACAGATTCCCCCAACAATCCAAACCATGCAGTATATGTGAAACGATGTTTCAAAATCATCAGCATTCATTCATTCAGTCATTCATTTGCTACATTTTATTTAAGCGCGTGTGTGTCTGGGGGAGGGCTGCCATTCCGCCCCGTGCCCTCTGATTCGTGTAAGCGGCTGCAGCGTCACCATGACCCTATACTGAGTGAACGCTTATGGAAGATGGATGGATGAATGGATCAGTTATTCATAATAAAAGTATTGCTCTTGATGAGACGTTTGAAGGCATGAACAGCTACAGGAACTCAATCTCCGTGAATATAAAGATGACATTTGAAATGGCAAATTAAAACAACCTTATAAAAATAATAGCATTTTATCAATAGGAGTTATTTTGTAAACCATTCTGGGTTCACATTTCAGATAATTACGTGTCTATCTTTTAGACAACAGATTGTTTTGAAACATTTCAAACGCTTTCATCTGTTCCATGCAACACGATGGAAATTAGCCTTCTGAACATGTCGAATTTCTATCCCTGTGGAATATTTGCTGTTTGTCCTTGAAATCAATTCCTCAACTAACAGAGATGATCTGCAGCTGAATACCTATTTTTGGGCTTCAGACCTGAGGGGCTGTTTCATTTGCATTTCTTTGAATCGGTTAAGGAAATCATAGAACGTACCGTCAGGCTCGGAAGCACTGTTATTCACAAAATCTGTTCTGTACCAAGCCTTTCCCCCCCCCCCCCCCCACATTCACACACACTTCAACAAGCAGCAAAAGGCTGAGCTGAACCCCGCAAACTGGCCTCATGTGCAGACAGCCGCAGAGACCCTCCACAGTGGAAGGACGAGGCTGCAATCGAACCACGTTTGTGAGGTTGCAGCCGTGCAGCCACGTTCCCTATGAGGCAGGGCCATGTTCCACTGGGGCCAGCAGGGGCCTTTATGCGAGAGACTGCGCCAGCGTGCAAACCGACGCGTCTCCGGCCTCGAGTCTGCACCCCCCCCCCCCACCAACTCACTCTGGCTCTAGCAATTATCTGGAAGCGCGCAGATGTTTAAATGCACTGCCAAAATCCAATCAATCTTATTCATGTCCAAGGTTAGTCCTTCTCACTGTGCATTATGCTGCGGCTTATGTGGCTGCTCCACTGAAGGGGCCTATTCTACAGCAAACATAAATCCAGAAAGACGAGCTTAAGTGGAAATGCCGATGAAAAGTGTGGGGATGATGGAACTTTAGCCGATATTAAAAAAAAAAAAGAAGAAAGGGTTTCTGCTTGACGTCTTTAACCTGCAACATCTTATAAGGGCGAAAAATAGAAAAATATTTGTCGGAAACTGCAGTAATTGATTTCAAATTTCTGTCTTGTGGGACTGGGTAAACGTTAGGAGGTATTTTAATTTGATGGTGTAAACTGGCATTTTATCATTCATGAATGCGGGTTTGTGGGGAGTCAGGGCTGTCGGGGGGGCGGGGGGAGGGCTTTCTGTGGCTGCTTTTCATACTGTCTGCATGATGTTTTCCTGCTCGGCCTCGTGAGTGTTTGGATCACGGCGCACATGGTCTGTCTGCAAACCGGCCCCATTATCGGCTAGCTGCATGCGTGTGGCCGGCTCACCCTTAACACCCCTGCGCATGGACGGGGCACGGCCAGCACTGCCACTGCGCATGGACGGGGCACGGCCAGCACTGCCACTGCGCATGGACGGGGCACGGCAAGCACTGCCACTGCACTGCCTTTGATTTCAAGGGCCTTTGTATTACCTCAACAGCAGCCAGAAGGGGTAATAATCCCCAAAAGATTCCCATTTTCATAAACAACTATAAGGGCAGCTGAGTGACCCAGGCTGCTGCTCAGAGGGTTCAGGCTCCCTGCCTGTGATCAGAAGGTCAGAGACTCGAATCCTGTGGTTGGCAGAAGAGTCGCATTGGTGTTGGTCCCCCAAAATGTTCCAGGGGTGTCGGATAAACAGCTGACCCCAAGCATCATTCTCACCTGTGTGTGTCTCAAAGGAGAGTATGATGGGATATGGGGGGGGGGGGGGCATTCCAAGTCGAGGTTTGACCCATTGGGCTTAATGGAGAGCTGCTATGATCTTCAGGTTCGTTCCGGTCTCCTTCAGAAGGTTGGATACTCCAGTCCTGAGATCATCCAGCTGTTTGCTGCAACAGACTCCAGAATTAATCTCAGAGCGAATTAAGAAAAAAAGTTTGGAACCCCCCCATCCTCATAAAAGCGAAACGTGGAAGGAGGACGCTGACGGTGGGGGAATATGGCGGCCCGTAGCCTTGATGTGAGAGCCGTATCGCTGTCCACTTCGCCTTATCTGGCTCTCAGCAGAGCCGCCCCTCTCTGCCACGTTCCTGGCGTGTGTCTTCCACAGGTGTGGTCCTCCATTGGCTCCCGCCCCCATCCCTGACCCTGACACACACTCCGATAGTGAATGCTCCTCCCCCCCAGCCCCCCGCCAGTCGACCACCTCCGTCCGACTGACGAACTTCCAGATGGACACGACCTTGTTCCCTCACATTCCGCTGAACGCATCTCCCATTTCCTCTGTGCTGCCCTGCCCCCCCCCCCCCCCCACAGATGTGACGCCGGAGGGGTCACTCCTAGCGGTGGGGGTCTGCCCCCAGCCTTGAGATGCCTCTGAACGTGACGTGGACAAGCTTTGCGTTCAAGAGACCCTGGTCATTCTGCGTAGAGTGGTGGGGAGGGTAACTTTTCATCACTGAACATCCCTACTGACATGCCTTAAAATGCAAAGTGCACAGACACAGAAAGGGGAACCCATTAGAACCAGCACACGACTCGTCCAATGGCACCTGACCAACGACGCCACCTCAGGATTATTTCAGCGTGCTTAGACGGCGACAGGGACACTTTTGGCGAAGCGGTTCCCAGGAAAACGTTGGCGAAATCGAGCTCAGCCCCAAGGCAAGCAGGAGAACTCGCCCCACCGAGCTCACGGGCAATGAAGGCTTCCTGGCTGTGGCCTGCTCTCATTCATGTACAGAACAGAAAAAAAGCACAAAAAGAATTGCCAACTGCTTATTTTTGCTAGGTATTCCAATCAAAATGCCCACCCCCCCAGCCAAAAGCATGCGGTGATCCACTATCTGTTCTAACCACCCCCCTTATCTATGTAATAGGATATGGAACATTTAGTTCAGATAACAGCATTTCCTCGGGCATGGAGGAGGGCAACCCCTCAGGGGCTGCAGGACCCAGTGGGTCTCAGGCAAACACCTGTGAAGATACAGTATAGGTTCATTGCTTTCTGTGACCATTAAAACCTCTATGAGAAGATGTCCATCTTTGACACAGTTCCTCCTGCAGAACTGCGGTCCAGGAGGCCCAAAGCCCTGCTGGATTGTGGGAAAACACCATAATTTCTGTTTTTTTATTTTACTCTTACTTGCATAGCAGCTGAAATGCCAGTCGGTTTTGAGCTGGTTTGGTTCAGCATCGGGGCCTTTCTTCACGTGCCACTTGCAGAAAGCATTTTCATTATTGGTCAGACTATTCAGAGGAGATCATGGTGATGCTCAGCTGGGCCCAGAGCAGAGCCTCCACCTAATGAAATCTTTGACTAGCAAGTGCTAAATACACACCTTTAATTTGAGCAGAGGTCTCAAAGTACCTACTCAGCAGCCCGATCTTGTCTAATTCTGCCCACAAAATGTTTGCTGTGTCTGTATGTCTATATTCTGACATTCCACTAATGCCCCCACTTTTATTGACCCATTTCTGCCCAGGTAGGAGAGCTCCTAGCCAGTACCCTTGATTTACCTCGTTATGTCTGACCTGAACAGTCGCTCTGTGGTGAGCATTACTGCCTCAGAAGGTCGTGGGTTTGAATCTCACCCTCACTCTGTATGTAAATTGTACCCCTGCCTCAGGCCCTGCAATGGACCGGCACCCTATCCAAGAGGTACCCCTGCCTCGTGCCCCATGACGGTCCGGCACCCCGTCCAGGAGGTACCCCTGCCTCGTGCCCCATGACGGTCCGGCACCCCGTCCAAGAGGTACCCCTGCCTCGTGCCCCACGACGGTCCGGCACCCCGTCCAGGAGGTACCCCTGACTCGTGCCCCGTGACGGACTGGCAAAAGAGTGGCAGCTATAATGGGGTGCTCGATGCCATACTGATGCCATAAAAGCTTCTGTGGGTGTCCAGGTATCCCAATACTGATGTTCATATACTGTAGATTATGCTATTCATAACTTTGTCATTCTACATTGTAATGAGTAGAAATACACAGCATTACACAAACAAATGTACTTTATGTGTTCTAGTGCTCTAGACTAGGGTACGCACGGGTATACGAGACTCGTGAGTGACAGATGACAAGTGGCCGGCGTCATGGCAACAGCCGGGAGGGCATGCCGTTAGGCCCTGCCTTCCGGAACTTGCACTATGAGTAGACGGGACCATGCAAACGGCGATGGACGAGCACACAGCCTTGAGCCAGAATGTGAGTGAAGGCCAGGGTGAGAGATGGTAAGGCGGGGGGGGCGGGGGTATTGGAACAACCTGTCAACCCACCCCCCCAGCCCCCAACCACCCAAAGCGGCCTTGGGGAAGAGTTGGTGGAGGAGGGGGGTGACTGATGTGCCCCAAACTGACGAACCATCACTGGTCAGGTCAGGGGATGTGATGCAATTGGTCGCTTTGATGGGCTGTAAATCACACCCCCCCCAGCATAAACACCCCAGAGTGGTCAGCATCATTCAGGTATAAACCCCCCCTCCTCCCCACATTGGGACAAAGGAAGCTCAAGTCAAGCATATCCACTCACTGGCCACTTTATTAGGTATGCCTTGTTAGTACCGACTTTGACCCCCATTTGCCTTCAGAACTGCCTTAATTCTTTATGGCATAGATTCAACAAGGTGCTTGAAACATTCCTCAGAGACTTTGGTCCATGTTGACATGATGGCATCACAGAGCTGCTGCAGATCCGTCAGCTGCACCTTCATGATGCG
>JAODJW010000047.1:133479-143723 GCA_026777045.1 Hyperopisus bebe
ATAGCCTTTTAAGTATCTCTAAAATATAACGAACCATTTAAAAGACTGAATAAGGTTTCAGTCTAACTCTTAAGTCTATTGTATATATATTTCTCTCCTTCTTAAAGCTTCCTGATGACACACAGAATTCGAGAATAAAATACCTATGTTAAGAAGCTGGTTAGCTGCCTACTGAAGCTCGTCTTCCCAGCCAAGGTCTGAGTAACCAGCCTATGATCGACATCTCAGGGAAGCTGGCCTGAATATTCAAAGCCGCGTTTTTCAGAAGACAGCCCAGCGTTTCCCATGGCGCAATGCACGTCTAACACTGTCCTAATCAGGAAACACAGGAATTTTCGTGACAGTTGCAGCTGATGAGCAACACTGCCGGACGTGGCAAATTTTTGGTTTAGGGGGAAAAAAAGAAATATCGATAAAATTTAGACTGGGGAACATTTTCAAGAGAGGGAAAAAAATGGTACCTGGAATAACAAAAATATGTTCATGAGGTAGTCTTTCAATAAAACACAATTCATCTGATGCAATAACCCCGCATTACGAAAGAAATAAAATACATCTATAAAAGCTAGCCCTAAAATGGCAATGCGGTTACATTAAACGATCAAACACACACTTGTAAACTGTGAAGACCGAGGCGTCGTTTTGTGCAGTAGTTTGTACAGAAGCGTGTGCATTGCGTAGGTCGTCATACATTCAGCTCTGTCGTGAAATAAATATAAAGAGAAAATAGCTTAAAATAGCTGCTTGTCACATTCACAAAAAGGGGGGTGCAGTCCCCCTCTGGTCCCTCGCTAAGCGGGCTCGGTGGGCGTGGCTTAGTTTCCAGGGGCGGTGCCTGTGGTGATGCAGGGGGAGCTCCCTGTCCTGTAGCTATTCAGGCTGGACTTGCAGGAGTGCAGAACAGCTTTGAACAGCAGGGGGAGCTGTTCCAGGGGGACACTCACCAGCTTCCCTGTGACACAGAAGAGAGACAGGAGCTGAACCCAGGAACGCCGGCGCACCAGTGTGTGGTTAAGCTGGTGGGGGGGGCTCCCATGTGCGGTTAAAGCTAAGGATGGGGGGGTCCCAGGGTGACTCACCTGCAATGCAGCGGATCTCCGGCAAACACATCATAATTTCCGGAAACCGCTTGGGCTGATGCGGGTACTTGTACTCCGTGTAGTCTTGGCACACATACCAGTAACGCTTGTTCAGCTGTTCCAGCTGGGATACGTTAGTCAGCCCCCGAATATCTGTTTTGGGGTGGAGGGGTGTGTCAAGAGACCCATCTTTAATGGCAGCACCTTATTTAATCATTTTAGTTATATTACAGTTCAAACTTGGAATGACAGAGGATAATGTAAGGTGGTGTCTTTGTACACAAACATATATACCACACACACACACAGAGCACAAATACATACGTACATTTACAGTTTATTTTACGGGGCACAAATATAGTATTATACTATTACTTATGTATTGATTAACCAGAAAGTAAGTCTTCATTACATACTGATCTCATGTTAATTCATCATTAATGAATCGTGATGCATATTTTATCCCAAGCAGTTACTGTATTTGTTACTATATCTGTTAATTCTGTAAATCTTAGTGAACTACTGAAGGAACAACTGAAGGAAGAAGTAATGAATAACAAGTGAAATACTGATCTCACCTTTGTTCATCATTAATGAATCCTGATGCATCTTTTGTCAAGTAGCGACTATATTTGTTCATGATCTCTTCATGATTTGTACTACAGTAGTAGAGGAGTTATCACTAAGTATTTGTATTTTGAAGTGTTACCCATTTACTTATTATACATTTCTGTGGCTATTATTCCCTCACCATGCAGCGTGTTTGTGAATATTGTCAGCATGTTTGTGTTTTGAAAAGCGCTGTATAAATGTACAGGAAGCTCTCACCTTACTTAAAACCAAAATATCTCAGATACTTTGAGTTTATGGAGGTGCAAACACCAAAAGGCAACATGTACTTGTAAGTAAATTTACAATATATGTCTCTACATTTATTTATATTGCTCTTTAGTATGTATTCCAGTATATTTTTTATGCTTATATGATTACATAAAATTTACATAAGGGTTCGTGAGACTGATTATGTCATTTGGGTACTGCTTGTATTAATACGATTATTAAATATTTTTATTATACCACTTTACAATAAGACTGCCCTTATAAAGGGTCTGTGAGTGGTTTATAATAAGGTAATGGTAATTAATTAGGCTGTAAATCATTAAAAGACAATTATAAACAAGTTACAACACTTTTCTTTTTATTAATGAGTTACTACCATTTACAAAAAGGGAGCCTTATTGTGAAGTGCAATTAATATTATTACATTTTATTGGTTTTAATTTTTTTTTTAATAATTCATTCTTCCCAAAAATAAAAATCTCTCATTGTTTCTGGCTGTTTCTGAAGCGCCGCGGAGCTGCCGTCTCTGTGCCCTCTACAGCAGAGAGGCTCTGCCGCGGGATCCATATGCGCGAGGGTGTCGTCATTCACCAAGTTCGTTATCCTGCGCTTTCACCGTCTCTTTGAGCCGCGTCTCTTTCACCGACTGCCTTAACTTTAGCACTGACATTAAAAGCCACCACATTAGGCTCTCTGGACCTTGAGTACCTTGGTTGAGGAAGTTGACGGCCTTCATGCAGACGTACTCTTCACTGCTGACCTTCAGCTGGTGGAACTTGCGGAACAGATATATCAGCCTCTCCATCACCTCCATGCTGTCCTCACTGAACCTGCACATGTACACACGTACACACGCACACACATACGTCGTTATCAAAGCATGATTCACATAGTCCTGACATTGCTCCCTGTTTGCATGACTGTCCAATCAGAGAAAATCCAACATCCGTGCCGAGTCTGAATGCAGACCCAGCCATGAGACCCAGCTCAGGGTGCTGACCAATACAGTTTACCTCTGAGCCATTGCGAGATTTTCTCTGTTTTTCTTTAATGCCAACTACAGGAGACAGTATTCTGACGCTGCATTAACACCAGCAACCAGAGGGGGCGCTAAAACACCATCAGCACCCCTACTTCCAATGCTACGGGGCCTGGTTGGATTTAAACCTGTTCAGCTTGGCAGGATAATCAGCTTCAGCACCCAAACCACCATCCTTAAGGACCAGGGACAGGAAAGACAGACCCAAGGTTAAACAGCAGGACCCAGCTGGGACTGAATCCACCTGCCAGTCTTTAAAGGATGAACTGGTAACCCCCTCCCACACCATGACATCATACAGAAAATATTTCCTGTAGAGAATAAAGTGAGGGGGGGCAGGGTGGAACCGATGGCGGAACGGGATAGACGTCTACAGGAAATGAGTGATACGATCAGGGACAGGTAGCAGACCTCAGAATGGTCAGATATAGACCAGGATGCCGCAGAGTTGGTACCAACCAAAATCAGAGTGACCCCCCCCCCCCCCCCCACGACCACCTCATGAATTTTTGGTTAAGTTTTAACCGACGAGATTTTTCTTCGCCGTGGTAACGGCACTTTGGGTTCACTGCCTGCGCTGTGAAGCAAAGCACCAGTAAATCAGCGGCCCTTCGCATGTCCCGGGTGGGCATGAACTGCGGCGGGACAATAAATCCCACTGAAAAGGAGACAGGGGAATCGGGGGAGGGGGCTAATTTACACCATGGTGGAGCCCAAAGCCGGCACCCCTGCTTCTGAAACCCACGATACGGAACAGGAGCCTTTAGCATTTCCCACAGAGTGATAGTCACAGTCCGGTAGGTCTCCTCACTAATGGAACCTGGCACCGGACCAAAATCAATAAACTCCACCTCAGTGGGAAGAGGGAAAGAGCGCATCCGGCTGTGTGAGGGCCCACCGTGCTTCGGAAGAAGGGCTCCCATTCCTGCTCGGACCTTCCTGCCCTCAGCGGCTGAACGGTCAAGGCGAACGCAGCCATAACTCTACCGTTAATGTCATCAGAATGTTTTCAGCATGCAGGAGAGAGATGAGAGGACGTGGAATCATGAGATGGTGCCCCCCCCCCCCCCACAGTTTCTCTGGCTCTGGGTGGAGCAGATGAAAGGATCCCCCCAAACCCCCCAAGCCGGGTCATGCCCTCACCCCTGCAGCTCGTCGTCGGACGGCGTGTACTTGGCGGTGACGTCGGCCAGGTCGCCGAAGACCTGCCCGCTGTAGATGGTCAGGCAGGAGAGGAGCAGCAGCTCCTGCCAGGTGGCGCTCAGCAGGCAGGTGTAGTCCTCGATGGAAAGCTCGCAGAAAAAGGGCAGTCGCTTCACCCAGGAGATCTGCCGGAAGAGCAGCTCGTCTGCCAGCCGGCAGAGCAGGGCGAAGAGCTCCACCTGCGTCACCTTGTACCTGCCAAGAGGGGACAACTGGATCAACACCAGCGGCCACAGGCTTTGGCCAGGGGATGCAGATGGACCGATACCCCACATAGTGTTAGGTAATCGACAAGTAGGATGAGAGGGTGGAGCGAAGAGTATTATAGAATAGAATTAATAGAAAAATGAAGGACAGGAGGAAAGTAGATATACGACAGGAAAGTGTGTCTGACTAACAGTCAAAACATGGAGGAGTTGAGAGGAGGATGACAGCTGGTCATCTTCATCAGTGTCTTCAGCTTTGCACTGTTTGAATCTGTAGTGCTTTGTTTACCCCTGGGATCAGTAAAGTACATCCATCCATCCATCCATCCATCAAGAGATCATCATCAAGCACTCCCATCAGCCAGTTGACTAGATGTCTGCTTGTGACTCAGTGCAGTTCAGTGCGGTTGGGTTTGGTGGGATGTGCAGGCTGCTCACCCGTCCTCGATGAGCATGGGGGTTCCCAGAGGTGCCATTTCCTCAGCGGCCACCAGCTGGGAGATGAGTGTTTGCGACTGGGGGTACAGGTTACGGGGCTGGGGGGGCAGCAGGCCCGACTGCGCCGCTGCAGCATAGCCGAAGAGGTGTGGCAGGAACGGGTAGTGCGGTGCCACCGGTGTGCCCATGTATTGTTCCCGGAGTGCAGATGAGTAGCCATTCATCTCCAGAGAGCGGCTGCATGGACACAAAGACGACGATTCTTTCCGGAATCTACCAGCCTGATTATCTTTTAACACAAACCGTCTCAGTCATGCTCCAGTCTTTATTTGGACTTTTTCAGACCATGTCTTTCCAATTCCTTTGCTTTGTAAATAAAACTATTCTGACTATGTCACTGGTTTTGCCTGATGAGATTTTGGATATTGGGGTGTCACACTGCTTATAGACCCTTAGCTGCATTTGCTTGTTTCAAAGGCAGCACAGCCCCCCCAGCTAGGCCAATGAGGGGCTACTCACGTTGAGGACAAGGTGGAGGCCGGCGAGGGCTGGTTGCCCTCAGAGACGCCGTTGCTGGGGGAGCTGTGGTCGCTGTCGCCGTTGTTGCTCCAGGTGTGCTCCGGCAGGCTGGCCTCCTCCTTGAACTCCTGGCCAGACATGATCCGCTCAATCTCCTCATCCGAGATCTACGGAGGGTGAAGAGCAGGTGGGATAGGGAGGGTTAGATGAACACTGTCCAGCATGTTCTCAGGTCAGGACCAAGCATTTCTGTAAGAGAAGGTGCACACCCAGAAGTACACAGATGTAATCCAGGCACAACCCCCAACTCCATAGTGTTCCTCTGCAGGAGCTCAAGGGCTGGTGCAGAGAGGTCCCAGAGCAGAGCTCAAAAGCTGATGTACCAGAAAGTGAGCCTTACCTCTCCAGCAGAAGGGTCTCTGCACTCCTCACTGCATTGCCAGACACCAAAAACTGGCTCATGTTTTGACAAATAGGTGATCTGTCAGGGTCCCACATTCTCTAAGGTGACATGTTCTACTTTGACTCTAGCAGCCTCCTCGAGGAACCTCGATATGTCACTCGACAACTTCTGAGGCCCGAAGAGGAAGGAGCATGTGATGGACAAATGATTTTTGAGCACTCACTAAGTCAACATCAACATCATTGACTAGCTCAACGTCATGCTTCAGTAATACAACTCTACATCTACCTCATGCTTGATGAGGTAGACACATTATTAATTTTCCATTATAAATAGGCAGCAAATACAATACAATCTTTTAATACCATGGTAGATAACACAAAGTCTTTGTGTGTTTTCCAAAAAAAAAATCCCCGCAGTGATGTGGTAATGCCACATAGTCCTTGCAGCCTCGAGGAAAGGCTACTTCAAGCTGCTCTTCACAGGTTCCAAGTAGACGCAATGAGTCAGCTAGGCACCAAAATGAAAACGAGCGAAGGGGTGACCACATCTCCAGCAAGGCGCAAGGATGTCAGTTCTGATCGCAAAGATGGCCATGGAGACAAGTGTCCACAGGCGACATTCATGCTCCTTCGGCCCTGCCGCTCGGGAAACATTTTCAAAAGCTGCTTTGAAAACACTCTGGAATAACAAAAATCCATCCTTGCTGAAGCGGGATTTAAAAATCCCCCCGCCCCAAGCCTGCCTCGCCCCCATCTGCACTGACAGGCATTCATAAGGCAGAAGAATACATGGGCGATGAGGGGCGGGAGAATCCTGGACGCAGCATGCCATTCAGGAGAGATCACCTTTGTTGGGGGCTCCGCCAATTTCTCTCTGCCATCGAAGTGATTATTATGTCAACATTGACCATTTCCCATCATTCCCAAAAAGACCCATAGAGTCTACGGTGCATTAACGGTGCCCTCCATTCAGCACTCGGTGGGGCGGTAAACAAAGGCGGGATGACAAACGGCTGCCGCCCGCGCTAATCGGCACGGAGGGGCCTTGCGGGAGATGTGACCGACCTTGCTTGACTTTTATCGCTGTTGTTCTGTAAACAAAAGGCTGGATTTGTCAATAAAGCTGTGTTTTCCTTTCCAGCCGCTGCTGGGTACTGTCTAAAAATAAAATAAAAGGAGGTGACGGCTCTCTGGAAGTGCTCGGCGAAAAAAAATCAGCTTTCATAGCGAGGAACGGCAGCACAGAGGCGGGCCGACTTGGTCATGGTGCCACCAAACCCGAATCCGTAGAAGATCCAATGCAGACCGAAAATGGTTTTTAATAAATGAATTATTTTCGGAATCCTTTGTTCCACTCAAAAGAGTTGAGGACGGAAGTGGGGGAGGGGGAGGTATCACCACTCCAGACTTGCAGAGGAATCATGCAGACATTGATGCAGACGATGACTGACCCAAACACGTGTGCAAGCAGGACACATACCTGAACAGGCCCGATGCTTTTATTCCGACCCCCAGGCATCCCATCCTCTCTGATTGCTGCAAGATGGAGGAACAGAGAGAGAGAGAGAGAGAGAGAGAGAGAGAAAGATTAACCGCCACACCTGTCATTCCGGAGCAGTTCAGGAGGAGGCTGGGTCTGTCCTGGACCAAATGTCACAGGGAAAGGAGCATCCCTGCTGTAGACAAGGCTCCCCCTAGTGGTGTGATCTGGTTTTAAAAAATGATCAGCTGGGTCTGTAAGGGGTACAGGTCCACAGTCTGCATGCAGTTACATGCTACTTCCAGCAGAGGGCACCACACACAGACAAACCACTAGCTGCAGAAACTCTCCGTAAATGGTTGGTTGGTTGGATGGATCAGTTCAGTGTGCAGTTTATCAGAAACAGGCAGCTGAATTAACAGAAAAATACCCTGTAGGAAAAAAAAAAATAGGAAAGGCACAGACTGAATCAGAATCTGATACGGTTCCAGTGTAATCTTCATAAGTCGACCGTGGAAATGGTCCACGGTAAGGAAGAGAAGCAGCAACGAAGAAGGCTGAAGGGCATGTGACCTCAGGACTGCGGCTTTTAGCAAAATACAAAAAAAGGCAACGATTCTTCTGCAGGTGGGAACGACAGGGGAGAGCACTTAACCAGGGGCTCCGTTTGAGCTCCATGCACTTGCTGGGGGGTGGGGGTTGGTATAAGTGGGCCACAGTCAGTCAGCCTGAGAAGCAGCGGTTGGGGGGGGGGGCCTCGCGGCACTGTGACACATACAAGCCACCGAGAAACAGCACAGCGCCCCCCGGCTGTGGCTCTATTTGGAGCAGCAGCCTGTCAGGTTTCGTCACACTCACGCGCCCCACAAACCCCCCGGTGCTCCGGGCACGAGTGCCGGTGACGAGGCTGGCAAGCAGCGCAGGGTGACATTCAGAAGCGACGGAAAGGCCCTGAAGTCAGTCTGCCGGTCTGCATTACAGGCCGCGTCGCGATGGGCAGTGTGTGTGTGTGTGTGTGTGTGTGTGTGTGTGTGTGTGTGTGCACACGCTCAAAATAAAGACCCCTTTCTTTTAAAATTCTACTTTTTAGCTCTAAAGGTTTTAAAAAAATCCAAAACAAATATAATTGTATGTATTGAATACATGGTGTGTGCAGGCGGGCGGCCGGCCAGTCAGCCTGCTGGCTGAGGATCACCTCACCTTTGCGGTTCATGCCCATCTGCAGGCACTTGAGCAGACGGCAGTACTGGCAGCGGTTGCGCTGCTTGCGTGACATCTCGCAGTTGCGGTCGCGGCTGCAGCGGTAGACGCGCTTGTTGCAGATGCTGCGCTTGAAGAAGCCCTTGCAGCCCTCGCAGGAGATGATTCCGTAGTGCAGGCCCGTGGCACGGTCACCGCAGATGAGGCACGTGCGCTGCTCTGCCTGGTCATCTGGGGGGCGGACACACGCACACAGGACATCAGGACATGGCAGTGACGCACACTCACAGCCAGGAGGCGCCAACAGGAATGCCACCTCCTCCAGAAACGTGTTCGCAGCACCGTGGCTGCTGTGGTTTATTTTACGCTGCCCCAGCTTTGTTTCCATTTTAATTAACTTCTCATTTAGCCTCCATGCCCCCTGAGAAACCCAAACAATGTTCTCTTTAATGACCAAGGTTTCTAACAGACTTTCGCGTCAAAGAGCATTTTGTGTGCGAATGTGTGTTACAGAGAGACAGATTGAGAGAGAGAGAGACAGAGAGACAGAGAGAGAGAGTATGAGTGAGTTGGATAAGGGACACTGATCTAGTGTGGTATATAGCATGAAGACATGGAACACAGCAAATACTCTGATAATGTGCAAACACACATACACACACATTGAGAGAGACAGAGAGACACATAGAGACAGACAGGCAGGCAGTTAGACAGGCAGGCAGGCAGACAGAGACACACTGTTGCCACCTTCAGGGACTAAGGGGAGTGGGAGCAACAAAATGTTTTATTTAAGACTCCCAGACTTGACGAGTCGCCCTTGGCAACATGGGGGCAAGAACTCGAAATAACAGACCACATACCCCCCCATGCCACCGGCAGAGTCACCACCACCTGCTGCAAGTTAGAAGTTCGGGTTTGTGAACCAGCCTCTGAAAGAGTCACCTGCTCACCCTCTCCTGCAGCATCTTGCCCCTCTGCACTTAGACGGACATTCCACACATCTGTGCCAGACATATTTGGCTTTTTTTTTTTTTTTTTTTTTTTTTAAATTTCCTCCTCTGTTGCTCACATGGTGCAGGACCGTCCTCCAAAACAGCGCCACCTGCAGGCTCGTGGTGAGCCGCCTTACCGCAACAGTACGACCCTCCCAAACCCGCAGGGCTGGGGGAAGGAGTGGGGGGGTGGCATCATGGCAGCCGTAATGAGGGGCTTCTAGCGAGCTCTGGTGCCTCATGAAAAGGGGCAGGGTGGGGCAGCCAGGGCACGCCCCCCCATCTGGCTGTGACACGAGCTGCTCAGCTCACAACGCAGGGAGGAAAACGGCGTGCGGTACACAGCTCAGACCCAAATTACACAGCGCTGAGAGCCTGAGGTCTGCCTGGGCAGTCAAAGCCAGCACACTTCTTAGAGGGGAGGAACATGGTTTCTCTGACCCCTAACCCACTACACAACCCCCATCCCCCAAACGCCACAGTGACCCCCTAAAAATGAGAAGTGGCCAGACCAAAAGTCTGCTAGGACGCAAAGACAGCTAAGCATGCAATACCACTGACCACCACAAGGTGGCAGAGCTCCACTCGATCAGTATCAAACTGAGTCAGAGAACCCCACATGTGACGGAGAGAGTGAGGGAGAGCTGGGGGCGCAGGAATTGGGCGTATCTTGGGGTTCCAGCCTCAATGTTGGTCAAACTCCTCATTACAGAAAGCCTAGAAGACAGCAGCCTTACAAAGTCATCCAGCTTCCCCCCGTGGGTGTCCTTCACCCTCCCCAGCAAGGCCACATCACCCACCCCCCCACCCCCCATTGCACGTGCTCACTGGCTTTACTGGACT
>JAODJW010000047.1:144644-160465 GCA_026777045.1 Hyperopisus bebe
CCCCCCCCCCCCCCCCCCCGGTAAACTGCAGAGCAGATGGGCCACAGCGCCATGGTGACTGAGAATGGCCCGCAAAAGCTGCCGCGGGCTGGTTTGCGTCTCAAAGCTCTGTGCGTCACGCCTCAGCAAGCACAAAGGGGGTAAGCACAACAGAAAGGGGCCAACAGAAAGCCAAGGGCGGGCGGCTACAGAGAGGGAAACATGCCTCACAGCCCTAATTATGATATCCTTTTATGTCATCATGTTTTGAAACACTTATGGTACCCAGTGTGCCGGCAAAAAGAGGACAGCGCCACTCCTGACCAATCACATGATCAAGAGCTGGAATACACAAAAAATGAAATAAACCAAACTTAGGGAAAGTGCATGGTTGGACACCCTAGCCAGTCAAGAAAGGCTGAAATAAAAAAGCAGCTTTGGCCTGAGGGATACACCCAATTTGTCATTATCCTAAAGTTTACCTCAGCAGTATGTGTAATACTGATCCTAAGACTTTTCCCAAGCTTTAATTTGACATAAAATGTTATTAAACTCGTTACATACAAAGTGTATCTGAAGGACAAATACATCTTGGCTTGTAGAAAGTTAAATACCCAGGATGTGACGTGGCAATGGTAAGAGAACCAGGAGAAGAACAACTGATTGAGCAGCAGGAGGTCCTGGCAGTCGAGGACAGTAACCCGTATCATAAAGGCTTGTGTGAACCAGCAACGAAAGCAGGCATCTGCTCCCAGTCTGAACGCTGTCTCTCCCTGAGACCATGGGGCTGCCAGTCAGCGGCTCCTGACCCGCTGGACGGGTGCTCCCTCTAATTAACACCAGCCTGTCACAGAGGAATGGCAACTTTCGGTTTGGTGGTGGGGGGATGGGGAGGTCGCACTCTAGCTAGCAGTGACCTTTATGTCTACCCTACCTTTTCATGTTATGCAAAGCAGCTCTCGTTCACAGGGGATGTGGCGGACGCGTGACAGACACGTGCTGAATCGTGGCCGTCCTCACGCCTTTTGGTTCTTGGAAGAAAGACAAACCAAGAAGCGGTTGGCCGAGAGAAAGAGGCCGAATCATTGACAGACATCCTTCCCCGAGGCTCAGAATGCCAGCAAATTTAGCTTCACTTGCATCCCCTCTGCACTCCTGAGAGGAATCACATGGCAAAGGTGAAAGGTCAGCACACAAACTCCACAGCAGGTGCCACGCGAGTCCCTGTCAGGGAAGCCATTCGGCAGAGATCTGATGGAGAAGGCAGCAAAATGACAGACAGCTAGCTCACTGGTTCAAAACTGGGCAAGAAGCAATAAACTGCAGTGAAGAAGCACAGCAGAAATGCTGTGGTTTCTCTATGTGTCTGTCTATCGACAGAGACTTTAGGTCAATAGCTGAAATCTTACTCTTTATTTACTGCGAGTGCCTTAGGAAATGGCACAGAGACGGTCTACGATCAGCTACTGAAAGCAATTAGCAGGGAAGGATTTAGCATGGCAACGCCTCACGCAAGCATGCTAAATGGGCGGTAGGAGACTTCTAAAGCCTGCAGGAATTAACATTTAAATTGTGTGGGATTTGGCATTGCTTCTTAGGGGGGTGTGAGGGTGGCCTGTACTGTATGGCAACAATGGCGGGGGGAGGTCACTGTTGACACAAAAGGATTTTCTGGCTAACAATTAGCAATTAGCAACACACAAGAAGTGGGGAGAGAATTAGCAGAGAGCACTGGGATCGGATTTCAGGACTGCTCTGTGAAGACAGAGAAAGATCTAGCTTCTCTGTAGCGGCACCAGCTAAGCACAGACATCGGGTCTGCAAACGCTAATGGCCAGAGAAACCGTGTCTCCTAAGGATGCGGCAGCCAATCAGGGAGAGATGGCTGATCACATGGACAGACACCCCTATTATCCATACACAACACAATGAGGTTTAATTAAGAGAATTTAAAGAAAACCAGTTGAGATTAACATGCAGAACCTTACAAACTGCTCTCCAGGTGTTTTTTTTTTTTTACAGAAGCCTACAGTTAGCATAACTAGAATTATTAACATGTGGTTTCTGTCATTTTTAACATACATGCTAGATCAGCAAATTTGCTTGAATTGTACCCATTTCTCCATTTTCTCTTCCGTTTGACTTTGCAGATCCCAACCATTCTGCAAACACTCCCAATCAAACACCGTGTGTGTCCTGGTTAATGAGTCTACATCTGCTGCATACAAGGTTACAGACACTGACTTGGCTGTTGTGAAGCATTTCAGTGATAGATCATATTGACCCCTGACCCCTTTGTCACATGACACAGTGTTTCTCCTTCAATGGGTCTTCAAAGGAGGGTAGCAATGCTGAATAAAGCAACTTAGACAGAAATTTGAATCAGGAGCCTCAGATCAAACTGGCTAGGGGTGTTTTATGTTCAAACGGATAAATTTCAGTATTCTGTCTATATACTACAAAGCAATGCATTAAGGTCAACCTACAAACCTGTAAACAGCTATAGGAAAACAACATTTGTCAGGAGATGCATTTCCGTCCATCCAGAGCTGGACACATGCAAGTCTTGCTTAAAACAAATATTTTCTACAAGATCACTGACTACATGGTGCAATTTGTAGGAAATGGACCCTAAAGATGCAAATAGACCTAAATATATAAACATATACATTAATCTTCAAAGGAACCTCCGAGAGACTTAAAATGGTGTCTTATTAAGCGAATCGAGTGGGAAATGGCAGCGTGCAACTCATTACGTGTGGGGAAGCTCTAAGCACATCAAGCTCTAATGACGATCCAGACAGCGCAAGGAGAGAAGCCATCAAAGGCTCGGGAGAGCAAGGGGGGCGCGGTCTGTGACAGGACCTCGAACCCATAACGTTAATATGCAGAGGAGAAGCGGAGAAACACTAAATTTACATATGAAATACAACAGAAGAAGACTCCTGATTTATGAGACAAAGGCCATGAGTTATTGATACATTATAAAATTATGTTTTTAATTGGTATAAATAACTCAAAAGGTGTTTTATTTTACTGGCTAATATATATGGCCTTATTAGAGATATTTAATTATTGTTCAGTAAGTGTCCATGTACCTCACAATCTAACTGTCAGTCTGATGACCCAGATCATAAGTACCCCGGTTACACCTATCTGCAATCCGCAAAGCCGTCAAGCCCCCCAAGGAAGCCCACATCACAGAACCATGTCGCTCATCTCCGAGCCACCAAGGGCAGCAAACACAGGGGAATCGCATTAAAAGCCGAGCGTCGCATGTGAGCCAGCTGCTCTACTTTCACTCGCTGCGGTCCTCTTTCACCTGGCATTTTAAATTCCAAAGGGGAAGCCACATGCTTCAGAAACAGCGCCCTCTGTTGGAGTGATTGTGGGTCTCCGGCCGACCACACCATCACGTGAGCCCGGCAGTTGAACCTAGCCCTGCTGTCGATTTGCGTTCCGGGTACCTCTGGGTCTCTTTCCAAAAACTGCATGGTGGATGGGTCATTACTGCCGACAGCAGACCATGGAAGCATTCCCATCCCATAATTCATGGCACAAATGCAGCTCTGTCACACTAGACTATGAGAGATTAGATTTAACATTGATGAGATGCAGTTTGGCATCTAATCCAAAAGTGAAAAAGAGTGCCCAAGTACTAGAGTCAGCTGAGCACGAGTGATAAATAGTGAACACACATCTATACAGTGGTATACAATGGTACACATCAGTACACGGTGGTACATATAGTGTAGTGTAAATGATGACAATATACAGCATCCATAATCGCAGTAAAAGATGAATGAGTTGTGGTTAAATTAATATGACCGTTCTCATATAGCACAAAGCAAAATTAACTGGGACTAGAGACACATGTAAGAAGCACTTTTAGGAAGCAAACAATTTTGACTGCTGCTGTGTTTCTTGGTCCCTGGGAGTCTCTTTCCGTCTGATCGTGTCATTTTTGCTCGGCTAATGGTCACGGACATTTGGCCTGGGAGGAGTCGGTGACATCACAGGGTCACTCCATCCTGAGTCAGTATAATCATGCCTGGCAGAGAAAGGGGAGGGGGGGACTTTCTGTATTTTTCCACTGTCCCCCACCCAGTTGTTGTTTTCTTCTCTGCACCTCAGGCCTTTGCTTTGACCCCTCACCCTCCACCCCCCAGCCAGCAAAAACCCCCCCATCTTCACTTGGGGAAGGAGGGGGGTTGTCCTGAACCTCTTGTTAATCCCTTTATCATGTAACTGTAGATTTCACTCTTGCTTGGGACAATAGCCACTCCCCCAACCCCCACCCAGCTCCTGATCCAAACTGAGATCTTAAAGACGTTTCGAGAGCCATCGTAAGCATTGGCTAATTACGTCCAGGCCTCATTTAATTCATTAATTCCATGCAAATCGTGGGCCCCTGCGCTGCTTAAGAGATTGTTTGCCCCCCCCCCCACCCCTGGATTTAACCGGTTAGCCTACATGCCTGGTTTTATGGCTGAAAGCCGCGGCACAGTCCCTCTACTGCACATTCTTCATGTTAATTAGCGACAGAGTGCTTCAAAGGCACAAGGAACTGCTGATGTTTCTCATTTTTGTGGTGCTAGTGGGGGGGGGGGGGAGGGGCAGGGGACGGCACTCTCAGTCTAACTATACATTCATATCCAGTGACACCGAGTTCTGGAGCGGGGGAGGCAGCTGGGACTATACTGATTTCAACTTGATTAAAGGAGTTTGTATGGGATGCGAGGTTAATTCAAGTCTCACTGTAACGCCCCAAACCAGCTCCTCTCTGGCCTGGACCACTATCGCCAGAGCCAATCAATCAGGGCCCATCAGGAAATTGGGCAAATCCAAACCTCAAAGCAACCAAACATGACTTGATTGGCAGATGTATTGATTCAACTTTAGAAATGAAAGTCATTCCACAGTCAGATCCACACCCCCCCCCCATCCCACAAACCTCAAGGAACCATCAGCCAATTAGGTACCATTTTACAGTCAAGCTTCACACTGAAGGCCTCATGCCTGGCACTGGTGTCCCACTTGGATGGTAACCCCACCCCCTTCAAGTAAGCACTGGCGGGGATTGGCAGGGGGGGTTCAATCAACAAAAAAAAATAAACAAATAGAGAAATAAAGTTCTGACACCGTTGTCCGTTATGCAAAAATGTAAAGATATTTCACAGAAGGTTACATTCACCTGTAAATGCTCACAAACACAGCTAGCGGCCAAGGGGGGAGCGTCGGCGGTGGGGGGAGAGATTCCAGAAACTCGTCCCTGTTATTCACGGCCACCAGGCAGCGAAGCCCTCCATACGATGTTCAACGACCTTGACGAGCATCGGTATGGGTCGCAGTGGTCAGGCCAGCGGGGGCTGCTCTGTGGAAGGTCATGCATCATACTGCCAGCAAAGGGGGGGGGGGGTCTTGATATAAAGAATTCCCAAAAATGGGCGAATGGGCACGATGAGGGTGTGTGAGGGGCTAAATTTAGCCATGATCGCCAAAGCTGACCTCTGCAACTGTTATTGATCTTTGCACAGCCTCCATTCCCCTCCCCCTGCCTGCATACAGGCACATACACAATTCCTCCGCCGAGGTCAGAATCCTCCACAACCAGTACTTCCTGCCTGGGCTGACTGATGGGAGTGGGGGGGGGGAATCCCACCCCTGATGTGCCAAAAGCGGGACCCCTGTGCACCAGGGCGACACTCCCAAGCACCCCGCACACCGGATGGTCGTGAGCTCACGGGCCGGAAGGCTCCGGGAGCAATGCTAAGAGATGAGCTCAACACAAACAGAATTTCATTTTTCGGGACCACAAGTCATCTGCTTGGTCTGGGGCTGATGTGTCGGCCAACCCAGTTATGCTGGCATTTTGTTCCTCGCATTTACGCCCCTGAGTGCGTTACATATATCCCCTCCACGTGAGCGTGGGGCAGAAGCACACGCTCGCTGTTATATCCCGGAACATAAAAACCGGCATCTCGTCTATCTGTAGCGTTTACCCGTACCCCTAGCTTGTTCGCCGTCAGCAAGGAATTTACCAGGGAAATGAGGGAATGACTAACGCAGTCAAACCCCTCTCACTCTTAATCCTCCATCCCGTAAATGGGGCGTCACAGCACACCCAAGTATGTGAGCTGAAGCACCTTCAAACAGGTCAATCGAAGGCAATTAACACGTTGACCAATCAGGCCCCCAAATTAATGTTCACCATGACAATTTGATGACCCTCTTACATCAACAAAGTGTTGCTTCATGGTCCGAGTGTCAACCACACAACTTATCTGTCATCTACCGACATGAGTGTCAGGGTGTTTCTCAGCTTACAGACCAACGAATCCCGTTTATGCCAACTAAAATCACTTTGAAATGAGCCGTTTGTTTTTTTTTTTTTGGTTACACTTATTACAAATGCCACCAGTACAATAATCAATAAACACTTTATAATGCATTCATAAAGCATTATGAATGCTTCATCATGAATGAATGCATAATCATGACTATAATAAAAAGGTAAAACATTATATCCATGTTTACTATGCATTATGACTGCTTTATGAAGCTCTCATCTATAATGCACTTCAAATACCTTCATAATGCAGTACAAAGCATTCTTAATTCATATACTGACCACTGTAATGCATTTTGAATATGCTGTGTTGTAGATGACAGCTTTCAATGAGGCTTCAAAGGTAGAATGGACAGCCAGCTGAACTTCCCGCTACCCACGCACACCTCGGCTGCTGAACCGTAACACAAACAGCATTTAAAAAAAAAAATTTAATGAGCATTCGAAGTTTGGAGCAGCTGTGGAGCACAAAGCAGCCCCCAGGAGCTCATGGCATGGTGAAGCCCGCCTGACCCCGAATCGGTCACGTAAGCAGCACCGTGTGCAAAACCGCTTCCAGATGGGACAGAGAGGTGCACACCAAGCCGCCTGCCTACACATATGCCCACACAGTCCACGCATTCATATCTTTGTGGGGACTCTCCAGTCATTTCTATGGGCATAACCCTAATCCCAACAATGATGAGTTTAACCCCTACCCAACACTAACCTTAACCATAAGTGACCAAACAAAATATTTTTTGGCATTTGTCTTTTACCGCATTCACAGATTTCTTTAAAAAATTAATGTTTATATTGTGGGGACCTAAAAATTTGGGGAGATTTGCTCCCCACAATGTGGGAAATACAAACCCACACAAACGTACGTACACTTACGCACGCGTTTCCACAGATCCCAGCACCCCCCCCCACACTGGCGGCTCAGAATACACTGCCCAACCATCGCTCAGGTCTATACTAAACATAAAACACCCATCAGAATGGAAGGTAAGGAGTATCTCATATTATCACAGACTAACATCAGAATGTTGTATGAAATTTCAGCCGTTTTTCTTAAATATACAAAGAGCACTAAGAACACAAGCCACCCATCCATTATTCATCATGATCATCATTCTACAGGCATTTCCGAAGCAGCTTTCCCTTCACACCAGAGCTAAACTAACAGCTTCTTAAGCAGGATATACTACATACAGGAGGAAGCCCTGCCTGGCCCTTCTCACGCTGCCAATACCAACCCCCCCCCCAAGCACGCACACACGCCCCACCCCCGTACCAAGCCACTAGGTCCCCTTACCTTCCCACGTATCCATCTCATGCTTCTCGCGGCTGTCCTGCGCGTTGCCTGTCGGCCACTCGGAATATTCTCAGCTACGGGGAGGCCCCCAGGCGCGGGGATTCTGCCCCATGGCGCTCCTGGCTCCGTGCCTGCGTGTCCCTGAGCGTCTCTGTGTGTGTCCTCCACCTCTCTCCGCAGCACACTGCTCCCTGAGCACTCTCCGCCTCAGCCGGCCCCGCTGGTCAGTTTACGGGCGGGTCATGTGACCAGCAGAGTTCAAGCCCCCGGGGTCACAGGGAAGCTCGGGTCTAATGATGGCCGAGTGGAACTGATAGCCCTGTTTTCACTGCAGTTTAACAATGCAGCTCCAAATTAGCCCCCAACCCCCACTGCACTTTTAAACTGGGACCTAGATGCAAAAGTAAGGATAAACAGAGGCTCAAACTGACAGCACACTGCGACTCCAACAAATTGAGTCATTCGCTGCTCCATCATACTAACACCCTGCCCCCCCCCCCCATTACTGCCAACTGAAGGACACAGAGGTTAAGAAAAGTACAAGATAAAAATTACAAATACAGACTGAATTTATCAGAGAAGACCGGGAAAAAATAAAAACACACTCCCCAGCATTAGCATAATGGATTAGCGGACTAGAGCTCATTTGGCTATCCCCACGTGCCACATGCAGCTGCTTCCAGTGCCAGGTCAAACGCAAACCACACACACGTCCGACCCATGGCTCTCACACCACAGAAGCCTCCACAGATGTCACACCACACAGCAAATCGCAAAGGCCAACCCTCAAATCCCCGGGCTAAAAAAAGGTCATCAGTAGAACTTTCCGGAAGCCAAAGAGATGGTTAATCAAACTCCACGACCGCGTCATACTCGACCGTCCCTCCAGCTCTCGCCCTTCTTTACCGTCATCATAGTTGTCCTCCTTCATCCCCTGCGGCGGCCACTCTGCCAGCACATCTCTGTGGCCCCTGGGCTCTGCAGCGAGCGCTGGGGGGCCGGCGCTGGGGGGCCGGCACAGGAGCCTGGGCGCTCCTGACCCCACACCGCCCAGCTAGTGGGGCTTCCAGGCAGGCACTTCCCATCACTCACTGCAGCAGCCTCTGGGAGCAGAAACCCCACCCCCGATGCTAATGACCCCCCCCCCAATAAGTCGCAGATAAGAGGCTTTTCACATTCAAATGCAATGTGAGACTCGGGGTGTTATAAGAGGTGAATTTAACATTAAAAGATGGATGGGTGCAGTAGAACGTAGGAAACCTCCCCCTTTCACATGTTTTTTTTTTTTTTGGAGGGGGGGGGGTCAGAGATCCACATGCTGGCATACTGATTTTAATTCCATCCTTCTCAGTGAGGTCTTGGCCAGATGCTACCATGCCAGGGACTTAGTGTGGGGGGGCTCATACACCCAAACATTGTCATAAGAACTTTTTTTTTTGGGGGGGGGGGCACACTTTAGTAAATGAGAGATCAAGGGTGGAACAGGGCTGGCTCACTTAGCTAAACCCAGTGATCGAACGCAACTCAGGCGCATGAGTCACCAGTTACCAGGGGGGTTGGGGGGTGGGATGCAATATAAATAGCCAGGATTCCACTGCCGCCCTCCGGGCCGTCACCTGGCAAGGACCCCTGAGTTACGACCTGCAATCTTGCATTTGACTTTGAAGTCAAAGTTGAGGGGGGCGTCCTGGAGTTAGCCTGCCTATCAGGGGTCTTGCAGCGATAGGGCTGCTATCTTTGCACGGGGAGCAGTGTACTGTCTTGTGGGAGGAATGCGAGCTTGTGCAAAAGTTATCTGAGGGCCCCCCACCTCTGCAAAGGGTCAGTGTGCTTTATTTTACCTCATTATTCCCTTATGAATTTTTACAATTTTCTCACCTAAGAAAGTCTTTAATGGAACCTTTCAACAGAATTCACACACTCGTGGGATTCAGGTCACAAGAGTTACTTCATGATTTTAGTCATGTGGCAGAATTATGCGTTAAGTGTCAGAATCACCTTAGCACTCCCCTCCATTTGGTTTAAAGCCTCATTATCTGTCAGACTCAGAGTTTATTTATTTTTTTGTACTTCTTTTCTGTTTTTAAGTTTCATTCACTTCTGCTGGTTGTAAAATCGACGTCGTCGTCCTCCATTTTGAAATTCAAACTGTTCACTGGAGGTCCCTCCCTCCCATCGCGCCATATTTAAAACACGCTTACACTCACATGGGTGCAACCAGGGCCTCTTTACCTGCAGAGTCTCCCAGCTTCGAGAGCCCCAGACAGAGTCAGCCGTTATTTAAAGCAGGACACGCGTGTGCTCGCTAAAAGAGGCCATGTTAATATGCAAAGTGGTTTCTGGGAAAACCCCAGAGGAGCTTCCTTCAAAATCCAAGCCAGGCCACAAGTCCATGTGAATGAGTCCTCTGTGTGTCTACAGTTTATACGGGAATTTATACGATAAACAACCTGAACAGCAGCAAAAATGCACTTTTTGGAAGGTTGGAATTTGCCTGGCGAGCGTTTAAAAGGATTTCTGAAAAAGTTATTTGGGGTGGGCAGTTGTTAGTGCTCGATTTAGATGCTGGAGTACGAAATTATTTTGCAGACCACCGACGCAGCACTGCTTGCTGAAGGCAGCTGACCTGGTCAGACACTTATTTAAAAACAAAACTGTTAACATACGTAAAAAACATCTATGCACAGCATCTTGCAAACAGAGCATTCACGGCCAATAGTAAACATAAAAAAATAAAAATATAAATCTTATCACTCCAGGACAACACTGTCACGGTTTGATCAGCCAGTCTGATACTTGCATTTACCCATAATTCCCTGAAGCAATTCAGCTCAAGCGCTCAGTGGTACAGAAGCAGGACCCAGATGGGATTTTAATGTTATCTGCACTTGTCCACAGTTTAAAAGGTTTAGTGAGATGACTAAAGTTGGATGGCTTACTTAAGGAGAACGTGCTCGATGGGGGTTTTGCGACAGTTTGAAGTTCTAGTTTCACTTCGACTCACAGCGTAACCGTCCTCCGCACCGAGATTAGATCAGATGTAACCAAATACAATCCACACGACACAGCAAACTTTACTCTTCATTGACTACCGGTGCAAATTGGAACACAGACGGCCCACGGCGACATTGGGTTAAAGTTCAATGGTCGCGGACTATGCAGTACAGTCTCCTTCAGACACGGAACTGGCGAAATAACTTAATGTATAAGCTATCATGTCCAGACAGGCAGGCGGGTCAGCGCTTGACCTGGGGCCGACCCGACCAGGTCCAGTGGCAGGTAATGATTCCGGCACATATGCTAGTGCTCATTGGGGGTCCAAATGACGATTGTGAGAGTGTAAAAGATAAAGACATGCCTTGTGACAAAAAAAAAAAAAAAACCTGAATTTTGGCACCACTGAAGGCCCCGGATTACACCTCCATTGGGGAGTCACAGAGAGCCCCACAGCAGATGCTTACTCCCTGGTTACTCTGCCAAACAATCGGCTTGTGAGAAAGAGCTCTGATCCCCCCCCCGGATCACCCATCACATACAAACCAGAGGGCGTCCCCCCCCCCCCCGCCAAACCCGTACATTTCAAAGGGAACCTCTGGGTCTAGGGGATTAGTGGTGCGGAGGAGTGTTTCTCCTGCACGAGGAGGCCACGAAACCCCCCTGCGAGACTTCACACTGTGTCATGCCAGGGGGGTCTATGTGACTTAATAATTTAACAGACTCTTAATAATCTCTCCAAACTGAGCTGAAACATGCGGTTGATACATAGTTGTGTATAACCATAAATGATAATATTAGTTATTTTACTGAATGCTACTGTACATCCACTGTATGGACAAACATACTGGGACATCCGGCTGTTACACTTACAGGAACTTTTATGATATACCATTCTGAATCTGTAGGCATCTATATAGAGCTGGTCCCCCCTTTGCAGCTATAACAGCTGCCACTCTTCTGAGGAGGCTTTCCACAACATTTTGGAGTGTGTCTGTGGGAATTTTTGTCCATTCATCCAGAAGAGCATTTGTGAGGTCAGGCACTGATGTTGGACGTGAAGGCCTGGCTCGCAATCTCTGTTCCAGTTCAAAGGTGTTAGATGGGGTTGAGGTCAGGGCACTATGTGGGCCAGTCAAGTTCTTCCACACCAAACTCACCCAACCATGTCTTTATGGACCTTCCTTTGTGCACTAGGGAACAGTCATGTCTTCCCCAAACTCTTCTCACAAGCGCAGAAGCGTAGAACTGTCCATAACATCTTGGTATGGATTTAGAATGGGGTGTCTTAAAAGTTCCTGTAGGTGTAATGGCCAGGTGTCCCAGGACTTCTGTCTATATAGTATATGCTCTGCCAGTATCACCACACAGATGAAACACTAACACTGTCACTTTGACAGAGTCCCTTCAGTGTGTGTGACCATGCTGTCGATCGACAGAGACGTGCTCTCCCGTCACAAGCAGAGACAGGGCTCCCGGAAGCACAGAACAACCCCGGACCCCCCCCCCTCCCCTGGGCCCCCTGGGGGGGCATTCAGTACCGCTCATCCCCCCCCAACCATTGTGGCCCTGGAGCTCTCAGCGAGAGTTCAAAGGCTCATTCAGACGGGTCGGGTCTTTCTGTCGGCTAAAGAATGACAAAGATGGAGCTCATCACCCCTGGCTGAAGACAAAGCACTCTGGCACCGCCCCAGTGACCCACCCCCACCCTGACCCTCACCCCCAGCTGGCCAGCATGACCAGCATGCACACGCATATGCACAAACAAACACAAACAAACACAAACAAACACAGACACACACAGACATGTGCGACTTCGCAAAAACTAATACCGCATCATGTTTTAACACAAATGAAATTCTTTCCTCCAATAATTACGGCAGATTTAAAGAAAAATTAACAAGTCAAATTAAACAATTAAGTCTACAGACATTTTATTTAACATTTTTGCTTTTAAGCAAGAGTGGTATGAAAACCAGCTTAATTAACAAAAAACAAACAAATCTGGTTCATTGTAAACAAAACTGAATATGATTCTCATCTAAAGAGTCTCACCGAATGAATTTTGTATTTTTTTTTTTTTTTTTTTATTTTGTTTTAATCATTTTGAAGGAGTTCTCCAAGACGATGGGGTACAGGAGTCAGTGCTGACGGTGGAATCAGGCGGAGGCCAGTCTAGAATCGATCTACAGGAGCCATTTTGTACCCTGGAATGGCGGCACAAGGCGGATCAATGAGTGCCCCACCCCCCCCCCCAGCGAGTGAGATCCTGAGTCCTGAGTATTGATCCCGAGCCCCACCCAGCTGTAACGAGCCCGTGGCTCCTCAGAGGAATAGTGTGGACAGAGAATTCCGACAAAACCCCCTGATACTGCGCCAGAAGACTGCACTGCATCCCGCCGTTCTTGCGGTAAACGGTCTCTGAGAATCCCCCTGGCTTCCATGAAGAGATTAACGTGGCCGTCCGCAATATTTAAATAGATTTGCATTTCCTGTGATGCATGGGTATTATGCAAAAACGGTGACAGCTTTTTGAGAGCAGACACACCTCACAACTACACACCTAACAAAAATTAGCCCATTGAATAACATGGCCTCCGACATGCAGTAATCCCAAACACATGGTGAGGACGGCATCTCCACCATGGTGACGGCACGCAAATTCCAACCCCTGTCTCTGCCATCCAAACGCAGCCACAGCTTTAATCAGACACAATGCCCCCCTTCCCCACTTAAAATGGAGACCCGAGGTGCAAACAGTGGGACTTAATGCTGTGGGCTAAGCAGAAAACCCCTGGGTGGATGAGATGGATAGATGGGAGAGATGGATAGATACCTTATTAACCCCAAGGGGACCTGCAGGTTTACAGTAGCACAAAACACAATCATTTATAGCGTGAAAAAGACATTCAGACAGCAATAAACAGTAATGATAAATAATATAAAAACAATAAACCATAACCGTGTAAAAAATGTCAGAGAAAGTATAGCATGGAATTCCATAGAAAATAAACAGAAACACATAATACAAGGATGGACAGTGAATGGATGAAGAATATAGTGCAGTGCTCTCTCTCTCTCTCTCTACTCCATATATAACACAAGCGATCAAATTGTGTAAGAAAGGTCTGTGTGGGTGCGTGTGTGTATGTGTGCATGCATATGTCTATAGTACATGCAAAAACCTACTATTTGGACATTGCGGGGATATTTTTTCAGTCCCCACAAGGGAAAACCCAATTTTATAAAAATCGGAGACTGCAATCAAAAAAACTAAAGCTGCCAAAAGTCTCGTATTTTGCTTGGTTACTCGTGGTTAAGGTTAGAGCTGGGAAGGGGTTAAGGTCGCCATGTTGGGATTTGGGTTTTGCCCGCAGAAATGAATAGAGAGAGAAATGAAGGATACAAATACGTAATCTGTGTGTCTGGGTGTGTGTGTGTGGCTGGAGATAAGTGTAACGGTGACCGGGAGGGTGTGGGGCTGCTCCACCCAGTAGCCTGGCTGGCAGAGATCCTCAGAAGGAGACCACTAGGGGGAAAAAGACATTTACTACCAGGCCAGAGAGCAGGACGGAGCACTGCAGGTACTGGGATCCTTCTGTGGGGAATGGAAATAAACACCCCATGCTGAATTTATAGTATTATGTGTAGTGAGGGATAATTTTCATTTTGGAACATCTCCCGCCCCAAGAGATACACAAGGCCATTGTCCTGTGGCTGCAGTGGCCTCTTCAGCCAGCAGAGGGAGACAGCAACCAAAACCAGACACAGATGGAATGGCATTTATGAGCCTCCATAAATTCTCCACAAGAACTTGCCCCCCCACTTCATAAAATATGGGAATGTCACACATCTTCATGCCGCCTGCGCTCAAGCTCCCCCCTCGGAAGACTCGACCCAGCATCTGGTCATCGTCAAAGGTTATGCAGCTACTTTACAGTATTTGTTTAGCAGCAGAAGGAGAAGGGTGTGGTGGGGGGATGGGGGGGGCAGACACGTGTTATGTTGGCGAAAGCAAAACTTAATTCTGGAGACAGACGACTGTAACGTGCATCGCCTTGAACGGACACCTGATCCAGCAGAAGGGGGATGAGGGGGGAGAATGTGCCAGAATGACAGCATGATCACACACAGGTCCGCACAGTGCGCCACACGCTCTCCGAAATTAGGGGAGCACAAGTCTCTCTCTCACACACACACACACACACAGTGTAAGTCAATGGGCCTTTGGACACTCCCATTAAAACGAAGACTGGACACTGGTGACATCAGAAGCCAGTTAAGGTGAGGGGTGTGTGTGAGCCCCCTATCCAAGTCACCCTGTTTGGGCATTTATCACCGGGGAAGGACCCCTACATAGAGGTTTACAGGTTTCAACTGTTTCACTTCAGTCATCCACCCTCCATTCTCATTTCAGAATGACACCCTTTCATCTCGGTCTGCCCCTTGGCTCTGAGAAAGTAACAGTCGGACAAATTATTCCTTTTTGTTCAAAAAAGGATAAATTAGGGACTGAAATGGCATCACAGATTTTTAAAAGGCACACGGCACAAAGGTCCACTTTGTTCTGAGATGAACAGCAGCCTGCAGGATTTATTTTATTTGTAAGCTGGATATTTTTATCCAAAGCGACATTTTGGAGTGCAAGTAATTTATGTGAAGCAGCCCACACTGGCAGGACGCAGCTCTGCCCAGGCCCAGTTCACCCTCATTAATACCCTCCTGGTCCTGCATTTCTTTACAGGTTTGGTTCCTTAACCACAGAGCCCCCTGTGGACATTTGAGAAAACTCTTGGCACCTGATGGAGGTGTGTCAATCCCGCAGTAACTCAAAGAAGGGGTCAATTTCAGCAGAAGCATCCCTCACCACATACAGTGAATGATTTTACGCCCCCTAGAGACAAGGCTGTGGAATTACATGGCCTCACTGTCTATATTCCTATTTACCATGAGGTTTCCACTATGCAGGTTAACGAAGTGGAAACAGCTATGCCCCCCCCCCCACCTCACCTCCGCTTCTCTTACTGCCACATGTGAATTACACCCACATGGAAAACGTTCTTACTGTGCTTATAGTCATTTGATTTCTTTGTGCGTTGTTAAGGTGATTGCGTTGTCCGGTTGATGTAGTGGCAGTGGTGGATTAGAGCCTGACAAGGCGGTCACCCCCACCCAGCCCAGCCCAGCCCAGCCTTGCCCTCC
>JAODJW010000048.1:26745-37752 GCA_026777045.1 Hyperopisus bebe
TGCACACACACGCACTCTCACACACACACAGACACGCACTCACACACACACACGCAATCACACGCACACACACACACACACACACGCACTCACACACACATGCACTCGCACACTGACACACACACACACGCATATACAGACACTCATACACACACACACTGACACGCTCACACACACACACACACAGTCCAGCCGTTATGCAGACCTGCTTAGGAGGATGGGCCGGCCAGCCAGATAGGGATATGGTGAGGGCAAGCGTGTGTCAGACAGGACCATATGTCAGCTGCCGGAGACACACACACACACACACACACAGACACAGAGACACACACACACACACACACTGTGATCTATGGCTAAAGCCAGACCATGCTGGTTTAGCACAATGTGGAAGTACCCAGCATTCCTTGCGCCGCTCAGTGTTCTGATTCCCATGGGCAGTTGTCGTAGTAACCTTGGCAGCAGCACTCAAGTGTGAACCCATCTTTTAGCGAGGCTTTGCAAATGGAGCATGCTGTAAATTATTTAACAGTAGAAAGGGAAGAGTGCTGTCGGTATGCAAAAGTATTTCTGTGTGTGTGTGTGTTTAATGCAGTTATCCATAAGGCAATAAGTACTATCCAGGCTGAGATTCAGCACAAAATGATGTTCTCTTCCACTCATATGTCATCTCCATTAATGGATAATTACAGATCTGTTATTGGCTTTGTTGTTGCTGTGGCACTGTGTGCTATTCTAGGTCACCCCCCCCAGCCCCCCCTCCCCACTCTCCCCTGTGTCATTCATTAGCAATGCTTTGCTGTTGGAGCTGGCGTTGTGGAATGTACTGAATTCTGCCGTTCGTGGCTGGAACGAGGTGTTTGGGTGTCTGTGAGATCAAAGCAGGCCAGGGGGTGGGGGAGTGGCTGTGCATATGTGTAAGGCGGGGGGCAGGGGGGGGCGTCGAGCTATTTAACGATATACGGAGCAAACCAAACGCTCGTGGCACCTTCAGCAAGTTAGTGAGCGAGTATCTTGCATCTGCCGCTGTCAGCAGATACGAACAGGTAGACATGCATGCACTCAGTCATCAGTCTGCAGCTCCTACTGGATTCGAAGCGGGGGGTGTGGCCAGTGATCAGGGTGCTTTCCAGCTAGTCCAGTGGCTAACGGCCCATGCTCAGGTGAGCTCACCTCTCCAGCCACTCAGCTCAGCTCAGCCACAGTCCTTCCCTTGAGGAGGAGTGTGTGACATGGATGCCTTCCCCTCCTTTCCAGAGTGGGGGTGTTCCCATTGTTGTCATGTCCTTCATCACCCACCAGCGGTCAGCCTTGAATGCTTTTCCTTGTTTTTTTTTTTGGGGGGGGGGGGGCTCTTTCCTTTCTGGAGCCGCCATATTTTTTAGACTTCTTTGTTTCCTCTGAAAAATGTGCAGTTCTAATCTTTTCCACTTCAGTGACATTCAGCGCCTCCGGGGGAGTCAAATAGTGTAACGCTGGTCACGAAGAGTGTGGGGGTGGGGGTGCGGGGGGTCGTGTTGGGTTACAGGTGTGAGGTGAACGTGAAATCCCACGCACACATAGCAGACCCCTGGCCCCCGCCTGCCTGCTGCACCCCAGAAGCATGACCCTGGTGCTTTGAGGTCACATAAAGATCTGTTTTCTTTTAATTGATGTATCTGATTAATAAAACATTGAATGTCATCTTAAAGGTGCCATAGAATGAATGCAGTGGTGCAGTGTCGCCTCACATCTCCGTGTGTGTGGAGTTTGCATGTTCTCTTCATGTTGTCATGGGGTTTACTCCGGTTTCCCCTACAGTCCAGAAACATGCTGAGGCTAATTGGGGATGCCGAATTGCCTATCAGTGTGCCTGTGTGAGTGGCTGGCGTGTGAGTGTACCCTGCGATGGGTTGGCGCCCCATCCTGGGATGTTCCCTGCCTTGCACCCCTGGCCTTCGGACCCCCCACGACCCTGAACAAGATATAGAATGGATGGATGGATGGATGTTACAATGATCAAAACAAAGTTATGTCTAAGTTAATGTTGTGCCTAGGCTGATGTGGGAGTAGCCGTGATGATGACCGTCCCCAGACCGAAAGTATAAGCTAGATCTTACAGTTACTGTGGCAAAGTAGAAGGAGTATACTCTAAAATAACAATAAAAATTTGACTATGTTGGTCAAGTATCACATGCTGTACAGACCTATATGTGCTATACTTGTACACGACTGGCAGCCCAGTAGGTTTGTTTACACCAGCATCTCCATAAACACATGAGTAATGCTTTGCATTTTGATGTCGTGAGGCCACAGGAATGTTGGTCTCTCTGAGCCATTGCAGTGCCTTGCTGTAAACCAGCCAATCAGGGTAGAGTTCATCAACATATTAATGAGCCCACCAAATAAGGGAAAACTGCCTGCTTCATTCTAGTGCCAAATAATTGAGTGTAAATGGGCCTGTAAAACTGCTCCTAGGCATTTTAGACCAAACCAAGTTCACATAAATTCTACAGCCCTGGAAAAAATTGAGACCACTGTATATTTTTAAACAAATCTGCGTTTTTAAATCCTGATTTAACTGTGGTTCTGCTGGCAGAAGGCTATACTGAGGAACAGGTTGCTTCCAGGTTCAAAATTTCTAAGGCATTTTTTGTTTGTTTTTGACTATTGTATTTTACGGTTAATTGACTAAAAGACATTAAAATACAGTAAGTCATATAGTTGTTGATTGAGATGACTAACAATCCACCATGTCTTAACAGTGCAGACTGTAATCAATTAATGTTTATATAGCGCCTTTCATAACAGTCAGACTGTGTTGATTCTTCTTAGTGAAAGTACACTGGTACATAATTTCTACATTATATAGACTGTGCCTTTATCATATCATTACTGCATTTACTGTATGTTAGTGTTATTTTAGGTTTTATATGTTATTTGGTATGATTTGTTAGGTTATTTTTGAGGTACGGAGATTTTCCCACATAAAGGTAATTTCTTCTTTGTTTTAAGGCATTTTAGCTAATGAAAGGTTTTATAGGAACACTCTACTTTTGAATAGCAGGGAAATCCTTATTTACCCCTTTGATTTTGCATTAAACTTCAGTAAATAAGCCTAATATTCATTAGGTCATACTGGAGAGCCCACTGTACCCTTTGTGCTCCGCTTTAATCCACACTTTTGTTTTTAGATTTGACATCAGGCATGTGGTTGGTCATTTACATATATTCCGGTTCCTCTTACAGAGCTTTCAAAATAGTGTATAATTGAAATATCAACATTACATAAGAGCTGCAAACACTGTGACTTTCTGAGAACCTTGGGTGAGCGAATCCCAGAGTGGGGGGGGGGGGGTGATTTCAGGGTGGTAACTGGGTGTACCGTGTCTGGTGTCTCAGAGCCGATAATCTTAGGACAATGTCCTTTGTTCCCGCCCCTGGCCCCCTACTCATAGGGGGTATCTGACAGCAGGACAGTATAGCATTTGTTCAAACCACATTAAAGGCCTTCTGCAGTTGGAGATCCTGAACAAAAAGCATCTCCTTATAGGCAACACGGGGAGCAGCTCAAGCCCCCAGTACATGCTGTACCTCAGGCCTGCCTAACCCTGCTCCTGCAGACCTACCTCCCCGCAGAGCCTAGGTGCTGGTACATAATATCAGTCCCCTAGTGCATGCTGTACCTCAGGCCTGCCTAACCCTGCTCCTGCAGACCTACCTCCCCGCAGAGCCTAGGTGCTGATACATAATATCAGTCCCCCAGTGCATGCTGTACCTCAGGCCTGCCTAACCCTGCTCCTGCAGACCTACCTCCCCGCAGAGCCTCAGGCACTTCAGTAGTGTCTCAGCATTACAGCAGCTATGATGAAGCTAAGCTGGCTCTAACAGGACTGGGCATCCCTGCTCCCCCTCCACGTTAGCGCTGAGCTGGCAGACCTGCTCACTGGGATATTTCCCCTTGATTTTTAATGTTCTACTCGCTTGGTGCAACTGACCTCTGTGTAGCTGTGTTTCTCCCAGAGGGCTCTAACGGTGTCTCACTCGCGGGTCTCGAGTCTGCCTAGCCTTTTCCACGGCTCTTTGACACAGCTCTAGCTCTTCAGATCTCCTGGCACTGCGGACTTTTAATTACAAAGAAATGGGTTGAATTATGGTCCTGGTTAATGCTATCTCAACAGAGTAACCATATCCATATGTCAGGCACATGTAACATGCTATATTGCTTCTATTTAAAACTGTTTTCCTTCAAATTTGTGGGGGATGGGGGAATTGGGGGTGAGAGGGGGTATAGCTTCAAAGCTGTACAGAATCCAGGCTTGAGAAAGGAACTGGGGACTCTAGGCTGGGGGAGCTATGGTCCAGCTCAATAGCCATTTAGGTATATTACAAAAGCAAAATGCAAATTCCACCCTCAGGTGGTCCATCATTGCCTCATCCCAAGCATTCCAAAGATCTTGACTGGATGGGTCTGTCCAGTCCCCTTCCAGATTCTGGGATCTCTGAGAACACCATCATGAAATGCATCCTGTAAACACTGTGAAATGCTATCATGTAGTCACCTGGGGAACCTCACGCCATGAACACATAGTAAATAGAGTATATAGTGAATAAATGGCAAGTAAACACCATGTAAAGGTTCACACCAGGCTGGCTGAAGGACACCGGGATGTCAGAAGTTCATTGATTTTACTTAATACTCAGTCTTCACATTTCCTGGAATACATGACCAAGGTTCCTCACGAGTTCCTCTGTTATGCTCACTGGTTAAAGTGGTTATGTCTGAGAAGCTTTACCTGAAGCACACACGCTTTTAGGGTAGCAGCCTGGACAGTGAGTGGGATGATCTGCAAGATGGAGCAACAAGGCTGTAATAAGCTCTATGCTCCTGCCTTTTTCTCCACTGGAGCTGCTTCTCTCGCCACCTGCTTCCGGAAACAAGCACCACGATGTGTTCGCTGTTGCAACACAGTTCAGTCTGTAGGGGAGGGATGTATTACTCTCGTTCACGTGGTCCAAGACAAACAGCCGCGGAGGACTGGAGTGTCTCCGGTTGCCTGAAGAACAGGTCGCCTCTTGCTCTGCATTTCGTGGGATCCATTGGGGAGTCTGTGGAGGCCAAGAGCATGGCGTGTGGTAGAACACGGGGGTAGTTTGTGTTTTGTTAAAGTGATGGCAACTCAGACAGGCTACTTGTGAGTGGGAAGCGACCCGCCAGCGGTCATTTCCGTTTGCATGCAGTCCCCCCCCCCAGGCACTCATGTTTTCTGCCTCACTGAGCCCAGCTGCGGCTTCCCCACAGCAGGCTCTAATAAATTCACCGAGCGGCGGAAGAATGCGGCACCGGGTTCCACTTAGCTTGTTTGCACAGCTGCTGAGAATGACATCACCACGTGCCCTCTGGAAGCAGGCGGGCCACAGCCCTCGCTTCACTGGCTTCCTCTGGGGGGCTGGCCGTGGAGACTGTGCTAGCCCCTCTCTGGAGGTGGGGCTCCCCCCTCCATGCCTGATGGTACTTGATCCCACAGAAAACACTCACTTCTTTCTCAAATGGAGACGGTGCATGTACTAACCGTCGCAGCTGACTTAAGGAATCTACTCCGTAGTTCTGGGCACGGTGCTCCCCAACCCTGCGCTTGTGCCCGGCCAGAAGGGGGCACCACCATTGATTGTGGCTAGTGGTTGCTCGCTCGCATGTTTTCTTCCACCAACGAACTTCAAATGCGGAAGCTGAGAGCCGGCCGTTACTCTGCCATGTTGCCCTCTGGCTGCCATTTTGTAGTCGTGTATTTAGGTACCTGGTTGCTCTCGGGTCTCGGGTGTGAGTCTCCTCCTTTAATGAGCGGTGGGTGTTAAGATCGACCCCCTGCAGCAGGTTATTAATATTTGACGCGTTTATGGCGGATGGGCAGCCGCCACGCACCAGATGCACTGGCTCTTTTATATGGACAATGGAGACACAGTAACCGGCCATATTCTGCAGAGCGCCATCCTGTGGTTGGTACTAGCCAAGATAACTTAACTCACAAATGATTTGGCTTAATTCCAGGTTCCACCTGTTCACTGGCCTTTGGGTTCACTCAGTGACTCAGTGCTTTGCGTTCTACTAACTGTTATAAGGGCCGAGTGGCCTCCTCTTATTTGTAAATTTCTTATGTTCATATGTAAGGAGACCTGGGACAGACTCCAGGTCCCCCCCAGCCGTGACCCTGGTAAGCGGTTAGACGGATGGAGGATATTAAGCTTGGATTTCTGTTTCAGTGACAGATTAAATGTGATGCTGTTTCTAGTCAGTTTGTTTTAGTGGATTTAGCTCAGTGATGCCATGAGTAAAAAAACGTGTTCTTATATGCCACACTGTTTGATCAGACACCGATCGAGGAATAGCGCCCCCTGTTGGGCTGGGAGATGGGGGAGTGAGGTTGGCAGCTGGGAGTCCTGCCAGAGTCAGTCTCTTTATGGCATCTTTCCTGTGTGACTCCTCTTTTCTCTCTTCTCAGTGCTGCTTCCCTTTCTGTCTCAGCTCGAAAGGTGACTTCGCTTTTGCCCATTTGCAGGGGGATTATGTTTCGAGTGCAATTCCGAACAGCCCAACGTGACTTAAAATCCACAGTGAGAAAATTACTTTTTTTTCTGTCTGCCGCTCCTCCTCCCCCATTCGCTGTCTCATCCCCGCCTCGAACAATGGGGCCCACCGGTGAAAGGTCTGTGTCCTTCTCTGCTTCTTCTCAGGCAGCTCTTTTGAGGCCTGTGGAAAAAAAGCAGAGGCTGTGATGGAAGCCCCCCCCCCCTCGGCCCCCGCCCCTTTATTGGGTCCTCAGGCACTGGGGGCTGTTTAATCAGAGACAGAAACCAACCAGCCTTGACGTCGCATTCCTTAAAGGCTGCTGGACGAAAGCAAGGTCAGACTCTCCATTTAGAACACGGACACTCTGACAAGGGGGTGGGCCTTCATGAATATTTGATAGAATGTGCTGCTGCATCCAGGAGAGCGGTGTGTGTGTGTGTGTGTGTGTGTGTGTATGTGTGTGCATGCTCCTGCAGCGAGTCGCAGATGTGTGTGTGTGTGTGTGTGTGCATGCTCCTGCAGCGAGTCGCGGGTGTGTGTGTGCGTGTGTGTGTGTGTGTGTGTGTGTGTGTGCATGATCCTGCACCGAGTCGCGGGTGTGTGCCCATGTCTCTGTCTGAGGGAGAATTGGGGACAGACAGCAGAGTGTCTGTTTAATGCATGAAAACATGAGCCCCCAGCAGCATGGCCCTTGAAGCCCCACCCCCTCATGGGCCTCAGAGCCCCGCCCCCAGCTTGACCCTCAAACCCCCACCCTCACACCCTGACCCTTGAGGCCCTACCCCCCACTCCAGCCCCTGAATTTCTCCCCCTCAAACCAGTCCTTGCAGACAGGCTATCTGAATGCTGGCAACCTGTTTTTTTAGCTGAGAAGATCAGCTTGCTGATGTGATGGTGAGCATTAGCACCCCTGTGGTCATGGTCCACCTCTCACTTTGTTTGGAGCAGGGCAGGGTGGGCACAGTTGTGGTTGGGCGTCCAGCACTAGGACAGGGTGCCAAAACACCAAAACTTCGCATCACTTTCTTTGCAGTACACCCACATTCCTCAGTGTCTGTTGTGCTCTTTAATTGAAATATCAGACCAGCAGAGACACTTCTACCATCATCTGCGTTATGGTTAGGCTGGGGGGCTCTTGCCCCACCTCCTGACAGGTGCCTCGTTCACCTTCCACGTATCCAGCTGTCCAGCTGTGTGTGTGCATGCCAGGGGCGGGGGTGTCCCCTCGGTGGCCCACCCCATGATCCTCACCTAAGTGCCCACCTGCATCACATTAGCGTTAGTGTAATGAGCCTCCGCAGTGCTGGTCATTTCCGGCCACTGTGGCCTGAGATTTAAACGTGGGACTGGAGTCACTGCCTGTACAGCCCCTCCCCAGACGAGGCCCAGCTGGCTGGCGGTGTGGCTGTGCACTCATAAAGCCACCTCGCTGTAGGACACTCTCTCTCTCTCTCTCTCTCTCTTTCAGCTAATGTTTGACCTTGTTCCTGTTTTTCCTTTTACCTCAGGGACACTTTCCTGTGTCTTTTTTATTTGGTAAAAGTGGACACCCCCCCCAGTAAAGTCTTAGTCTTGTCTCAGTATTTTTTCCTCCCAACCCCATTAATCCTGGCATTTTGCCCTTTCCCTGCCCAACCCCCCCCCCCCCCAGCCTGCATTAGTTTTTGCTCTTCATCACTGAAAAGAGATTGATGGGTGGCAGTCCTTGGGGAGTCATGCAGATATACGTCCCCTGGAATGAGCCCCCCCCGGCTTTCCTGGGATCAGGAGTCCAGGAGCCCCGATCCAAAGAGAAAAAAAATGTTAGCGGCCTGGGAGAGAAGGCAATGCATCGACTATGTGCTGAGTCGGGGGGGGAGGCCGGGCTGACACAGAGGCAGAGCTGAGTGCGGTGTAGCCGTGCATGATGCTGGGCTGGGGGGGGTGGGTGTTTTATGTCATTATTTCAACAGTTTACAAAGCTGACTTACTGATTTTATTTGTTTCTGCATTGGGCACACAGGCAGCTGACATTGTTTTTCTGCTGTATGTCCTTTGTGCTTGTGAGG
The DNA here is from genome assembly GCA_026777045.1 of Hyperopisus bebe. Lineage (NCBI taxonomy): Eukaryota > Metazoa > Chordata > Actinopteri > Osteoglossiformes > Mormyridae > Hyperopisus > Hyperopisus bebe. The sequence goes on from JAODJW010000048.1 coordinate 35,341, forward strand.
CTCGCTGAAGCTGCAAGGACATTAGCTCAAATAGCAGAAAACTGATTTATTTGCTTGAATCTTCAGATGAATCCCGCAGTGGTTGCCCACTGTGTGCGGATGCTTTTCTGTGTATGTTTGTCTGCGTGTGTGTGTGTATTTGTCTGCGTGTGTGTGTGTGTGTATTTGTCTGCCTGTGTGTGTGTTTGTCTGCCTGTGTGTGTGTATTTGTCTGCGTGTGTTTGCGTGTGTGTGTGTTTGTCTGTGTGTGTGTGTTTGCGTGTGTTTGTCTGTGTGTGTGTGTGTATTTGTCTGCGTGTGTTTGTCTGTGTGTGTGTGTGTGTGTGTTTGTCTGCGTGTGTTTGTCTGTGTGTGTGTGTGTGTTTCTGTGTTACCTCTGCTGCAGTCAAGGTAGAGGAAGAGCAAAAGAGAGAGAGAGGGAGAGAGGAAGAATGAAAGAGAATGGGAAAGACAGAGAGAGAGCGCAGGTGATAGAGAATAAGAGAGCAGGAGGGAGAGGACAGAGAACAAAGACCCTAATCAGTGCATCCTGCATAGGAGAGTGTGTCTGTGTTGCACTGTGTGCCACAGTCTTCTTGGCTCAGAGATGAGGCCCGTCTTCCTGCCCGTGTCCAGGCAGCATACTTATGGTAAGGAGGTCTGTGGACCTGGACAATGGCCAGGCAGGCATGCCTATGGGAAGGAGGTCTGTGGACCTGGAGCTCTGATGCAGATGGGGCGAAGCGGGGATGGGGGTGCCTGATTTCTCCTCTACTGGCATTTCCACTCCGCGGTTCCCCTCCTTTCTATCCTTATTGTCCCCGCCCCATCTTCCCCGACCCTGGCAATGCTCTGTTATCTGTTGTACTGTATGATGGGTGGAGTGGGAGGATCCATGGTCCTCAGTGGGAGTCACACAGTGACATGAACAGCAAGGCTGCCAGCCTGGTTATAGCTGAGCGGGGGCAGGCTGTAATGACCTGGCCCACATAGGTAGGGTGACATGTGAAGTCACCTGCCCAGTGGGTTAGAAGGAGTTTGCTGGGGTTATGTTGTGGGCTCTTTGGGATTTGGGCTCTTTCCTGTGGAGTTAAGCCACCTGTGAGGTCTTCAGTTAAGAAGTTAGAGCTGGTGCAGAATGACTCGCTGCCCCTGCTGATTCGGGGACACAGATCAACTCTGTCAGTGGCACAGCGCTGGGCTGGAGAGAGCAGGGACCCGTTAATGACAGGCCGTTTCTGTCACCTGTCCCAGTTCTGCTCTCGAAGGGGAACAGTCGGGCACTTGCGGCCCGGAGAGGTGAGAGGAGGTCTGGCTCCGCCCATTTGGCAGATGGTGGAATCGCACACCCCTTGGTGTGTCCTTGCCAAAAGACGTCGCCTCGCTTGCATTCGAAAGAGGCCTGTTTAAAAATAGGCTTCTGATTACACGCAGTCGGTTTGCTGTCAATTTGAAAAAATAAATAGTGTAAACAAATCTGATGCAGAGGTATAATTAGTGTCTGCGCAGACATGTGCTGCCGGGCTGTTTGTTTGCTTTGTCCGCATGCAGAGCGATCCGATCCGGACCGAGATTCCAGCTCAGCACCGCCGCTTCCTGATGCCTGGTCATTAGAGATAATTGCTGGGATCGCGAGGCTCATAAAGGACGGTTATAGTCGCCAGTCCTGTCCACCCGCCGCTCCCTGCTCTGCAAGATCACTGTTGGTGAAAGATGTCACCAAACAGCAGAGACTCTGTCTGTGTAAATAAAACAGCAAAACTCCGTGGACCAGAAGCAGGCCGGGGTCATGGGATATGAGAGGCTCTCTGGCTATCACAGGCAAGCTGGTGTGATTTATCAGACGTTGCCCTTGTGTCTTAGCCGGTGAGAACGTTGCACCCAGGGGCAGCACAGAGAGAAAGAGGAGAGAAGAATAGCTGCAACAGCTGCAGGCAGATTGCTGCGGCCTCCGAGCTGCAGGTGGGAGATGGGGGGCTGGGAGGGGGGTACGCAGACAAAAGGCGCTCAGTTCAGTCATCTTCTCTGTCTCCTCCCCTTTTTTAGGTGGCACAAAAAACCCTTTATGATTTATCTGGTACGCTGCAAATTAATGTGTGTTTGATCCTAGCAGGTTCTGGCAGAGATCGTTTTACTGCGGGGGAGGAATTGGGAAACTCAGCAGCGAGCATGCATGTGTGCGTGTGTGTGTGTGTGTGTAAATATGCACATTTGTAATGGATAATGTCCAGCTGAGTCAGTATTTGGGTGTAGGTGTGAGCTGTGAGTGTGTTGTTAGGTAGGCACTCTACTCTGGGTCCTATAGGTGTGAGCTGTGAGTGTGTTGTTAGGTAGGCACTCTACTCGGGGTCCTATTGGTGTGAGCTGTGAGTGTGTTGTTAGGTAGGCACTCTACTCGGGGTCCTATTGGTGTGAGCTGTGAGTGTGTTGTTA
>JAODJW010000048.1:78376-118172 GCA_026777045.1 Hyperopisus bebe
TGCAATTATGAGGGGGTCCTTGGAAAAATTTCTGCTCCATTAGGGGTCCCCAGCCCAAAAAAGTTTGAGAACCACTGCTGTAAACCTCTCATCTTAATAAAGAAAGAAGTTGCTGTCCGACGACCCATGAGCTGATTTTTAGCACCGGTATATTAATCACATTGATGAGGATAAAAGATTACAAATAGTATCATATCAACGGTATAATATCGCCGTTACAGTTTTATTACCGCTTCCTTGTTCATTTGCTTATGTCACGGATGATGATGGACTCGAATTTCCAGAATGCTTTGCGGGACACGGCCTCGTAGACAGCCAATGGCGGCGTCCCGGGGGCGGTTCCGTCACTGCGAATGAGCTCGCTGTCCGCGGCGGCGCAAAACAGACGCAGAAATCCGCTAAGACCGAAGCGCTCAGTCGTGCTCGCTGGGTCAGTATGTGCATTTTTCACTTTAATATTTTATGAGGATACCGTCGAGTAGCTCGCAGACTAACACCGCGGCGCATTTCAGACGGCAGCACGTACGGCAGTCGGCATGTTAATTAGGCTGTCCCGAGTGAGGCTCTCTCCATTAGCCAGTTAGCTAGCCTCCCGGTGCTGGCGGCGGCGGTGGGTGCCGCCGTTAAACTTATATAACTCTGCCTTACGGGCTGCCCTCTTAGGGAGGGAAAAGGACTATTCTTCTGCCCCTTTAGTCCTATAGTTCGCTTGCCCGATGTCTGCTAGCCGGACAGCTTCGTGTAAGAAGCGTTTGTTCTGCTCCCCAAAACTTTAGTTGTCACCAACTTCAGACATTCGCTGGATAGTGAGGCTTGACGGGGGGCATCTCCGGCCCGGCGTCTCCTCCGGCTGTGTGGCCTTAAAATCCGCCAGGTCGGCCGTTGTGAGGCGACCTGCAGCTTGTCCCTCGATGTGTGTGAGGCTGTGCGGTTCCCGAGGACCGCTGGGGTGAGAGCGGTGGGTGTTTTATGCCGGTTACTTGGAGTTTGTGGTGACCAGCAGCTAGGCCGAGCTGTCGTGCTCACTCACAGCTACATACTGCATGTCCCAGTTTTGGTTCGCCCATAAAAGTTACTTAGTCAGGCACTCAGGCTGTAGGTGTCATCCGCTAAATCGTGACTAGTCAGGACTCCGGCAGGAGGACCCGTCCTCCCGCGATGTGCTGACTGCAGGCTGGTCCGTTTTAGCTGTACAGATTCCCGGCTGAAGTATCCCACTCCTTCGAGTTACTGTATTATGTCCTTGCTGATTATATGTTGAAAGTAGTTCGCAGAAACAGGAATCCATGTAAAAATATCAAATATAGTTACGTGGATTGTAATAACGGTGTGTTGGGAGACAAGTGACAGCTGGTTTAAAAAAAAAAAATCACTGAACATTTTCTCTTTACATTTTCAGGGGTTTAAAATGAACATTCATATTAAGCGAAATATTAGTAAGCAGGAGAGTGTGGGGGAATGTAACTCTGGCTGGTGAAATCTCAGCCAGGGGTATTGACAGGGCATTTGTGTAAATGCTGCAGATGAGATGTGTCCTGACTGCAAAGTGTGTGGATTTCACTCCAGTTAGATAATATGCAGAAAGAACCATCCCCTAATGGTAGAACCATTTATGGGTGAAATTGGGGTTTACACAGATGGTGCACATGTTTTTAATGCACTGATTAAACTTTATTGCCACCAAAAGCATCTTTGTAGTGAAATATCTTGGCCAATCAGCCATGCCCAATAAACAAATCCGTTGCTTTGCCGTTTCGAGGGTGGTGCTGATTTCGATGGTGTGCTTGAACTCACTGCTGATTGCATGCTTCATTATTGGAACCATTAGTCATCGATTGTAATGACCTTGCTGTGACTTTGCATGGGATTCACATGGTCAGATTATGCAGATATGAATGTTAAAAATGTTCCCTATGGCCTGACTTGGCTGGGCGAGGTTCCTGTGCACTTTACCTCACCTTATATTCATTTAGGTCAGCTGCACTATGACCTCCTAGCCCCAGCCTGTGTTAACCATCAACCGCTGCTGACTGCATGACGCCTCGTGGCCAGTGGGACTTTGCTTTACAGCTGCTGTGTTTCGTCAGTGAAAGAGCTCACTTTTTATTTGCCCCTCCCCAGCTGGAAGTGTCTCGTCCAGAGCACCCTGAGCTATGGCCTCTGCTCCGTTACCAGTGTATAACTCAAACTCTCTGGATATAAGCTCCTGCAAAAACGTAAGTACCCGCTTCTCCCTGAGTGTTATTGAGACTCCTGCAGCATGGTGTCACTGTCGGGCTGGGAAAGGGTGTGAGCCGAGTGTGGGAAGCGAGACGTGCAGTGCCGTGCAGGCAATGCGGCGCAGTGCATCTCTGCTGCTGCATTATCTTCTGTTTACCTGTGACAGTAAAAATAAAGTTGCTGGAGTGGCTGCGACTGTTCCCGCTGACGCCGCGTAATTCTATTCCCGTCAGCCACCGTGCTGGGGGCACCGACTCATCGTTGCTGCATTTATTCTCTTATCAGCCAGGATGATCTCACTGTGGGGCCGCTGACCACATGCTCTCTCTCCATTCGTCACCGCACCAACTGTGGCTTTCCCCAGGCTGTCACTCTGCCTCCAGAGCGCAGCACCTTTGCATCCAAATGTCACATTTTTGCCTTGGAAAATATTCCCCTCTAGTGGCTCAGGGACAGTTTCCTTTATGTGTTGTACAGGTGTTGAAGGTTAACCAGTGTCGAAAATGAATGATGATCTCTGTTCTCTGAACTTAAACTTGATGTGCCATTGCTGTCGTTTTCACCGGTTAGTCCTAAAGGGACGCGCATCCTTGGTTGGCTTTTGCCGCTGTGCAGTGAAGTGTCTGCACTGGCGACACTGTGCAGTGAAGTGTCCGCGCTGGCGACACTGTGCAGTGAAGTGTCCGCGCTGGCGATACAGGCCTGCACTGAGGTGGCTCACAGGCTACTGGGTCTTCATCCATTCCAGTCCCTGGTACCCAGTGTGAGAGGGACTACGTTTTGTGCTGCGCCTCTCACCTTATAGCTACCTGTTAGCTGTCTGAAGAACCAAAGAGCATGACATTACCCAGAAGCCCCCAGTGTGTGGTCACGCACTGTGTGGCATCCTGCTCTGCGGGCAGCCATGCTTTCCGCTTCATTGATCATTGACTGTGCTGGAGAAAGTGCTGCTGTGCAAGGCTGCTGTACACATTTTTATATGAATGTGATAAAGGAGAGATGTTACAAAGGACAATGGAGCAGCAAATGGATCCGCTGGGATCCGCTGGGAGCAGATCCCTCCAGGCTGTGGCTGTGCCATATGGGATCATTTCAGTTTTAATCTCCCATTCTTTTCTTCTCTCTCACACCCCTGTGTGACTGTAATGCAGCATCCTTAAGCAGAGTTGAGTAGAGCCCTTACTGGTCGGTATTTTTAGTCCTAATTGTGTAAGGAGGCTTTTTCTTAAAAATTTTTAAATCATTGTAGGCGTCAAGGGAGAGCCTTAGGATGGAGCTGCTCAGTGACGCCCCCTTGCTGCCCGGGGAGGAGAGGGTGATCGGTGAGTATCTCTCGTGGCCTCTGTGTTTAGTTGTGGAGATGGACGTTCTTCAGAAGGTGGAAATCACTGATTTGGTTGACCAGTACGTACAGCGGTCGTGTGTTGTGGATCTAGACTCAGTGGAGTGATGGTTAAATTAAGGTATGGGGGTGTCTGTAAATCAGTACTGACTCCTCTCTCTCTCCTCAGACAAAGACATCATCTACATTTGCCCCTTCAGCGGGGCAATAAAGGGCAGAGTGTTCATCTCCAACTACAGGCTGTTCTTCAGGAACGTCGATGCTGTGAGTCTCGCTTGTGGTGTTTGTTTCTGACGCGTCCACATTTCCATGCGCAGTAAACGAATGCATTTTATTGTAAGCGGTGAGTCGGACTTCACTGTGATCCGCTTGTTCACTGCGCAGTATAGACCGGACTCATTGAAAGTCAGGCCTCGGTGTTTAAGCTCTGTTGGAGTGTGTGGGTGTCAGTGTGGCTTCGCTCCTTCCCATCACCTCTGGCCTGTAGTGTGCAGCGCTTAACTGGTTCTCTTCCTCTGCCGGGCAGGACCCTGCGGTGACTCTTGAGGTGCCACTAGGAGCCATAAGTCGGGTGGAGAAGATGGGTGGGGCTTCGAGCCGCGGGGAGAATTCCTATGGGCTTGACATCACGTGCAAGGTCCCGCCCACTCTCTGCTTTGGGCCAACCAATGGGAAAGCAGCAGCCCTAGCACTCGGCCCAACCTGTGCCCATTTTGTGTGCCTTGCAGGACATGAGGAATCTACGATTTGCTCTGAAACAGGAGGGCCACAGCAGAAGGGACATCTTTGACATCCTGTTTCGATACGCCTTCCCCCTTTCCCACGGACTGGTCAGTCAGTCTGCCCCCTGTGGCTTCCCATTGGTTACTGATGAGCCACACAGACACAGATACAGACAGACAAACATACACACACACCTGTAAACATGCACATGCTCCTTAGCAAAATGCATCTAAGCACCGTCGTTTCCTGCCGCAGCAGCAGGCATGAGATGTGGTCATTTGATGAGTGTCACATGACTCCTCGGCTCTCCTCCTTTCTTCACAGCAACTGTTTGCTTTCCTGAGCCAGGAGAAGTTTCTGGAAAATGGCTGGAACGTTTACAACCCCATGCAGGAATTCAGGCGACAGGTGGGGCTCTTTTGATATTGTGACCCTCCCCACCCGTTCTTCGTATATGTGTGTTTTCCCGGCTGTTATTTTTGGTGACTCAGTCAGTCCACAGTGAGGTTTCACATTCAGTTCACTTTTAGCTCCTTGATTATCTTTACATAAATGTTTATTTCTCCTGCTCTTCTGTGTGGCATTTAATCTTCCCTTTTTCTTCTGTTGATGATGCTGTGTTTCGCTTCCTCTCTTCATATTCTCCTGCTCGACTTCCTCTTCTCAGCCTTTGTTCTCGTGCCCCTAGGGCCTGCCTAACGATCAGTGGAGGATCACCTTCTTAAACAGCACCTACGAGCTTTGTGACACCTATCCCAGCATCCTGGTCGTCCCGTACACAGCCTCCGACGAGGACCTGCGCAGGGTGGCCACCTTCCGTTCTCGTAGCCGGATTTCCGTGAGTCCCACACGCTGCTGTCACTCTGCGAGACCTCTTCATGACCACCTCCTTACCTGCACCCTCCCCTTACTTCCCCGGTCCCAGGTGCTGTCGTGGATACACCCAGAGAACCAGGCCGTGATCACACGCTGCAGCCAGCCACTGGTTGGCATGGGGGGGAAACGTAACCGTGACGACGAGCGCTACCTAGAGCTCATCCGCGCCACCAACAGGATGACCAGCAAGCTCACCATCTTCGATGCCCGGCCCAACGTCAACGCTGTCGCCAACAAGGCAGGAGCTGATCGGGGGGACTGATCGTGTCTGCGTGTCTGTGTGTGTGTCTGCCTGTCTGTCTGTCCGCCTGTGTCTGTGTGCTTGTCTGTCTCTCCCTCACTCCCTGTCTGTCTCTCTCTCTCCTTCACTCTCCCCCTCTCTCTCTCTCTCTCTCTCTCTCTCTCTCTCTCTCTCTCTCTGCTTCCCGCTCTTTATGGGCTTCACACTGCTTGCAGGCCACAGGTGGTGGGTACGAGGGTGAAGATGCTTACCAGAATGCCGAGCTGGTGTTCCTGGACATCCAAAATATCCATGTGATGCGTGAGTCGCTAAGGAAGCTGAAGGACATCGTGTACCCCAACGTGGAGGAGTCCCACTGGCTGTCCAGCCTGGAGTCCACGCACTGGCTAGAACACATCAAGGTACCTGGGCGATGCCGGGGCTCCCTGCATGCTGGCTGAAGCACTGCTTCCTCGCCGGCTGCTTCGGATGCTGAGCTCTCTCATCTGAAATTGTCATTGTAGCCCAGGCACTAATGCCTGATGCAGTGGCTCTCGAGTGTAAGCAGGAACTAGCCTGGTTTATTCAGAAGCTCAGGCGTTTCGCTTGTGTTTTTGTCCATTAGCTGGTATCTGTTGCAGTTCTTACAGGGAACCTGAATTTCAGTGGGTTCCATTCCCCATATTCTCTCTACTACAGCCAGCTGCCGCTATGCATTGCTAAGCATTATTGTGGTAGATGTAAGGAATGCTGCCTTCCATTTAGCTGCTATTTCTAAGCGTTGGTGAGTGTGTACACCCACTGCCCAGGCCCATGGTCTCCCCCACTGACCTCCCCGTTTACCTCCCGCCCCCAGCTGGTGCTCTCGGGGGCCATCCAGGTGGCAGACAGGATCTCGTCAGGCAGCTCGGTGGTGGTGCACTGCAGTGACGGCTGGGACCGCACTGCGCAGCTGAGCTCGCTGGCCATGCTCATGCTGGACGGCTACTACCGAACACTGAGGGGCTTCCAGGTGCTGCTGGAGAAGGAGTGGCTCAGCTTCGGGCATAAGTTCGCGTCTGTGAGTGACTAACGCCGCCCTGCTGGCCGTAGGGAGTCGTGCTGAGATGTTGTGCTGAGATGTTGTGCTGAGATGTTGTGCTGAGATCGGCAGGCGCCTTGCGGTGGAGGTTAACACAAAGCATCCATTAAAGCAAATAAAGATTACGAGGATGGTAGTGCTGATCCTGCCTTCCGGCGCACTGCACATGAGCACGGTGTCTGCGAGGCGTGTTCATCCCGTGTTGCTGTGATACTCATTCCTACCGGGTCCATCCCCCCGCCCCCCCCGTAAATTTGTGCTCTGTAAAGTTTGTTGGAAAGAGTGATTTTGTTCTTTGTTGTCCTTTATCCACATGACCTCGTTTGGCTTCTCCTGCTAACCCTAACCCCCCCCAGCTCGGCGTGGGGGAGCTTCCCCCACCCTGTCCACACCATCCTGAAAAGTGAACTGGGCATGGAGCTGCCTGCAGTGAGTGGCTGTGCATCTGTGCAGTCACATCCTGCCTGGTCTCCTTGCTGCCTGCACTTCCTCAGGGCTTGTGGGAGGGGCGAGCGTGCGAGGGGGGGGCCCTGATCGCCTCTCTGTGTCCGCAGAGGATCGGCCATGGAGATAAGAACCACGCTGATGCTGACCGCTCTCCCATCTTCCTGCAGTTTGTGGATTGTGTTTGGCAGATGACCAAGCAGGTGAGATGCCGAGCTCCTCGCCCTCCCGACCGCGTCCGCGCTCCGCGCCCTCCCGACCGCGTCCGCGCTCCGCGTATAAGCCCCTGCGGCTAGGTAACGGTTTTCCGGCTTTTCAGTTCCCCACAGCGTTCGAGTTCAACGAACACTTCTTGGTAACCCTGCTGGATCACCTATACAGCTGCCGCTTTGGGACGTTCCTGTTCAACTGCGAGAGCATGCGGGAAGCTAGCGTAAGACCCCAGCCCCCCCTCCGGCACGCACCCCAGCCACCCTGCAGTCACACGAGGGCGCAGGAGTGACAGTGTAACGGTTGTGCGGCTCTTTCAGGAGGTGAAGAAGAAGACGGTGTCCTTGTGGTCCTTCATCAACAGCGAGCCGTCCACCTACAGCAACCCCTTCTTCACGGTGGACCTCAGCCACGTGCTCTACCCTGTGGCCAGTATGCGGCACCTGGAGCTCTGGGTGTCCTACTACATCCGGTGGAACCCGCGCATCCGCCAGCAGGTATTGGAGGAAGGCGCCACGCCGTCACCATGTCACCTGTGCCAGAACCAGTGATGCCTGTGGCATGTCGCTCTGAGCCACTGTCTGTCTGTCCCCCTCTGTCTGTGCTTGTCTCTCTCTCTACCTCTGTCTCTCTCTACCTGAGCCTGCGTCTCACACTGGCCACATCCTGTCTTCCATGGTTAACATCAAGTAAATCTTACTGTTAGCTGCCGGTACCTCCATGATTTTACAGTGTTAGATAATTATTCTGTTTTGCCCAGCAAATTTATCCCAGCTCTCATTAAAAAGATGATTTCTGAAATACTGCAAGAAGTTTCATACTGTTTACTCCTAGATCCAAAGCAACATCTTTCCTTAACAATAGGGTGCTGGCAGTACTAGAGGGGCTATGAAAGTAAATAACATAAAGGAAATACTATTTTGTAATAGTACTATTTAGAATGAAAATCAACAAAAAAACAGAAACAGAAAAAAAAAGAATGAAAATCTGAGTGCTTCAGAACAAAAGAAAATTTGCTGTAATACAGAAATGGGACAGGTGTGGCAGAAATCGAGCTGTAAGGGGTGTGGCTACACGTTTGGTTAGATTCGGGAAGTGTCACATTATCGGGAACCGGAAGCAGTCAGATTTGGTCTTCAGATTCCTGCAGGTAGACTGTCCGGATCTGGGGTGGCCAGTTCATTGAGACACCAGCAGGCAATATGGTCTGTGTGCTGGTCCCCAGCAAAGAAGAACTGTGGATGTATATTGGCTTCATCTTGCTGGTTAAATGAAGCCAGTGAAAATACAGGAACAGAGGCAGCGGCCTTTGTAAGCGTCGTGGTGCAGAGATGCAGATGTGGGCCTGGAAGGCCTGACAGTGCAGGGAGAACTTAAACGAGGACGAGTGCCATGCCGTTCTGGGAAGCGTCATGCGCTGCCCTGGCCACTGGGGGGCGCACGTGCTGCCTGACTGGCACTGTACTGCATCAGGATGCCTCTTCTGCAGAAGACTTCCTGTATTTCTGAGGGTGCTTTGCTTTTTGTAATGTAACTTGGTGTAACTAGGTGTATAACGAGATGCATCGTAAAAACCCTGTAGCATGTGCTCTATGCTGTGTTGCCATGTCCTGCCTCTGACCTCTGACCTCTGGCTTCTCACCCCCCCCCCCCCCGGTGGCAGCAGCACAGTCCAATGGAGCAGCGCTATAAGGAGCTTCTGGCCCTTAAGGAGCAGTACCTGAAGAAGCTGGAGGAGCTCCAGCTTTCGGACCGGGCCCCACAGGTGTCGCCCCGGGGCCCACACCTGTCCAACAGCGCCGGCCCCTCCCCCAGTTCGCCCCCACCACGGGTCACACGCCTGCAAACCCCCTTCTAACGCTTAGCCCCGCCTCCGAGGAGTCAGACATCATGACGATGTTGCCAGTAATGACTGAAGCTGGGACGGCGACGGTAATGAAACTAAAGCGCAATAAATCACAGGACAGCCTTGGTGACGGACAGAAGCCCTAAGGGGAGTGTGTGTCGGTATACATGCTGGGGACGTGTGTGGTGGCCAGCCTGTCCCCCCTCTAAGCTTTACGGCGTGAAATGAGCACCGCCCCACCCCCCTGGACCCCACAACCTCCCCCTGGGGTCTAGCCTGTACACTGACTGGTACCATTTAAGGGAAAAAATAACGTTTATTTATATATCAATAAATTATACCATATATATGGTATAATTATACGTATTTATATATATAATTTTTTGTTGCACCTTTTTCAGTATTCAGTTTTGCTGCACTGCCCATTATTAGCTTTTTTTTCTTTTTTTTTTTAATTTTTATGCAGTGTGATCTGCATTGACTGCAGTGCTCTCCTCTGCCATTTCAGTACCCTGGTTTTCTCTCCTCTGACATTTCAGTACCCTGGTTTTCTCTCCTCTGACATTTCAGTACCCTGGTTTTCTCTCCTCTGACATTTCAGTACCGTATATTTCTCTCCTCTGACATTTCAGTACCCTGGTTTTCTCTCCTCTGACATTTCAGTACCGTATATTTCTCTTCTCTGAAGTCTGTGGGATATGACTTCAGGTTGGTGTGAGTTTGTCAGAAGTGCAGGGAGTGTTTTGGGTGTTTCGCGTTTCCTGTCATTCTCCTTATAACTGACATTGACTTTTTTGGATCGAACCACAAAAGTTTTAAATGCATTGTTCAGCTGAGAATATAAAACACAGTCTGAGCTCTGGCTTTTATGAATATCTTGTTAATTTGCCTTTCAGTATCTGCTAATTGTTACTAATGGAATTTCAAACTGAGCTGCAAAAAATTAGGATCCCAATCCTAAACACCACTGACCTTTCCTTTTCTGTTTTCTAGACGTATGATCTATTCTTGTCACCAGCTAATCATTTCAGTGATTTTCCTGTTATGCTACCAGCTTTCGGTAGTGAATGCCTTAAGGTTTGAGTGTTCATATCTTTGCTTATGAAAGATCTCAGAACTGTAAAACTGAGAGTTGTACTGTAAAAATCTGAAGTTACGCTGAATTCTGAAAGCGAGGACTACGACAGAGGCTTTAATCTCCACTGCTGGCCTGGATTGCGGCTGGGGTGAGGGGTGGGTTACGTAAAACCGCGTGTGCCTTTTGCTATCTGAGGTCTTCCTTAGAGCGACTCTTTGTATGGAAACATTAGCAACTTACTGACTACAGGGTCACTGGCAAAGGCGGTCGCTCCCTGAAGCCCTTTTGTACTACGATGTCACCTGAGCTTTCACTGGCCAACAGTCAGTCGCCCGGTCTCATTAGCGCCCTCTAGCTTGCAGTGAAATGCAGCAGAGGGCCTCGATAGGAGACGGCTAGTAAGAGCGAATAGTGGGCCACCCCTCCCTTCCTTGGAAAGTTTCATTTCTGTGTTTTTGACACTTTGACCTCAGTGAGGATTTAAAGTGAAATGAGCAAAGCAACAGACAGTGAGCTATTGTTTTTTTTTTCTCGGAGGGGGGGGGGGGGGGTTTTTACTTTGTGCAAGTACATTAATCATGTAATTACCTCAGAATGCTTATTTTACTGTGTAATGTTATGCTATTGTAAAATATAATATTTTTAGTGTAAAGCTCAGTGGTTTTATAAAAGAATAACTAGAGAATGTTTATTGACTTTAATTAGCAGAAGCCGCCTCCATGCCTTGTCTCTCTGCCTTTGTGGATTTGTTTGCCGGTCCTTGCCTTACCGTAGGTCAAACACCACCACGTACCACATGGCAATGTAAAACAAGCCATAAGGAAGAGACTCCCATCAGACCACGGCTCTGCTGAGCTCTGAGGAGTCCCGGGTGAGGGCACACGCTGCTGCGCTCTTCAGAGGAAGTGCCCTGCCATAACCTATGAACCGCACTCTTTCTCCGTTACGTTGTCTTGTGTAAATGTTGCCGACCAGTCCTACTGCAGCTGTGCTTTCCAGAGTTAGCCTGCACATGCTAGCTAACGCTTAGCTCGGTGCTTTTCGCACGCACTCCCCTAGCACCTGCCTGGACTGCTAAAGGGCTTTGTTAGTTTATTACTTGAATCAGACCGGCTGGTGTTGGACCATGGAGGGACTGCTTGCCACCTGGCTGTCCTTGCAGCAATGTTGGAGACATTGATTGAAGGACATTCTGTGTCTCGCTAAATGTCCCTCTAGCTGACGGCTTAGCTGTTGATTTTAAGGTTCACATCTTTTCCGTTTTTGGATTCCATTCTGCTTCTCGTCGATCAAATGTTCAAAAGGGGTTGATGTCTTTAAAGTAACTCATGTAACCTTGGCAACTGTCCTGGTAACCTGAATCAACAAATCATTTTATTACTGTTATCTTTATCTGTCTAGGAATGTCTACTATCACCTGACATTTCACTTTTTATGAGAAAAAAGCAATATGAAGTGAAGTAATTTTTAACTTTCTATAGGCAGCTTGAAGCATGGATAGTGGTTGTCTGCATTGAGTCGAATAAAATTTCTGCTACATTAGCTGGTTCTGCATTAGTGGTAGTTATGTAGGCCTCATTTGACCTGGTTAAAAAGCTGCTTACTTGCACTACTTTCCGGACTCTCAAACCACGTTTTGTTGTGTATCAGAAGGAGACTTTTGTTAAGAGTGTGTGTGTGTGTGTGTGTTTTGTAACGAAGGGAATTGAGTCTAAGATTTAATAAAGAATTATAAAAACTTTCATGACAGTTTTGTTGACCCTAAATTACACCATCCTGTGTAGTTCATTTGGCAGAGGGCGCAGTTTCACCGGTGCTGACCAATTTTTCACCGATTTTGACAGTATTACCCTGAAATAACTATCTAGAATCCCTGGGCATTGTTTATATAACACGCTACTGTAACCGCTATATCATTTAAAAATGTCATGACCCTGCCTGCGGGATTGGGAAGCCTGTATTTAGGCTGTAAAAGGTGTTTTATCGCCGTACGTATAATAAACTGACATTGTAGGCTGAAGGGAGGGGCTGCCGCGGTGCATGCTGGGTGGCGGGCGGGCGGGGGGGGGGGCATGGCAGCTTCCGTGTGTCGCTGTAACACACAAACACAGGAAATGGTTCCTGCCTGAATCGGACTCGGCCGGTCGGGATCTCGGTTATCTGTCAAAGGAAGGAAACGGGCCACAAAGAAAAGGCTTTATCGGAGGAAGGAAGCCGGAGGCGGGATGGAAAAGCAGCCGAGCGACGGGGCTGCGACCAGCAACCGAAAGCCGTACCGCCCCGCCGCCGCCGCCGCCGCCGCTTCGGGCTCCGGGAGCGGCTCTGTGTCCAAACAGCCCAGCGCCGAGACGCTGGACAGGTGAGCGTGAGGGACTGGCCGACCTTGATCAGCGGCACTGCGTTAAAAGACGGCGAGAGCCGCCTGATATTTATAAGCACATCTGTGCTTTACTGCACGGCGGCTCCTACGCTGTCAGAACCGGCGCTCCACCGAGAGTTAAAACCGCGCGTTTGGCGGATCCTCCGCTGCTCGTTGGCTCAGGGCGACGCTAATCTGACTTTAGCCACTTTACGCGTTTATTTTTACTCATCATGGTGGCTGGGTGGGCGGAAAATAAAAAAAGGTGTCGACGGTTTTCCCCATCTTTACGCCGGATTTGCGATCTCGCAGATATTCCTAGTCACCGTGCGTTTCCGCTGCGGGGATGGCGCTGCGTCGCTGCTCTTTGGGGATGATGAAGGGGTAGGGCTGACCCCCTCCGGTTTACTCGCTTCCTCCCACCCCCAGCCCCACCGGCTCCCACGTGGAGTGGTGTAAACAGCTGATCGCGGCCACCATCTCCAGCCAGATCTCCGGCACTGTTCCTCCGGACCCCGTCTCCCGAGATTACAAGGTAAGGCTGCGTGTCGGGGGTCGGTGATGGGGGCGGTGATCCAGCGTTCGGCCGCTTCACCGCAGGGCTGTCTGTGACGCTGCTGGTTACGGCGTTTATACCGCCTGCATCCCGAGCCGCCTTCCCTGAACAATACAGCATCATTCTCCGAAGGGTTTAGAAGAATTACTACCTATTATCTGTTCCAGCATCATTATTGTTAAGTTCAGCCTGTGGTAAGCACTACCAGCACGTCAGGGCTTATAAATAGGTGCTCTTTTTAAATTTTAATCATGCAAAGTACCCTTGACTGAATGAATTACCTGCCTTTGCAAGTGAGCCTGGAGGTTGGTATAGGTGCTGAGGAGTGCTTCACTAGCTGAGGTCCCTGGGTCTGATGGACTGTAGTTGAGCTTATGTCATCCTGCCCTCGGAGGAAAGGTGCATGCAGGTTTGGCTCTCTGATGCTTCACTCAGCTGGTGGTTCTGCTGTTTTTGGAATATGGCACCGTACTCTGACACCCCCAGAGCTGTGGCTCCTCAGTCGAACAGGGGGGACTGGCTTCCTGTCCAGGGCTTCCCCTGTCCTCTTCCCAGGGTTGGGCTCAAACCATGATTGTGCTGGATATGTGCTTATGGAAGAGGAATGTAAACCTGATCACTCCGGCCTGGTGTGATCCCAATCACGCGTGAGCCTTTCTCAGAGTGCGGGGCTTCTGGGTAATGAAGTTTGGTTTCTGGCCTTGTTGAGCTAACCCAGGGTTCGAGCTCACTGTCCCTGATTGATGGCTCTGCTGTTTCTGACTGGCAGGTGGGATGGAGGAAAGACTTGAGGGTAAGAACACAAATGGGGGTCTTGGGCGACCTTGTTCGTGCTCTGCCAGCCTTCCCGTGCTTCTTAATGGCTCCTGACTGCTGGGGGGGGGGGTCTTTTCCTGTGCCTGGGGCTTCGGCAGTGTGGTGACCAAAACACGGTTCGCTTTGAACCCAGCACTCTGCCTTTTCCCTCTGGACACGGTGCCCCCTTGTGCTGAGTTCCCCGCCGGCTGTTAAATCGCAGTTTGATTTGTCAGAGCAGCGTGACACTGTGGTTGCACGGTTGTGACACGTGTGGACAGTGTGACAGATCAGACGCGGTGCTCTGAAGCAGCAGGGAAATTCGCTTCTGGCTTCGGATTGAAGCTGCGTCTCCATTTGATCCTGTTTTCTACATTGACACGCTGTTATGGACCTTTAGGCCACTTTTATCCTTCCAGTCAGTTCAGTCTGTTTTCCGATTTTACTGTGTTTTATTTTTTTTAGATTTATTTCATAATCGATAAAATCGCAGGACTGGGACCTGGTATCATCGCTACCATATTACATTCCCTTCGTTAGGACTTTGCTTCTCTATCAGGATCCCATTGCAGCTTGTGCTTGGGGGGGGAGTTGTGGGGGGGGGCTGTATGTGTGGTAACAGCATGTTTATCTGCTTTGTGTTTGTCACCTGCAGGTTTCCAGGAGGCCAGACCTCGGGGTAAGAAGGCAGGGGTTTGTGTGTGTGTCTGTGTGTGTCTGTCTCGCTGTCTGATCTGAGATTACCCTCACACTAAAGTGCTGGGTGCAGACCTATAGCACATAGAGGGCACTCAAAAGTACTTTCTGCCCCGTCTGGCTGTGAGGTTCAACGATCAGCTTAAATCCCCAGACTTTCCTTAATCAGTGTGAAATCTCTGTTTACCACTGTCACCTATTTGTGAGGTCATGCTTGTATGTGTCGATTTTTCCTCAGTCATGCCTCTCTGCATGTTTTTATACTTAAGAAACATTTTAAAGGTTATTTTGATTAGTTTTTCTTCATATTTTTAGTAGCAGAGATAAAACAGGAAATTTCTTGTGATACAGTTGCGTGTAAGATATGCTGTATGGTGCGTTAAGGCGATGATTACTCTAGATGAGATGTATGGCAGTTTTCTGAATGGGCAGGGGGTGGCGCTGTGCTGCTTTTGGTTACAGCTATGTGCGGGTTGGGTCGAAATCTGCCTGCTTCCCTGCCCTGAACCTTTCCAGCCCCCTTACAGACATTGCGGGGGGCTTTGAGTCATGGATGTTAGTTCTGTGCCTTTATGGAAAGGTGTGTTTACAGTATGTAGGTGGTGCCTTTTTCTTCTGTACTTTTGTGCTTTCGATCATGCCATCAGCTTTGTGGTTACGTGTCTGTTTCTGTGCCGTTTTTTTTTTATGGTCGTGGGCGGTGGTTTTTTTTACATGGTGTTGCGGCGTGTCTTGCGTTCAGGAGAGGGTGCTGCTCGTACTCCATCTGCACAATGGTTACAGATGTTAGTCTGCCTCCCTCTTCTTCTCTGTAACGTCCACTGTTCACCAGCCTGCTCCACTTTTCAGATCTTACTGTTTGGCTTCTTCGCTGTAACAAAGATGGCGGCATTCTGCCTGGCCCCATCTCCCCTTCCTCGGTGCAGCGTGGCAGGGCCAGGCTGCCTGTGATGTGGGGGGCCTTAGTGCTTAAAGCCCCCTCCTGATCTTCCTGTCCTCTCACCGGCTGCTAGCTTGTCTGTCTGTCTCTCTCTCTCTTTTTTCCTCTTTCCCTGCTTGCTTGCACTGTGGGCCCAGGACTCGGACAGTACAAATGGCCTGGCCTCAGACAGCGAGGCTGACAGCTGCCCCTGCTCCCCGGCAAGTGTCTCAGCCAGCCTCAGTGTCTGTGCATCTGTGTGTGTCTGTGTTTGCGTGTGTGTCTGTGTTTGCGTGTGTGTCTGTGTCTCCGTGTGACTGTGTGTGTGTGTGATTGTGTCTGTGTGTCTCTGTGCGTGTGTGTCTGTGTGTGTATGTCTGTGTGTGTTGCAGCCTCCTGCAGGGTGACTCTAACTGCCTGTGCCCCCTTGTCACTGTTTAACCCAAAATGCAGCCCCTCTGCCTGCTGTGGCTTATATGGATAAAGATTTAGCATGTTTTTTTGCATTATGCTACTTTCAAAGTACCAGTGATTGTGAGTATTATTTGCCAGTCCTGCATTTCCTAGTCTGTTGTGCTTTATATTTGCCTGCTACAGGTTTTTTGCTTTTTTCCCTTTAAAAAAGCAGTGATTTTTTTAAAGCATTTTCCTAACTGTGTCTTCAGTGTGGCTTCCCCAGAGCTGCAGACCTCCCAGCCCAGCAGGGCAGCAGCTGCTGGCTCGGGGGAGGGTGTAGTGGCTCCTGGCCCCTGTACTGAGCCTTGAACCCTGTCCCAGCGTGTTCAGCATTGCATTACTTAATATTACATTTGCAGCACTTGACAATACTTTGCTGTGCAGCTTTGTTAAATAAATGCAGGTGAGACTTAAAAGCCCCAGTGACTGTTTTTCTGTCTTCATAGTGGCTGGTCTGAAAAAAAGTTCTGAGAGATGTGCCCGCATGTGTTGTATGTTGTGTGTGTGAGGACCGTGCCGGTGTGCAGCGTGTGTGTGTGAGGACCGTGCCAGTGCGCAGTGAGCGTGTGCAGTGTGTCTGTCAGTGTGCTGTGAGCTCAGTGCTTCGTCGTGGGCTGTGCTGGATCAGCAGGATTCTCTCCTGGCCCGCTGAATAAAGCCTTCTGCATGCATTGTGTCCCTCGGGGGGGGGGGGGGGGGGGCGTCAAGCTTGTGGTCAGTTCTTTTTCTTTACACCCCCAAATTTAGCAGAGCACAGGAGCTACGCAGAGGGGTCCTGACATCATTTCCAGACTCATAACCATTAATTAATATAGTTTAATGAACTGCGTCTGGTTTAACCAAAACTGCACTTCAGAGTGAAGTTTTAGTTAAATGTCAGGTTTCTTTAAATCGCCACGTTTGTGTTAATCTTACTGTTATATACGCTGAACCTGTACCCATTGGTATGCTTGGTAGCTGTATGTTTTAACCAGAAAGTTCCAGGCCTGCAAAAATGTGGCTTTGAGTCCCAGGCTCCCATTAAGCTGAGCCCTGGCAGTGGTGTCCACGATTCCGCTAACATGTCTGAGGTCGTGACAGCGGCTGGGCCATCCTATCTCATGCTGACTGTCTGGCCCGCCCTCAAGGCTGAGCCCTGACTGTGATTGGCCAGGCTCCTTTGATAGGCGCTGAGGGTCAGCGGCTGGGTCTTCCTGCTGTATGTCACGCTAACTGTCTGGCCCGCCCTCGAGGCTGAGCTCTGACTGTGATTGGCCGGTCTCCTTTGACAGGCGCTGAGGGACAGCAGCAGACAGGACCAGATGGAGGATGCCCCGCGGGTCCCCGGGGAGACCATCAAAGCTATAGGTGAGCCCCCTATAGACACTTGTGTTTTACTTTGGTAATATTTGGGGGTGAAGCACCAGACCTGGACGCTTAATTAACTTTCTTTGACGCTGTTATTTTAATGTTTTAGCCTCTGAGTTTGTTTTTGCACTGTCTTTCCAGCTAAAAATGTGATGTACATCTGTCCCTTCACTGGCGCAGTGAGCGGGACACTGACAGTCACTGACTACAAGCTGTACTTCAAGAGCCTGGAGCGGGTAGGCCGTCCCCCCGTCCCCCCGTCCCCAGCTGAGCACACAAGGTTCCTCTGCGCCTGAGCGCCCCGTGAACTGCCTGCATACACACTGGATCAGATCAAAGCTAATTTATCAAACGCTTCCTGTCACAGCCAACAGCAGTAAGCGAGAAATGAGTTTCCCTGGGAGCTGCCTGTAGTAAAGTCATGAGTTAATGAAAGAATGAATAAAAGTAAAATAGAAGTAGAGAGAGAAAAAATAGGAATGTGCACTAATACCCTGACTAGCTCAGGAGTAGCCTCACTAATCCTAACACTCACTAACCCTAAGCCTAATCCCTAACCCTCACTAAACCTAAATCTAATCCCTAACCCTCACTAACCCTAAACCTAATCCCTAACCCTCACTAACCCTAAGACTAATCCCTAACCCTCACCCTCACTAACCCTAAACCTAATCCCTAACCCTCACTAACCCTAAGCCTAATCCCTAACCCTAACCCTCACTAACCCTAAGCCTAATCCCTAACCCTCACTAACCCTCTCCACTTATGGCGAGAAGTTTCTGTAGAGCCTATTTTTCTGTGATGCCGTTTCCCTGATGACAGGAGTCAGAACCGTCTGTGTCTGCAGTCCCTGAAGATAGATCTGCTTCTGCATGTGTCCTGGATGTCAACCAGATTGCATCCAGTGACAGTCTGTGCTGACTTTACATAGTATCTGTGTGTTTTTATCAGTTAGCCTTGGGTAGACTTTATGATGTAGAAGCTGTGGGTCACAGAGACTCTGTGTGAGACGAACACTCTGACCTGCCTTTCAGGAGCCCCCTTTCGTTCTGGACATCAATTTAGGAGCCATCAGCCGCCTGGATACGATCGGGATGCAGATCGGGGAGAATGACATGGGGATGGAGATCGTCTGCAAGGTTAGCCGCACGATGCTAACGGGTGCTTCCGCTCTGGCCAGGCCAAGCTCCGCCCACTAAACCGAATCTCACGCCCCGCAGGACATGAGGAGCCCCCGGTTTGCCTTCAAGAGGGAGGAACACCCCAAGATGGAGATCTTCGAGACGCTGACCAAGCACGCCTTCCCGCTCTCCAATGACCTGGTCAGTCCCATAGGCGGGCAGAACCGTGCCTCTTGTGGTCGCGGGTTCAGCTTTGCGGGTAGCACCTGTTCTCACGTGGAGAGTGAACTCGTAAGAGATGAAGGTCATAGTCGTGAATGAAGAGTGTAAGAGCCTTAGTTTAATGACAAATGCTGATTGCTGCAAAGACACAGTGTGAGCTGTTGGCTTAGTGCACTGTCCCCGATTCTCCCCCAGCCGCTGTTTGCCTTCCTGTACAAAGAGAAGTTCCCTGTGGATGGCTGGAAGGTGTATGACCCTGTCGCAGAGTATAAGAGACAGGTGAGGTGCACCACCTGCGCTCGCTGTGGGGGGGTCTGCTTCCGGGGGGGGCGGTATTCTCCAGCCTGACGCCCCTGTGATTTGCCTTTTCGAAGGCCGAATGCTTTGTGACACTTTCATCTCGTGAGTGAGTTCCTGAGGAATTAAGAGGACTTCTGCCTGGTCCAGGTCCTGGTTACCAATCCCTGTGCGTGATAACGTTCCGTATCATGTTCCTGCCTCCAGGGCCTCCCCAACGAGAGCTGGACCATTAGCAGGATCAACAGCAGCTACGAGGTGTGTGATACCTACCCCTCGCTGCTGGTGGTGCCCACGAGCATCAAGGATGACGAGCTGAAGAGGGTGGCAGCCTTCAGGGCCAAACACCGCATTCCAGTGGGTCCCGGGCGCATGTTTCATGCGCGCACACGCACGCACACGCATACTCGCATGCAGGCGAGGTAATCTCAGCTTTTTTAAGCGCGCTTCCCTGACCCGCCCTGCAGGTCCTCTCCTGGATCCACCCCGAGACCCAGGCTGCCATCGTGCGCTGTGGCCAGCCGCTGGTGGGGCCTTCGGACCGGCGCTGCAAGGAGGACGAGCGCTTCCTGCAGACCATCCTGGATGCCAACGCCCAGTCCCACAAGCTCAGCATCTTTGACGCACGGCAGGGCAGCGTGGCCGACACCAATAAGGTGTGTGTGTGTGTGTGTGTGTGTGTGTGTGTGTGTGTGTGTGTGCGCGCACACATAACCCTCATCCCAAAACTGACAAGTCTAACCCCAAACCAGCCATGACCTTAACCATAAGTAACCAAACAAAATATAATCTTTTGGCGTTTTTAGTTTTTTGATTACAGGGTCACAGGGTTGTACAAACTTGAGGTTATCCTTGTGGGGACCAGAAAAATGTAACAGGTT
Organism: Hyperopisus bebe; assembly: GCA_026777045.1. Classification (NCBI taxonomy): domain Eukaryota; kingdom Metazoa; phylum Chordata; class Actinopteri; order Osteoglossiformes; family Mormyridae; genus Hyperopisus; species Hyperopisus bebe. The sequence continues at coordinate 98,066 of JAODJW010000048.1, forward strand.
ATAATCACACACACACGCACAAACTGGGTTTAGCTTCATGTCTTATTGCCGTTCACTGATTTTATGCAGCTTATTTTTACGGAAGCAGTTCAGGTGTCAGGCAGTAGGTGGCGTAGTGGTTAAAACTGTTACCTGACAGTTGCTGGGCCAAGAAAATCCAGTGCCCAGTAAAATGGCAGCTTTGTCACATCCTCCTAATCAGCCACCCTCCCCTCCACAGGCCAAGGATGGGGGCTACGAAAGCGAGAGCTTCTACCCCAACGTGGAACTGAACTTTCTGGAAATCCCGAACATCCACGTGATGCGCGAGTCTCTGCGTAAGGTGAAGGAGGCGGTGTACCCCTCTATCGACGAGGCGCACTGGCTGTCTGCAATAGACTCCACTCACTGGCTGGAGTACATTAGGGTGAGACTCCCCTGCCCTGCCACATTCTGACAGACACCCCCTTCACTCTGGAGGTGCCCTATCCGCCCCGTGTCCCTCCTGACCTCAGGACTCTGACCCCCCCACCTGCCACACAGCTTTTCCCAGCATTTAATTTCCTTATGTCTTATCAAGGCAGCTTTTGTGTGGATTTGTGAAGTAGGCCACTGCCTGGATTGCCAAGGACTGAGTACTCATGGTGAATGGAGGAGATGGATGGGGGAGGGCGGTCGTCTGAATGCTGTGAAGAACATATCAGTGCTTCAAAATTAGAAAAGTAGGTCGGAAGAAGAAGATGAGAAATGCATGGGCCTGGATTCTGTTCATGACAGAAGAGTACTGGCTGTTTCGCCAGACAGATGGGAAACGAAATGGTGGCTCATTTCAGAATCCACATCCACTTTCAAGTGTGTTTGCGGTGACATTCCCCTTTAGCCTATGAGTACTAATGAGTATTGGCGAGTAATGCGGAGTAATAGTGAGTATTATCATTGACGTTCAGGTGTGTGCACTGAAGTACAAGTGAGCATGGATGCGTAGTGTTTTAGCCTCCGCTCGCTCCGCCCCCCCAGCTGCTCCTGGCCGGCGCCGTGCGCATCGCCGACAAGCTGGAATCGGGCAAGACGTCAGTGGTGGTGCACTGCAGTGACGGCTGGGACCGCACTGCGCAGCTGAGCTCGCTGGCCATGCTCATGCTGGACGGCTATTACCGAACACTGAGGGGCTTCCAGGTGCTGCTGGAGAAGGAGTGGCTCAGCTTCGGGCATCGTTTCGCCGCGGTGAGTCTGGGGTGCTGGGGGTGAGGCACCTGGGATAGTCTGCTGTGTCTGTGATCAGAAGGTCACCAGTTCAAATCCCAGGGCTGGCAGAGTAATGTCACTGTTGGGCCCCTCAGTGAGGCCCTTAACGCCATTTGCTCCAGGGGCCGACTGACCCTGCTCTCTCAATTGTATATCGTGTTAATTCCTTTGAGCTGAGAATTCCTCTGTTAAGGGATGTAAGTGTAAGACACACACTATATCGATGTCTGTCTGTGTCTGCGCCTGCCGGTCACCAGCGTGTGGGACACGGGGATGAGAACCACGCCAACTCGGAGCGCTCTCCTCTCTTCGTGCAGTTTGTGGACTGCGTGTGGCAAATGCTGAGGCAGGTGAGGCAGCCCAGCTTTCTGGAGCCCCTGGGGGGCAGCCTTTAACACTGCAGCCGCCTCCCAGCCGCCTATGTTAATTATCATCGATCTGCCCCTCCCCCAGTTTCCCTCAGCATTCGAGTTCAATGAGCTGTTCCTTATCACCATCCTGGACCATCTCTACAGCTGCCTCTTTGGTACCTTCCTCTACAACAGTGAGCAGGAGAGAGTCAGCAAGGTTTGTCGCCTCATTCCCCTGTGGACCGTCCTGCTGTTCAGTCTTTGTACACAAGCATCCATCCATCCATCCATGCATCCACCATTCATCCATCCTTCTAGTTCAATCATTCATCATCCATCCTTCTATCTTGCATCCTTCATCCATGCATCTATGCATCCACCATTCATCCATCCTTCTATTTGTCATTCATCATCCATTCTTCTATCTTGCATACTTCATCCATGCATCCATCCATCCATCCTCCATTCATCCATCCTTCTATCTGTCTTTCATCACCCATCCTTCTATCTTCCATTCTTCATCCATCCATCCTTCCTCCATCCATCCTTCCTCCTATAGTCGGGGCAATAGGTGGCCTCCATCCTCTTGCCAGCAGAGTGTCTGCAGACTAGCTGCAGGATGCTGATGTCACAGGGTACATACACACTGTCCCACAATGGGGGCTGTTTAGCGACGCATGTCTCTGGAGTGTGGGAGGGAGTCACAGTACCAGTAAGAAACCCATGTGATACAGGGAGAACATTCAAGCTGTTCATTAGGAAGCTAGAGGTGGGATTTGAACCCATAACCACAGAAGTGGGAACGGAGGGCCTTCATGCATAACCATTTACAGGGACAGGAATTTCGAAAAGTCCCCTACTATACGTACTGACTATTTGTGACCAACAGGGGGCCCCAGACTTTGGGGTCATAATATATTATACAAAATACTTTATTTCTTCTTCTGCGATCCTGATTTTGCATCTTCTTCAGACCAGATCGCAATTAAAGCTTGTGTTACTTCGTTGGTCCACGCATCCATTAACACCAAAGCCAAGTACTACCGAGCTGAAATGAGCCATATCGGCACTTACTGTCGCGAAGTCGGACCTACTAAGCTCAATAAGTCGATTCCCCGCCTGTTCATGAACACTGGGACAAGGGCTGTAGTCCGATTAAAAGGCGTAGTCCAGCTAAGATGTGCATTTAAACGAAGTGACTGATGGCGTCATTCTCCTCCCTGTATCCAGGCAGTGCCCAGTAAGACGGTGTCCCTCTGGTCATACATCAACAGCCAGGCGGAGGACTTCACCAACCCCTTCTACGTCAACTACGAGAACCACGTGCTCTATCCGGTGGCCAGTCTGCGCCACCTGGAGTTCTGGCTCAGCTATTATGTGCGGTGGAACCCTCGCATGAGGCCCCAGGTGAGACCTCCAGGCTGTCCCTAAACCGCACCCCCCCGGGCTTAGGAAACATCTCACTCAGCTCTAGGCTCAGCTATTATGTGCGGTGGAACCCTCGCATGAGGCACTATACCTACACCTGACTGTCTATGCATTATTGAGCCCATTGCGACCTTTGACCTGTTCTGTAATCCCCAGCCAGCCTCCCCTCAGAGTTAATGAGTGTTAATGGCTTCCTTTGACTCCTGAGATACTGAGGTCCAGTGGATTATTATGACCAGTGAGGGCCACACAACCAATAGATTTTGTTCTCTGTTCTCTAAGTCAGCTCATTATAAAAAGTGTGTGATAACTATAAGCCATCAAGAAAATAATTAGCCGTCATAGAGTTTCCCCCGATATGGCAAAAAATCAGGGTATGCAGTCCTCCAGAGCATGAAGAAAATTGCTCCTGCATCCAGCCATCTTGCTAAACACTGGGAGTGGGAGATTCTGGCATAGCCTGCTGCTGCTAATTCATAAGGGTCACGTGACATGACACTGGCCAATCTGATGAAGAGGATCACATGACGTGACACCAGCCGGTCTGACAGAGGGTCACATGACACGATGCCAGCCGGTCTGATGCACTCAAGTGTCTCCCCTCAGATGCCAGTGCACCAGAACCTGAAGGAGCTTCTGATCCTAAGGACAGAGCTGCAGAGGAAGGTGGAGGAGCTTCAGCGGGACGTCTCTTCGCTGCGCTCCATCACCTCAACCCCCGACCACGGCCCCTCGCCGTCCCATACCAGCACGCCTTTGTACACCACTGTATGATCATCCCTCTATGTCTGTTAGCCGTGTTTAATAGTTCGCAGAGAAAACTACTCTAATATACCTGAGTCCTTTTTGTAAATATCAACAAACTAATTCTGCGTTGGTATATATTTTGTTCTAATCATGTGTACTATAGAATTTACAAGGCATGATTTTGCAGATGTCAGTTGTACCAGACTAAAAGTATTAACTGCCCATTCCGTGATGGAATGATAGCTGATGTTTATTTCCTGAGTACTGCAGGTGTCTGTCTTGGGGCCGTCAGCATGGCATTTAACTCCGTGGCCCATTTTCCTTGGGTAACACAAATCAGCCACTTGTTCTCCTTTCTGGGATCCTAACCTTTCTGGGGTCTTAACTGCGGTACTTCAGAAAGAAAGCAGCTTTTAATCTGGATAACATTTTAAAATACATTAAAATCCCCACAGCTGATGTATATTTTAAACCTGTTTTAGCGTTTTAATCTGAGCTATTGTTTTTGCTGGGGATTTTCGGGCAGGTTATTGTACTGAATCCCGGGTCCCGGCCTGGACACGGTGTGTGCAGCATCTCATTCCACCCATAATCCTTAGAGCATGTGACCAGTCTCTTCTGCTAATGAGAGGAGTTGAGCCTTTGCAGTTTTTATAGCCTTTCAGTGATTCAGACACCTGAAAACCTACAGCCTCAGTGTGTGGAATGCGGGGACACGGACGGGGACAAGGGCTGTGACACGGGCTGGGAAACGGGCAGGGAGATGGGTGGGGAAATGGACTGGGAAATAGGCGGGGAAATGGACTGGGAAATAGGCGGGGACATGGACTGGGAAATAGGCGGGGAAATGGACTGGGAAATAGGCGGGGACATGGACTGGGAAATAGGCGGGGAAATGGACTGGGAAATAGGCGGGGACATGGACTGGGAAATAGGCGGGGACATGGACTGGGAAATAGGCGGGACAGCCTGACCGTGTAGAAACACCACAGGGGCATTTTCTATTTTAAAAAATCAGGTTCAGAAAGGAGGGCAGAAACTTTATTTTTCCAAACAGCAGTTCAAATAATTTTAGGAAAAAAAACAAAACGTATCCTCATTCTACAAATTCATTATGAGGAAGGAAGAAGCGAACACGTCAGGGTTCACACCAGAGGCTCTCTGTCACACTGTCCCGACTGCCTTGACAGTTTTCACAGGAATTCAAATTCAGATGTGGCTTCCAAAATAGAGGAAAAATTGTCCTTCATCTAAAACTTACATTCAAAGGTAACCCACCAAAAGTTCATTTTTGAAAAGTATATCCAGTCTTCTACCAGTTGTTACAAAAGCATCCAAAGTCTGTCTCATGTGCTACAGCAAACAGTATTAAAAAACACAACAAAGATTGACGATACACAGCATGCGGCCCCCTAAATGGGGCTGTGCAGCTGGGACTTCCATCCACCATCTTCATCCAGGGCTGTGTGTGAGGCCGACTACCAGTTAGGTGACTGTAGTAGCAACTGCTGAACTGAAGGGGGCGACAACAAAGCTAGAACCCGTACAGGCATGGTACAGACACCAACAGTCATGAACACCCCACATGATTATTACTGCAAAGTCATGTAGTTCACAAAAGTTGTATTCATGCATTTCAGTACAGTCCTGCTACAATGCGCATTACCACAAATCTGTTCTAATGTGTTTGATATATCAGTACCCAAATCCAATACAACATGGAATCGGATTTGTATCTGCAAGATTTTCAGTTGGAGAGAAAAGCATTATGCAAACTACAACACAATATAGTCTTAGTGAGAAATGCTACTTCCATGCAAAAACAGCTAATCCGTCCTCTGTGCTGAGTGCATGACTAGCTGCATGGTGGCTGTGGCTGACGCCTCGGACTAACGATGGGTAAAATGACGCTTCATGAACCATTTGCTGTATTTTCTGTGCCCACTAGATGGTGCTCTCTGTTCAAAAAAGGACTCAAAGCTTGCCCCAACATAAACCAAAAGTACCATCTAGTGCAGTCAGAAATGTATATGTGTATTTTAAGACAGCACAAGATAGAACTATTGATCCCACATCGGGGAAATTTACTTGTTACAACAGCCTAAAATAGAATAGCTAGTATGCAATTTTAGTGAACACGAGGTTTTTCAGGAAGGCAAGGGCTGCGTTGCAACAGGACTATATTTTTAAATGAGTGTGCCCTCGCCCAGCCCCCCCGCCATAAGGCGCTTACCTGGCTGCTCCTATCAGACCACATCCTCAGGATTCTCTCCTTTCACGTACGCAGCGTTCAGGCTCTCTGTCACACACAGGATGGGGGGGGACTCCATAAGGAGGTGCAGGAAATATCAGGGAGGCAGAGACACCAGTTCAGCCCCCAGAAACCCTCTGAAGTCACACCAGCTCCTTGTTACTCAAATTTCAAACTAAAAAAACCACCTAAATTTTCAGGTTCAGTTTACACACACATACCACAGCCCCAATCACACTACAGCATCTCCAGCCTTGATCTCCATCCTTGTCTGAAGGACTCTCACCCTGCTCGCTGAAGCACAACCTCTTCTTCTGGTAGGAGATGTAGCTGCCAGCCGCACCTAGCAGAGTCATAGCCAAAGTGCTAACGATGCCCGCAATGGTGCCACTCTCCACGGTGGTGTCTGTGTAAGAGGTCAAGAAAGCCGATGTGACCTCCGTACGATACACACACCTGACCGGACTGATCTTGAGCTTGACAGTAACTCAGAGATGCTGTACATTTCTATGTAAACACATGTGTTAGCAGGATGCCAATTCACTTATCACGGCTTACCAGAACTGGCGTCGTCGGCTGAGTCCACAGTAGAGGATCTCCCTTCCCCTGAGAAAGGAAAGATAGCGACATTCAACAATTCAGCACTTTGCCCAGCTAGCCTACCATTGTCCATTATAGTCGCCTCAGTGATATGCAAGACAAGCTGGTAAGAAGACTAACATCTGAAGGCCTCTGTGATGCCACTAAAGGTATAGCCAGCACTAAGAGCTCCTGGGTGAATCCTAGCCATCTCGCCATTTAAACTGAACCGCATACATGGAAAATCTAGCTGTGGAACGAGGAGCCATAGTGACCTCTGCCTTTGTCAGGAACGTAGCCTCCACCATTTGCGATGCTGCTCAGGTCATCGTCTGTGAACTGGCCACCTGTTGGGAGAGAAGGATTAAGGTGGAGAGCAGAGCACAGTCAGAACAAAGGTAACTGTGTGCTTCCTGTGCCCCGGTAAGGCACAGAGACGGGCTCCCAGCAAAAGTAACAAGTCATGGGAATCCGGCAGAAAATGTGCTTCAGTGAACACTTCAGCAGATCAGTATTACCTCACAAAAGTGCCCCAGCAAGACGAAGCCCAGTTTCCAAGGTGACCCAAGTAAGATGCGTATAAAAATATGCAACGTTTAAAAACCGTAAAAGCATCAGGAAAACGCTGGATTCGGCTGGGCAGCATGTCTCTTAAGAGTGACAGAATAGGGCAGATGGAACGACAAATGTGTCTCCCTATTAACTCCTGCTCAGGTGTCAGCTCTCACTCAGCAAAGAGACAGAAAGTGGGTCCTATTTGCAGCTGGGCCACAGAGCCTGTGTGCCTTCAGCAGTGGTGCATGAGGGACACCTTTTTAAGAACTGTCCCAATATTCCACTGGGGGAAATAGCAAAGCTTCCACTACAGCAAAAGCGCCATTCTGATACTGGGCAGGCCCCCGTGCTCTCAGACGAGCCGGAATTCTTTATGGCATGGACTGAACAAAATGCCGGAAGCATTCATTAGACATTTCTGTCATTTCTGCCCACAAACCTGCTGCTCACTGGATGTTTTTCACACCTTTCTGTGTAAACTCTCAGAGATGGCAGTGCGTGAAAATCCCAGAGCAGAAATTTCTGGAATACTCCGACCCCTTGAGGCATCAACGAGCATGAAACCATCAAAGTCAGCATTATCATATTCCCCCCCCCCCCCCACCGATTCTGATGACTAAATGAAGCACCTGCCCCATGTCTGGACAGTTTCTGCTGCGATTGGCTGATTAGATATTTTCATGAACAAAGTGTACAGATATTCCAAACAATAACAAAGTGGCTGGTGAGTTAGTCACCAGCAGGTGGTGGAGAAACCAAATCAAGCATACAGGCAGCACAGGAAAGCCCCAGTGATTATGAGACTCCTCGCTGGTAGGCAGCCTACACCCACTCCTCTGGACACTGACCTTTGTCATTCTTGCTTTTCTCCCCAATGTCATTTTTCGGGTCCAAAGCATCAAACAGGTCAAAGTCATCCGCAGCTGGAGAGAAGCAGGGAGATCAGAAAGGACAGATGACACGGCAAGAGAACATGACGGAGGAAGACGCAGGGATGAAGATCAGGAGGACATGCTATGCAGAGCTCTGCATCAAACATCCCAGCTACTAGCAACCCTGGATGCATTAAGCATGGACATCTGCTGCTATAATATGTCCCACAGGGTTCAATTTTAGGTCCCTTGCTGTTTTTTTTATATCTGCTCCCACTTGGATCCATATTTAGGAAGCATGACATAGCTTTTCATTGCTACGTATTGCCCTGTGCTTACCAAAAGTCATGGTAAGACAGAACACTAATGGCAGGTAAGAAGTGAAGCCCACACATTCTTCATGCTCTGAGATATTACCTGGCTTAGGTTTGGGTCTGACTGGTGCTTTAGTGATGGTCTTCATGCCATCTGCAATGTCCAACATTGATATCAAAACTCGTAAGTTATGACAACATCCACCTTAGCACGTGCAATTTAAATGGCTCACAAACATCAAAATATTCCCTCAATGTCTTTTTCTGCCAGGAGGTCATAGAAGAACCTGCAATAGTTATTTTGCTGGTAAAGCATGACTATGAAACAGTCTCGGTATCACTTAAAGCACTCATGTAAAATGCATTATACAAGCCTTCATAACATGGCTGTAACTATTTATAAAAAGGCATAACACATTATAGCCATGTTTATTATGCATTATGAATGCCCTATGAAGCTCGCATCTATAATGCACTACAAATACCTTCATAATGCATTATAATGGCTTATACTGACAATTGAGACTCCAGGAAAGAGAGAGGGGCCTGAAATGAACCAGACACAAACCTCCAGATCTCCTTCCTCCTGCTCCTCCTGCTCCTCCTGCTCCTCCTCTAGTCGGTCCTGGATTAGGCTTCATTGTTGCTATATAAAAACAGAAGACATGCTGTGTATTTACAATATTAACCCTCATCTTCCATGAATGGAAAGCTGAAACAGTGATGGTGGAAAAAATAAGAAAATTTCCAGATGCATCTTTAAATGTACCACCAGACCAATGAAAGAAACATGCAAATTTCTACGGAGCTGGACTTCTCTGTTAATTATGTGTGAGGTTATTGCATTCCCTGGTTCAGAATGCTTTTGGAACCAGTCAGTTTCCATCACAGACATTCATTAGCATGACAATGAACGATAATTTTCAAACTTTGTAGACACATTGTAATGGTGAAGATCTTGAACTGATCAAATTTGGATACCGATCACACCAATATTAAAGCAATGCCACACAGTGATAGCAAAGAGTAGGATTGCCTCAGACTCTTGAAGCTGTTAGTGTGATAACTCAAAAGCATTTGACAGAACTTTTGCAAAATTTACTTGTGCAGGTGAAGAACTGGAACCTGGACATTCTGAGAAACATCACCCCAAAACTGAACCAAGGCTGCTTAGTAGCAGCGAAGGAAATAGTGACTGCAAATGACATTTGATCTTGTGAATGTGATAAGGCAAAACGTATCTGATAGACCTTATTACTGTTTCACAGAAACATCATGGATGAATGTCTACACTTGATTGTATTTTGAGACAAACTGCCCCAAAATTTTAGCAGCCATTCTAGCTGGCAGCCAAGGAAAGAAAGGGTAGCTACAGAAGATACTTCAGCTTATAAACACAGTAACTCTAAAAGTATCTGATGGAGCGATGTTACTTAGTGGTGCCACATGTAAGGACAGCCAAACAACAAACCTGATTACAATGAGACAAGTAAAACAAATTTGGGTTTTTAATAATTTTTTGTTTGAGAGGTGGAGAGTGTGTAGTTAATTACTACAAAAAAATGTGACTTGTAAAACTAATTCAAATACCTCAGCAACAGTAGTCCAGACATATATGCATTTCGGTTAGGGTTAGGTGTGGGCCCTCCAGGGATGTGAACCCAGGATCACATGCTCCAGGGATGCGAACCCATGATTGTTAGTACAATGTTCTATTTGCTGGGCTACAGGAGCACTACAAAAACCATGCTGTCCCAGACGCCTGGGTTACACATACGTGTCTCATCCTCCATCTCGTCAAGGGCATCCAAGATGTTTAAGTCGTCGGACAGAGCTATGACGCACAGAACAGGCAGGGTGGTAAGAAATACATCTACTCTTAGATACTCCTCTTAGTCTAAGTATACGAAGCTTCCCCAATACGGATGTACAGGCAAAGAGAACAGTGCACTTTGCAGCAGGGTCTGGCTCTCCTAATGCTGTCGGTGCAATTGACTGCATGCATGCACACTGCAACAAAAGCACCATCAGAGAATGAGGCTGCTTTTGTGAAACAGAAAGTAGTTTTCATTCCATCAACCCACAACTCATTAGTAATGCCAGTCTGGTTTTAACAAATGCCGTTGCACATTGACCTGGATCTCTGCATGATGCTTTATTTTAAGAAACAGCAATGTAAGCCATTTATGTATGTTAAACAAGATGTATGCCAGAGTTTTTGTATATGTAAGTTTTCCTTTGACTAACGTCTGCTGGTACTCCTCACAGCAGACAGCGGTTATTCATATAAACGCTGCCTTTTAACCCCATTCCATCAACCATATAGAGAAGAGGGACGCCGGCTCAACGGAATTTAAATCTGGCCATCTTTTATTTGTTTTTTAAAGTTTCTGTCCTTGTCCAGCTTGGTCAGCTAACCTCATTAACTGAGGAAGTCACATTACTATTCGACATTTTTTTTGTTGCTTGTGACACCAGCAGATGCAGTAAATGATAAAATGGTTTGATGTTCCTCTATTTTGGACACTATAAAGTCTAAAATTCACCGTCTGAGGTAATCCTTTTTTCTTCCTCTCGTTTATCTCTGAAATGGCCTTGCAAACATAGGATGTGCGCATTTATATACATGTGGCTAATTTGCATTGCCAGTTTATGGTAATTTCTGGGTGGGAATGGGCCAGTCTCAAGTGCACACACCTGCAAACATCTCTACAATACATAAGATTTATAAACCTGTACAGTGCGTACCATGATTTACAGAAGGTTTTATAAAGCTGCCGTTTGCTATTCATATGAGCATTTGAGTTTTTGTAGATATGTACATCGTTCCATAAGAATGTATGGAAATTTTTATAAATGAGCTCCCACGTCTCTAAGCTTTTCGCAGAAACATCTCCCGCCCCAGGTGACATAACAGAATGTCAGTCAGTAGAACACCAGCTTCCAGGTGTGATTAATAATGAAGAAAAGAGCTGCACTCTGACAGCAGAAACATGTTACAGGTCAGACTTCTGCAGCTGTAGAGAAGCAGGGAGATCAGAAAGGGCAGAAGATGCAGGGATGAAGATCAGGAGGACATAGCATGCAGAGCTCTGCACCAAACATCCCAGGTACCAGTAACACTGTGTGCATTAAGCATGGACAGCTGGTGGCCTGGTAATCAAGAATGTGGCCCCTTACCCACAGGCTTCTGAGGGACAGCTATTAGAGTACCTTAGACCTATCACCTGGGAAAATTACTCTGATGAAATATCCAGCCACTTTACTCATACTACACATTACTCTGGAGAGTGTGGACAGGCAACACGGTGGGTAGCACTGCAGCCTGATAACCCTTGACTTATATAGCCCCTTACCTATAAGCTTCCGAGGGTCGGCTATTGGAGTACCTTAAAGTTACTCTATTGAAATATCCAGGCCATTCATGTCCAGCCACTCATACTACACATTACTCTGGAGAGCGTGGACAAGTGCCATGGTGCCTCAGTGGATAGCAAGACTAACTTGCAGCGGCCATTTCTGCCTTGCTCTGGTCATATTGTCATGCTCCACATTCCTCTCCCCTCGTTCTCTCCATTGTGTGGCTCTAATGAGCCATATCTGTTACTCATTTAACCCTTCCTCTCGTTACAGCCCTCGTGTGGATCACCCCAGGTGCCTCTCGTCTGCTCCCTCATCAGTGGTGTATATAGTGCCTCCTTGTCTTGAGCTCCCCAGTCCAGTCATTGATGTTGCTGCCTGCTTGTGCTCCCCAGCTTGCCTTGCCTCCTGATTCTCTCTACCCTGCTTTGACCCCTTGTGGTCCATTTCCTTTTGTTTTGCTTGTTGTTTGTCTAAATATAGCCTCTTTTGGTTTTCCCTAAGCTTGCCTTTGTTCCCGTCCTTGCCTAGACGTGACACAAATCACTTCTATTACAGTCGAAATACAATGTTTGTTACATAAATATACCATATAGAACCCAAGAGGACAATTCAGAAAGTTCTTCTGTCGGAGTGGCATCCTTCTGCTCTTTTGTCTGCAGCACAATGTTCCTTTAAGCCGACATACTAGCTGCTTTAACTATCCAGGCAGTAGATGTCATTATTCAAGGCTGTTATGGCTATACAGGTCAAATTTGTGAAGGTTAACTTAGTGAATTTTCATTCGTTTGATGCCTGTTACAATCTAGCACCAACTACACATGCAAGGTCAAAGGTCATGAAGAGAAGTGAAGTCACATGCACTAGGATCTTACTTAGCCTTCCTTTGGGTCTGGCTGGCGTATTGGTGACGGTCTTCATGCCATCTAGAAAATGTAACATTACTATCAAAAATCATACCTAGTGGCAGAAGGTCTTAGGAGAAACAGTGTTATTTGTTTTGGATCATTGATCATGAAATAAAGGTTTCTTGCAAATTGTGAAATGAAGACATCACTGGGTTAAAATAGCTGTTTGTGTCGTATATCGTTTTGGTTCCCATCACCAGCACCTTCTCTCAGCCAATAAACTTTCCACATGGGAAAAAACTGCTTAACCAATTGAATCCCCTGAATATAACAAAGACAAGCCAGAAATGAAAGACACACGAACCTCCAGGGCTCCCTCCGCCGGCTCCTCCTGCACCTCCTCCAGTTGCTTCTGGATTAGGCTTCATTGTAGCTATATAAAAACAGAAGACATGCTGTCTTTATTTATAATATTGACCCTCACCTTTAGTGAATGGAAAGCCAAAAGAGTGATGTTTACAAAAATCAAGAATTCAGAATTTCTAAAATCTTGATCACAATCTTCATCGGTACCACTAACAAATGGAAAAAAACAAATGCAATTTTTTACAGAGCATCTTTCCATTGTTAATAATGTGAGATATTACTGGTGCCTGACATTCAGCCTAGGTTAGTGAGTCAGGAAATGGTACCTACGTGTTTTGTCCGAGAGGTCATCAAGGGCGTCGGAGATGTCAAATTCCTGACAAAACACTACGACACACAGAACAGGCAACATGGTCAAATGCACAGAACTCTTAATCATTATGTAAGTATTCTGAGCATTTAAAATGGTGCCATTAGGCCAGCATAAGCCCCGCCTCCAACCAGAATGGGAATAGATGGCAGTAACGTGTATTTTTCATTAAGCACATTATTTGTGATTGGCTAGCTATGTCTGTCTGTGGACAGGGGGTGATGATGGCAGCGCAGAGAGGGGCTTTCCCACTGTGGTTTGAGGGCCCAGTCAGCCAGACTCCTCCCAGGCCGGATAACATAAAGGCACTGTACTCGGCGGAGCAGCACTCTGAAAGCAGACACGTGTCACAGCTTCTGAATAGCAGGAAGTGGGTATGAGATATCAGTCTATTACACACATCTTACATGCCGCATCCTCCAGCAAGACATGGCAACACCTGCAACCACCCATCCCTCCTGCAGATCAGTAAAACAGCAGAGATACTTCCCAAGACTGCTCTGCCGTCTCTGCTGGACCTTTACAGTGTCCGCTGGCACCATCAGAGACTATGGCAGTCCTCACGCCAACTCTGTGCGCCCAAGTCGCTTGCTGGAACCGAGGACAGTGAGGCTTAAAAGCCGCTTTTCCCTCAGACTGCTTGACTGCTGAAAAGCAGACCCCCCCCACCCTAAGTCTGACTTTGTTAAAAGGCCTGAAAGCTCTGAAGTCACAGCACTACATATAAATCTATTTATTTATTGCACATTCTGTTTCAATGCCAAACCTTTGTATCTATCTGCACAATTGTCCCCACCAATCAGGTGGTTAGCTGTCTCTCTGTCTCTATCTTAATGCCGTGTCTATTATGTTTACATGTCTTACTATTACGTATAATACAATCACATCTTGGTCTGCTATTCATGGCCAAATTCAGAAAAGCTAATTCACAGGATTACCTGCTTGTTGGAGACACATGCATTAGATATGACTGGGGAACAAACCTCAACATAAAACACAGAGTGGATGTGGAATTCGAACCCATGACTTGAAGGTGCAAGACAAATGCAGTCTGCGTGATTGATCAGCTGGTGACATAAGACTTTTTTTTGTACCAAAGGTTGTGCAGAATTCTACATCGTCTACAGACATTACCTTATTACCTTAAATTACCTTAAACATTAAAACAACTTAGTCTGCAATATTAAATAAAAATTTTCATGAACTGAAATAAGCGGTTAATTCAATTCCAGAAGCACTATCAATATACACTAACCAAATAATCGCTGGGCAAAACGCAAGGATTTCCAGAACTTTCTAAAATAACGTTCAACCCAAATTTCCAACACAGTTGTTCAGGAAAAACTGAGTGGAACCCGCGTACAGGGACAAAGACTTAGTGAGACATTTAGCGCTGGTGTGGCGAAAAAGAGGAAAATGCATCATCTTTAATAACGTGGGGGCCAGAAGCGACTTGAATACCAGCACCGGCAAGCACTTAAGAAAAGTTTTGCGACAGTACATTGGTTTATAATAAAAATCGGACCGGCTTCGGTGTTAAAATATACAAAATGTTTAATCTCCCGTTGTTACGGACCGGCCTCCCATATCCCCAGTGCGTGCGATCGCACAACCTCCAGCCCAACCTACACCAGACTAGCGTGGAGTTTTAAAACTGCCTCGCAAACTCAGCAATTACTATGCTATACGCCTTTGTTGTTTGACACATTACATTGAATCATTCATTAATGAAGCTTTATTCTTGAAAAACATTTTAACAAGCCCAACTAAACGCGTTCACGCCAGAAAAAGTAAAATCCTTACCTTTTATAGCCAGCACAGAAAATATTGTCACGAAAAGTAACGGCGGACATTTAGCCATAACTGCAGCTTCACTTAGTGGCGTTGAGTAGAGGTATGTGCGGTTATTTCCGAATAAAAAAAATCAGCAATTTTCTTAATGGGTGAGGTTTTGGAGAAGCACGCGAGTATCCGTGCCGACAGCAGCGCTCAGGGGGCGGCCCCTGTAGTCCCCTCACTGCCACTTCCTAAAAGCGTACTGCTGTGTCTCCGGCCTGGCGGCACGCTTATTAACCTACAGAAGTCATTCTTTATTTATCACTGTAACACTCCTTAAAGTCTGCCCGAACTGTGTGATAGTTAATCAGGGACTAAAGGACAGAGGTCCAGTTGTCTTGTTCTTGTTAGTCTGTTTCAGACGACATGACTGCATGAAGGGATTTTCCCTGTGAAAGTGTGACGATTTTTTGGGAGGTGGGGAGGGAGTCAGTGAATCGATCACTGTAGCTTTAAGGTCATACCGAATCGGCTATTTTAGGGGCGGTGAGTCACAGCGTGACTGACACTCTTTCGGAATAACAGATCCCTGTTGCTATAATATGAAGTTTCACCTGATGGCAATTCATAATTACCCAGAAATATTTCTATTTAAATGTACCTGTCAAAAAGGAATATAAATACTCGGGAATCACAATCACTAAGGAACTAAAGGGAAGAAGAAAAATAAAGTTGGAAAGTAACTTAAAAACGAGCAAGACATTTTGAATAGTTTATCACAAAAGGACATTTTTGTTTTTGGAAGAAACCGAAAGTCTATTGAGATCTATGTACTCCGCGTACTCCTTTATTATTAAACGACTTTAATTAAAGTCGTTACAGTTTAATGTGGAGTGCGAACCATCACACTAGAAAGGTCACTTTTAAGACAGGATAACCTTTCAGTGAAGTTTTTCTGCATGTGACTGACTCAGGAGTGGATGTGGCCAGTTATTAGATCTGGGCACTTTGCCTGGTTTTTGATTTCCTGTGAAGTTTTAGGGGCATACAATGGTCAGAGGTTTTGACCCTATGGAGGGCTCAGCCTCTTGAAGAAATACTAACCACCCACCCCCCCCCCCCCCCCCCACTCCACACACACACACACACACACACACACACATCAGTCCTGATTACAACATGGGGTACAAAATGAAAATGGAAATACAAGACAAATCATTAATCAGCAGGCGATGGTTCGTCCATCTCTCTATCTACTGGAGCTCACTGAGATAAATACTTTAAAAGAAAAAGACATCCTCTTCTTATTGTTCCCTATTGTTGTGTTATTTTGAAAATCTGATGGATCAGATTCCTCTTTAGCATAAAAATGGAGCAGACAGTTTGTTTCCTGTCATCGGATACTGTCCATATGCAGCTTGTTATATAATGTGTATGTTGGTGACTGTAAGGGCAGCAAACAAAGGTGGCCAGGCATTGCCACACGGCGGCCTCTAGTGGCCAAGGCCGGCAAATAACGAGGCCACCTGGCAGCTGCCCTTTCAGGCCCCTGAAGAACAGGCAGTGACAGGAGGGAGGGGCTGAGAAGGAGCAGCTAGCTGGGCAAGCTGCAGAACCAAACACCAGCTTATTCTGAAGCACATCTCTGGGCTTTATTTTTTGACAATTAAGTGTTTCCCGTCAGAGTTACAGAGGTTTAATTTTCTAACAGCAGTTCAAATAACACAGACAAATAACAAAAAGTCTTATTTTTAAAGCTGATTCAGACTTTTCACAGGTTACTAAAAGATTCAAGATAAAAAGCACAGCATCCAAAGTCAGTCTGCGTGCTGTAAACATTAAGCTTGCAGCTCAAAGCCATCAGACCAATACCAAAAAATGCGGAGGGTCAAACGTTAAATCCACTGCCGCAAAGCTGGCACCGTCATCAACCTACGCCTGGAGACTGCAATAGCGTCTGCTGAACTGAAGGGGGAGACAGCAGAGCTAAAACCCACAGGTATGATACAGACACCCAACAGTCACAAACAGCCCATTTAATTATTGCTATTTAAAATGTATTTTGCTGTTCTGTTTGCCAAAGGTGTTCAATCTGTTCCTGCAGCTGAAAAAGGTTCTACATTGTTTGGTGGAGATAATTCCCTCAATGACTTGACCAGTGGAAATGCGTTACTATAATTCCAATACTTTTGGCAGTAACGAGTAATGGAACTAATTACCTTTTCAAATTAAATTAGGCAAAGTACTGAAATTTAAATGGCCTCGTTACTTCTTGCTTTTGTCTTGCGTGAAAATATTAACAAAGGTGGCCTGTTTCCCTAATTTCATGTTTATGATCTAATGTCACCCTACTTTACGGTGAATGTGTGATATTAGGTACAGTGATAGATAAAGTTGGATAGCTGTATTGTCTCGCACTGTTACAGCACTGTCCTTTCTGGACTTGATTCAAGTGCATTCAACACAACAATTCTAGGCCCAGCTGCTGGCGGAGAAGCTCAGAAGGATGGAGGTGAATGATGTCTTGACAGCCTGGAAAACAGACCTCCCATATAGCCCTCAGCATGTCCGCCTCAGTGTCCTCATGTCACAGGCAGTACTGAGTAGCACAGAGCACCCCAGGGGACTGTGCCTTTGCCATTCCTGTTCACTCACTACAGCACCAACTTCTGGGACAACACTGGCCTTTGCCAGCTATAGAAATTCTCAAATGATTCCACAACTGTGGGCCGCATCAGTCAAGCAGAGAAAAAGGAGTACAGAAGTCTAATGGAGAGCTGTGTCATATGGCATAAGGAGAACCACATACAGGCCAATGTCAAGAAGACAGAGGACTGGGTGGAAGGACTTCAGATGAACCAGTCAACTACCATGTCACCATCCATGGGGCAAGTCTAGAAATTGTCCACAGTGACAAGTAGCTGGGAGTCACCATGCATGGGGAGAGGGTAGAGATGGTCCACAGTGACACGTAGCTGGGAGTCACCATCCATGAGGAGAGGGTAGAGATGGTCCACAGTGACATGTACCTGGGAGTCACCATCCATGAGGAGAGGGTAGAGATGGTCCACAGTGACACGTAGCTGGGAGTCACCATGCATGGGGAGAGGGTAGAGATGGTCCACAGTAACACGTAGCTGGGAGTCACCATCCACGGGGAGAGGGTAGAGATGGTCCACAGTGACATGTACCTGGGAGTCACCATCCACGAGGAGAGGGTAGAGATGGTCCACAGTGACATGTAGCTGGGAGTCACCATCCACGAGGAGAGGGTAGAGATGGTCCACAGTGACATGTAGCTGGGAGTCACCATCCACGGGGAGAGGATAGAGATGGTCCACAGTGACACGTAGCTGGGAGTCACCATCCACGAGGAGAGGGTAGAGATGGTCCACAGTGACACGTAGCTGGGAGTCACCATCCATGGGGAGAGAGTAGAGATGGTCCACAGTGACACGTATCTGGGAGTCACCATCCACGGGGAGAGGATAGAGATGGTCCACAGTGACATGTAGCTTGACATACTTATTTGTCGTATTTTAACTTTGCTTATTGTCTTTTATAGCACCGTGCAACAATGTTAATGTTGTTGAAATGTGCAGTGTCAATGGTACATGAGCAATGAAAATAGAGATATTCATTCATTTTCCATAGTAGTGTATTGTTTTACATGTAATTCTTATCAAATGTATTATGTTTATTACTGGTCTTCCTTTACATATTTATTGACCTTTAATACTTTAATATTTTTTTCTGTGCTACTGGACAAACACAGGGATCATCCACCCATTTTCTGTACCCACTTGTCCTATTTGGGGTTGTGTGGGGTCTGGAGCCTGTACTGGGAGCTATAGGTGCAAGGCAGGGAATAACCCAGTAGGGGGCACCAATCCATCACTGGGCACACTATTCACATCTGCAGTCAATTTGGCAACTCTCAATCATCTCAGCATGTTTTTGGACTGTGGAGGGAAACCAGTGTACCTGGAGGAAATGCCATGATGACACAGGGAGAACATGCAAACATCACAAACGGAGCATGGCAGAGACTCCAATGCTGGTCCCAGATGTGTGAGGCAACGGTGCCAACCAATGCACCACCATGTAGGACTTAGTGAAGTTTAATCTTAATGACAGTAAGTAAGTCCTAACCAGCCCCAAATGCAACAATCACACATTTGAAGAGCTTAATCCTACAAGCCTCAGATGTCAGATTATTTCAGTTGTATTTATTTTGCAGGCACTTTTGTCCAAAGCACAAGGGGAAGATGGTGGCGCAGGAGGTAATGCTATCGTTCAACAACTGGAGGGTTGCAGGTTCGACCCCCTTGTTCCTCCTGACCCCGTCAAAGTGTCCTTGAGCAAAACACTGACCCCCAAATTGCTCCCTTGCATGGCAGCCTTTGCCACCGGTGTATGAATGGGTGAATGTGAGGCATGAATTGTGTTGAGCGCTTTGAGTACTCATAGGAGTAGAAAAGCACTATATAAATACAGTCCATTTACCACTTACCGAATATTTCAGAAGGAAGGGCCAGTCAGTTCCTGGAGCAACTGGAGATAAGGGCCTTAACCCACAGTTCCACATACTGCAGTACTACATCAATGTTTCATTGGGCAAAGACATCTAGGTCCGTTACCGACAGAGACGTCACCCCGCGGGCCGCTGAGCGTGAGACTCCTCGGTGCCGTTACCGACAGAGACGTCACCCCGCGGGCCGCTGAGCGTGAGACTCCTCGGTGCTGTATTTGTCTGCATTTTTCCAGGTCTGAAATATGTGAATAAGATGACATCTACATCCTCTACGTAACCCAGTCATGTAGCATATTTATTCTCCCCCCCAGTAAAAATCCTGTGTGTTTATCCCCTCCAGCCAATGCTGTGCTCTGGTCACCAGCATTTATTCTTCATTCTTATTCCTCGTTTCTCTTCTTGTTATATGTTTGTTTCATTTATTATGTTTCTTACCTATGCTACCCTTTTATTTATTTATTTAGATAGATAGATAGATAGATAGATAGATAGATAGATAGATAGATAGATAGATAGATAGATAGATAGATAGA